>JASEVX010000005.1:207453-242453 GCA_031761405.1 Serripes groenlandicus | reverse complement strand
CTCGCGAATACCAACTGCGTAGATCAATCTTCTTTGCAGAGAGCCGTCTCTTTACACTCGCTTACAAATAGTAAATCGTAGGTGATTTAAAATGTTTATTTGGTTCGAAACAAATGAAGAAAAGAACAAACCGAGATAAAAACTAGTTTTAATAGAAAAATTACTTTGAACGAACACTCTCCGCCTATAAAGAGAGTTTCAAGAACGACACCTCTGCGAATAAGAAAGTATCGGGTCTTTCGTACAAAATTATTTCGTCCTTGACAAGTTTAAATGTGTCATTTAATTCCCTAAAGGCATATTGCTTCCGATCTGCATATTGTTATGGATCATTGACACAAGGGCGCTCATCATAATATATATTTTAAAACATGAGTAGTTTTGTTATTTTCATTATAAAAAAAGGAAGGAAAGAATTAAAATAAATTAACATGTTGTAGGGCTCAGTTTATGTTCGAAATTAAGTTTAAATTATACAACAATTTCAATGAGATTTAACTGTTTAGTTGATATTATATTGCGAATGTGGTCTAATTTATAAATATTGGACTACATTTCAACATTTGTTAAAGTATGATATAATTAGGATGCCAAGCTAATATCATTTTGAGAAAAAGAGAAAACTCAGCGATTTAACCCTTAACTCATTGTTTTAAAAGTATATTGCTGCAAAGGTGTCCACTGTTGACTTTAATAGAGGAAAGGTAAAATGATGTGCTATTGCATGCAAATCCTAAAGTGTCTGTTTTGTGGTTTTATTGAAAAATAATAAAATTCAAATATTCTGACAAACATCTTGAAAAGTATATGTGGAATTCACAAATCTTATAATTATTCCTTAATGAAAGCAATGTATACATACTAAAACTAATGATTGGCAAGATTTCTCATTTCCATTACTGTTTATGATCAATAATTAGTTGGTTGTGTGTCTAGTCAACCTACTTTGGAATGGAGATTGATCATAAACAATGAAAGGCTTCAATTATCATTCACTTCGTTGACAAAACAATGCAAGTTATGATACATTTTCACTTGACCCCACCCCTGAGGTTCCAATATGCCCCTCAGTTGATAACTGTTTATTCAACTACTATAATGTTAGTGTTATGCATAACTGCACTATGGATATCCGGCGACATTGATGCATTGCATCAACTTTCTCTTGTTAGTATGATAAATCGTCATACCTTTACCACGTGTGTATTGGCCGGGAAGTGTATAGTGAATCGGAGACACAGATTAGACTTAATCTCATGTATACACACAGGGGCGTAGCTTTGCAATAATCAATGTGAGAACATCAACATTGTGGACTCTGCGTAAAGTATCGACCCGGATCAGCCTAAGCTTGTCACACAGGCGTACCCGGATATACACTTTTCGCCTCCTTTGGATTTTCTGTTTCAGGAATCACTACTCTATCTATCCTCCCTTAGACGGAATGTGTCGGCCGGATCAGTCTGTGCGAACAGTGCAGGCTGATCTGGTCGATACATTCCGCAGATGTGTATCGCAGAAGCTGCATTTTGGGGCATTTTTAGAAAAAATGTGTAGGCACGTGCCTACAGTGCCTAAAGGGAGCCACGCCCCCCTGACACAGAGTATTCGTCCGAGTCGTCTGCCTTTCAATCAAGCATAATAATCATGATGAAACATATCTTAAACAAATTGAACATTATGAATTATTATTCTGATAGAGGTATACAAATGAAATATTGTAGGAAAAGGAGAAAATGCTTGTTTTCTGAAAGACGTCAGGTACATATGTACTCGGAGTCTCACAATGTCGCCTGTGTATATCGTCGAGGGGAAAGGGTCGTATTTACTGCATAAATATACATGTGGATATAACTGCGGCACGGAAAAAACAGTTGTTGTGAGCGTATTTACATTAAGGTAAAACTCTTATTAGAGACGATCTCAAAATGTCGCCTGTGTATATCGTCGAGGGGAAAGGGTCGTAACTTAACTTCATGTTTACTGCATAAATAAACATGAGTGGATAGAACTGCGGCACGGGAAAAAACGTTGTTGTGTGCGTATTTACATTAAGGTAAAACTCTTATTAGAGACGATCTCAAAATGTCGCCTGTTAGTGTATATCGTCGAGGGGAAAGGGTCGTAACTTAACTTCATGTTAACTGCATTAATATACATGAGTGGATAGAACTGCGGCACGGAAAAAAGTTATCTGCGTTTTTACATTAAGGTAAAACTCTCTTTAGAGACAATCTCAAAATGTAGCCTGTGTATTATTCGTCGGGGAAAAAGGGTCGTAACTTAACTTCATGTTTACTGCATAAATATACATGAGTGGATAGAACTACGGCACGTAAAAACAGTGTTTTTCTGCGTATTTACATTAAGGTAAAACTCTTGTTAGAGACGATCTCAACGTGTCGCCTGTGTATATCGGCGGGGGGAAAGGGTCGTAACTTAACTTCATATTTACTGCATAAATAATTAAATACACATGAGTGGATAGAAGTACGGCACGAAAAAACGGTTATTGTGTGCGTAATTACATTAAGGTAAAACTCTTATTAGAGACGACTGTGTATATCGTCGGGGGGGGGGGGGGGGGGTTAGTAACGTAACTTCATGTTAACTGCATAAATATACATCATGAGCAATTTCTCCTTTGGCCACAATGTTTTCAAAAGTCGTCTGCTGCTATTTCGTCAAAATTCGTTTGCAGGTGTAAAAGGGTTAACCCTTTCGCTGCCATAGTCGTCTGCTGCTATTGTGTCAAAAGTCGTCTGCATGTGGGAAAGGGTTAACTAACGTTTACGCTGCCAAAGGAAATTAAAGGCGTTTGCAAACAATGCAGATTCATGTGAATGACGAGCTGTCTCACCTGAAATCTGCATTGACATTAAATTTTAATAAAATGTCCTGTTGGACGAAAAATGGACTGGTCTAATTGTCAGCATGGAAGAGTCGACTTTGTGAAATTCGGCAGTGAAAGTGTTAAAACTTGTAGTAATCCTTTCCCTAAGATTCTCACATGAATCTGCATTGTTTGCAAACGCCTTTAATTTCCTTTGTTAAAGTCTTCGGTATGATCCTTTTGGATATCGAACCCGCAACCTCCCACACCAGAGGCTCTCGCTCTATTTTGATTTCAACATTTGTCTGCCGTAGATGCCTCAAAATTGCACCTGAATGTGAGAAATGGTTTAAGCATCGCGTCCGAGATTTCTTCTTAATATTTGAAATAGTTATCATTCGACTACATGTATACATACGCTGTTTGAATGGTTTCTTTTGGAATAATACAAAGTTATCTCGCTTGAAGATGCTCATATCTGTCCCCTTGCGAGGAACATTCAAAACTATATATGAACCGTTGCGCGAGAAAACCAACATTGTGGACTCTGCGTAAAGTATCGACCCGGATCAGCCTAAACATGCAGCGCGGGCTAACCCGGACAGATAATATTCGCCTCCTGTTAAGTTTTCTGTTTCATTAATCATTACTATACCTGTATCCCCCTGAGATGGAATGTGTCGGCCATGATTAAACTGCGCGGATTGCGCAGGCTGATTTGGATCGATACAGTACGCAGAGTCCATAATGTTGGTTTTCTCGTTGAACGGCTCATATATTCCTGGACAACGTTAATTTGTACAGACGGCTTCCCACATAATCGTAATCAACCTGGGGACGAACGTTTTATCCCTTCCCTTACATGTAATATATTCTGCAGTGGACGACTATTAAATAATCTGGAGAAAAATATGGAAAACCTCTTTATATAAAAGTCTTGTTTGAGAATAGAGATGAAGAAGCATTGTCAGATTTAAATGGACGCATAGCCACATAAACGCAAGGCTCTAGATAGGAGTAAATTTTCATGCTCTGAATCCTTATTTGACACTGAAACCCTATGCTGTGGGTACTAGAAATAATTGACACAGTGAGACGATTCTTTTGAGTAATCTCAGCATAGGGTTATAAGAGAGAGTTTGTGGAGAAAGACCAGTTGACTCACCCTTATCTAGTTATTTGTAAATGGTGCTGTTGTTAATAAAAAACACACACTAAGATGTATGTTTTATTTACAGGCAATGTACGTTCTAATGATACTTGGTTATGTATTCCTGCCAGTTTATATCGCATCTGGGGTAAGTTGAACGATTTGAGCATCGAATCGGGTAAATGACTCATGTTTGTTTGATTTTAATGGTGTTGTACAACGCTCTTAGCAATATTTTAGTTGTATCATGGCGTTTCCCAGGTAACTTTCACGTACCAGTATAATCGGTATAAATAATTATTATGTCGTCGATGCATCAGTCGTAATGCTATCCCGACGGTTCCCGTGTAAATGACCACTACTACCAGGATTGTTTATGCTAACACCGATACATTAGTCGTAATGCGTTCACGGAAACCTAGCACAGAGTAAGAACAGTCATTTTAAAGGTGGACAATTAAGATGAATACTTTAATGTAAAATTATACCGATTGCAAACCGTGCATGTCTTCTTCGAATTGTGCATATGCAAAGATTTTCTAAACGAGTTAGCTTATATGCTAGTCCTATGTTACAGGTAATCCTGTGAATACACACAACATAGGATGTACATATAAAACATATAACTATAATCTACTGGTAGTATTATAATACTTATTTCATGTTCGTTTTGTTTACAGGTCTTTACGATGCCAGATTATCTGAGGTGCCGATTCGGAGGTAAACGAATCCAGATCTATCTGTCGGTCTTGGCGTTACTAGTCTACATTTTTACTAAAATATCCGTAAGTGTAATTTTAACTAAAATATCCGTAAGTGTTATTTTAAGTAAAATATCCGTAAGTGTTATTTTAAGTAAAATATCCGTAAGTGTTATTTTAACTAAAATATCCGTAAGTGTTATTTTACTAAAATATCCGTAAGTGTTGTTTTAACTAAAATATCCGTAAGTGTTATTTTTACAAAAATATCCGTAATTGTTGTTTTAACTAAAACATCCATAAATATTATTTTTACTAAAATATCCGTAAGTGTTATTTTTACAAAAATATCCGTAATTGTTGTTTTAACTAAAATATCCGTAAGTATTATTTTACTAAAATATCCGTAAGTGTTGTTTTAACTAAAATATCCGTAAGTATTATTTTACTAAAATATCCGTAAGTGTTGTTTTAACTAAAATATCCGTAAGTATTATTTTACTAAAATATCCGTAAGTGTTGTTTTAACTAAAATATCCGTAAGTATTATTTTACTAAAATATCCGTAAGTGTTGTTTTAACTAAAACATCCATAAATATTATTTTTACTAAAATATCCGTTATTGTTATTTTTACTAAAATATCCGTAATTGTTATTTTAACTAAAATATCCGTAAGTGTTATTTTTACTAAAATATCCGTAAGTGTTGTTTTAACTAAAATATCCGTAAGTGTTGTTTTTACTACAATATCCGTTAGTGTTATTTTAACTAATAATCACTATGCTAATTATACTAGAGACAATCCAAAAGATAGACTTTTCGAAATTTGTACTCAGATAAATTTCATCTGATTGTCTGTCCCACATTCGCTTGTATTTGTACTTCGAATATAATGTTACTATTAAAAATTGATTACATGGTCGAGTCGCTAATGACTTGCGAAGATGTGTCTAATCTGACTGTTTTGCTACCTAACCAGTAAAATATAAATTTGTTTGATAATAAGTATATATTGTATAAAGTTCAAAAGCACTTAATGAAAAATATTGTTAAATTTAAATTTAATCAGATCATCAGGTTGTGTCGATACCACCATAAAATTAACCCAATGTACTGAGAGTACCGACAGCTTATATACAGAGCTGTGTCAGAAATACATCGAAATAATCGAAACTTCTCGAATAGCAGGCACAGATGTTTCATTAAGTTGACATTTGGCAGATCCTAGATATGGGATCTATTAACTTTCAGTGTGAGGATAAAGTGCTGATTAGGCGAGTTAATTTATTCGCGTTGCAAGATCGAAAAAGGTTAATTCTTCGAATTCTTATTTCATTTGATTGTAGATTCCACATGGTTTGACACTTCCATTTAATCAGAACGTTACTAATAGCTGCACATTTGTTATTGTGATACCCAACTTAAAATGGATATCTGACACTTTCTTGAATAAACATACCGGCACGGAAATCAGTGTCGTGCATTGTTTTAAGATCTGAGCCGAATTAGGAGAATACCGACACGGTTGACTCTGCGTAAAGTATCGACTCGAATCAGTCTAAGCATGCCGGGCAGGCTGCCCCGGACAGACACGTTTCACCTCCTGTGGATTTTCAATTTCAGAAATCATTTCTCTATACTGCTATCTCCCTGAGACGGAATGTGTTGGCCCTGATTAGCCTGCGCGGACAGCGCAGGCTGATCAGGGCCGACACATTACGCAGAAGCCATCATGCTGGTTTTCTCTTGGAACGGCTCATCTTAATATGGTATACAGATCATCACTTAAGAAGTAGTTTCATATCGTGCATGTGATAGATGTACACAGACCTCAGATAATGCATGAAACAATGATTCATGAGAATAAAGTCCTTTCACGTCTTCAAGTTCACTCAAATGTTTAATGAATCTAGTAATTCTGCGTGTCTAAATATTCGTGTACAATGTTTGATTTAGTAGATGTTATAAAGTTCATTAACCCTTTCCTACATATTACACATTTGTAGCAGACGACTTTGAAAATGTTAAGATTCTCCCTTTATGACAGTGTAATTATTAAATAGAGTTGAAAACTTTGTGACAAGATGTGAAAGTGCTCAATATGAGCTATCACCTTTCACCATAGTGTTTTCAAAAGTTGTCTGCTGCAGAGATGTAATAACGCATTTATAAGTGGGACAGGGTTAAGAAGCTAGTTTCAACAGCCACGATCCAAATCAGACTATGCCTTTATGAAGCTTGATCATATATCTAGCCGTACAATCAGTATCGAGGCTGTTATGACAAAAAATTACATTAAGCCTGTATAATCATGTCATTCTGAATGGCCAGTTTTGTTTTGAAACATCTGTGGGACGGTTTTCGACAGCCTTGGCTCAAACAAACAAAAATACTGAGACTCAATGGCGACACCCACAGTCAATCAAGGGGTTCGGATTTTGAACCCCATCTCTCGGTAAACATTTTCTGTGACGTTTGACAAAAGTAAAAGCGACAAGTGTCAGCCGTCTTCCACCAATGGGCAACCAGCCTATGTAATCAAAGTACTGGAAGTACTGCTGGAAGGTGATTTTAGAGTGATGTCAGCCAGGTGCAGATGGGATAATGCATTGTATGCAAGGTATGAACAGATCATGGCTAGGATATATGGATAGGAACAAACGAGAGCAAATATGTTGGAAAATAAATGAATGAAAGAATTTAAGTCTTTAAAACTTCTTTATTTTGCTGCTGTTTCGGAATAGGTAAAATTGTATACAAAGAATAAATCAAACAAATGGAAGAACGCCTTCATCAGTAGAATACAATAAGAAAGAAAGAATAAAACTTCAAAATTGTTGACAGCTGGACATTATATTATATTCACAATAGTTAGCAAACACTGTCAAGAAGTGAGGAGTATTGCATACATACAATTCATTTAGAAATTGCATTGAAACAAAATATATTTTTGGTAAAAAATATAGAGAGAAATATTTGTAAAAAATATAGAAAGCATTTTTTCATATTTAGACAGAAAAGTACAGGAAAGAATAACATTCAGTCATATCCGTCAATAGCTAATACTATCTTTCTATGCGTCTGTATAAGGACAAAGATATATAGATAGATATTCTTTATTTCTTCCAAATTTGAAGAGCAAGTACATTTAATATTAAACATTACAAAAGTGAGAACATAAATATATAGTTAAAACATTGTAACAATAGGAGAACTTGCTCGTCATAAAAAAAATCTATGACAGCCACTGTCTTTCAAATTTGCTTTTCACAAGTGAACGAATGCTATGAATGAACGTATACAAGTGCTATGAATGAAAATATGAAAACATGAATTAATTTTACATTTGCAACAATGTTCGATAAACTGTGTCTGAATGAGGATACAACGTAGAACGTAATGTTTTCGCCTTGCATGAAAGCTTAATTAAGTATAGGTGTGCCCTCAATTTAAATCAATTCTCACATAACAAAAACATTAAGAAAGTGTTGTAAAATCTAAATAATATCATGACAACTCACGATGATCAGATTTTTATAGAAATAATTTTATTTGATGTGTATTACGCGTCAAGCGTAGATTCAAACACTTCCAAATATTTTACAATTTAAAACAATTAGATATTCGGATAAAATCTGATTGAATGAAACGAATTGTTAAAATAAAACACCCAATGCATATTAAAACCAAAGGCTTCTTTTCCCACAACATTTTGTTTCAAGAGCTACAATATCTAAAGAGGCAACATGTTAGGGTGCTTATCCAGTATGCATGAGTTCGATTTTACCATACCAATTCAGGAAAAGTGATTTCCACATCTTTCAACTTTCCTCCGGTAAATCAGTCGGTAGAGACGCGGGCTGTCAATCAAGCATTTGTAAGTTCGAATCGAAGCTCGTCCATCATTCTTTCTGTCAGTGTGACAAGCGTCATTCATCTTTCACCAATGGGCTAACAGTCTATTTGGAAAAGAAGCCAGTTGCTTGGAAAGAATGTTGTGTGGATTACTTGTGTGACAAAGCCAGACAACACATGAATAGGTGAACTGTCCGCCGTGATATGACTGAACCATTGTTGAAAACGGCGTTAAAGCCTAATCAATCAATCCTTTTTATATAATCATTATGTAATTTACCATTTAGAATGCCCCCCTAATCCCCTTATACATATTTAGTCGAGTAGTCGTTCGGGAGAACACACCATTCGTGAATTACCAGATAACTAACATTTCTCCCTAGCACAGAACTATTGACAACATTGTAACAAAACATAAGAAATTTATCCCAGGACTCCAAATGCAGCAGACGATTATGAAAATATCTGAGAGGGATTGTTTTCCTTTTTTCCCACAACGTTTCAATTAGTAAATATATATATACATATAATATATATATAACTGATGTAAAAACCTATAAATGAATATGCTAGAGGAAATATAAAGAACAAAACTGAAAGTCGTAATTAAGGATAGATTAGCATATTTTGGGGAAACTACCTTACGACACGGTATGTCCTCGAATTGACCTAGTTTGTGTAATGTATATCTGATCCGGTGTATCGGTGTTGTTCACAAAAGCGTGGCGCGTAAGAATATACAGGTAACAATGTTTACCACAGAAAGATGTGTATTTGGAAAATCAAAATCAATTTTAATTTTCAAAGCCACAAAAACATGAATTGTTTGAAAATTTAATTGTCCAAACCAGTTTCTACATCAAACTGATTGTACATGAAAACACTTAAAGTATGAATTTACATTGATTTTTTGCGAACTATATTGACTTGCGTATGTATGAAGAGATCATATAGTTTATAGAGAGGATGTGTGTTATAGGGCATATTCCATTAAGGTGTGCAATCCCATAGGAAGAAGATTATTATTACATAATAATCACCTTCCAAAAACGACCTGTTGCTTGTAAATTATGTTGTGTTGGGGAACTGGTGTAAGAAAGTCTGGAAACACTTTGATAAGTGAACTGGCCGCTTTGATATGACTAACATTGTTGAAACGGCGCTTAACCCAAATCAATCAAACACATCTTTATTGTATAGGCGGATTTATATGCTGGGGCATTATTTATAGAACAGGCGCTCAACTGGAACATCTATTGGTCGATTTTACTCCTTCTTACTGTGGCTGCCATATTTACTATTGCAGGTAAGTTCGGTGTTATTTAAGATTTGGCGAGAGTACATTTCGGATCACCGTATATGCTGATCTAAATAGATATGTTTACATAAGCAATCAACCACGATCTTTCCGCGGCTATGAACGTAATAGTTAAAGATTCACATGAAAGAAAAAGGAAACATCGACCTGATAAAATCGTTTATGAAACAAGGTTTAACTACATTTATACACAAGTTGAAACATATTTGAATCTTACTTATGACTGAATAGTACTTAATCTTTTCAGCGTCAATGGCAATATTGATGACGCGACATGTAACATTAGCCCATCTGTAATGCGATCAAAACAAGTGAACGTCAATTATTACTTTCAATTAATAGGTGTTAAAAACATGTCGACAATCGGAGTTGTTTGGTTTTATTATGTTATGGTTAATCACATATGCTGTCGGCTTTATGAAGTTTCATAAGTTTATTCATTCAAATTCCTTTAGGCTTCCAGCCCATGAGGATACATGTTATATACACTGCTGACTGACAGTAACACAACAGAGAAAATAAACATACATACATATTTACAAAGTTCCTGGTGGCGAAATATAAGTAATGTTTTCATAAGTTTGCCTTTAACCAACGTCAACATCTTCGCTTGGAGATATTTGAAAATTGAAAAGAAAATAGACAGTTACAACAATAACAATGTGACAAGAAGAGAAACCGCCTATTTGGACCAGTTCTCCTCTTTTCACAATGTCCATATATCAGCAACGATTGATTTATATACATGAAGCATTCATGTATCATAAATTCACAAATCAATTCCACCATCCGGTGTCATATGTCTTCTCCTATTAATATCGGCGAATCTTTGATTGACGGATCTGTTTTCTGGCCGATAAGTCAGACAAGAAATAAAATCACAACTGGACGCTTGTTAATGAGAATCGCAATGTTTATTTCACAATACTCGCATTTGGTGCAGTTTTGAATATGGAAACTTATACCCAACATTGACTGGAAAGATGAGGAAGTTTAATTCTGTGTTGTCGTCTAAATGTTTTCCCTTTCTCACTGGCAGACGCTTTCTTATGCAGCTACAGAAGACGATTTAGAAACATTGTGACAAAAGACGAAATTGTCGCGATAGTTTCAATCTTATTCAATAATTGTACTTTCGTTTATAAAGTTTCCATATGTTTGCCTTTAAGTTGGCAAATTGACTACTGCTGATTTGTTGCATGTGGAAAATGGTTAATAAGAATAGCCTTCCTCTCAGTGTCATAATACAACTTAGTTGTAAAGGATGTGCATGTAATGTAATTCAAAAAATGTATCACCATTTGCATACGCGCAATAAGATCATGATGTAACATTCTTACTACATACATCTAGGCTTACAAGCCTCACGAGAACGGTTATGACCAAACACTAACTATAAACGTACGTTTTTTATTGTAAATTATATTTATGTCAATATATCCGAAGGTCGGTTTTGGCGTGACGTGAAACATGTATTAACAAAACCCGTCTTGAGCAAGTTCTCCATTTGTCAAATGTTTTCATCTCTAGTCCATAATAGATCTTTAAGTTTTTGATATATGTTTCTGTATTATATGTAGACGTTTTAAATGTCGTCTGCTGCGGATTTATCATATGTTGGAAAGGGTGGTTAAAGAAAAAAATAAAAAGATGAGCGCTTGATAGCTGATCGTGTAATGATCTTATCAAGTTAACCCCTTTCCAACAAACACCAAGCAGACGACTTTTAAAACACTTTGTCAATCTTTATTTTCAGCCCTGTCTACATTTGCCACAATGCTCTTTCTTACCCTTATGTTCCCGTCCGCCACTTGATTCAATAGTACATAGTGCTAAAGAGTGGAATTACACTTGTTTTTTCCTCCTCTGGTCTTTTCTTAGAAGAACCTTCTGTGTCATCTTTTCGTCTTAGTCCCTCGTTTGTGCGGCTCACGATGGTGTTTTCTCAAACAAATGTTTTCCTGCAGCGGGGTAAAAGGCTTTGACATATCTTCTGATGATGTTTTTCCTTACCGAGTCTAGTTCCTCCTTAATCTTCACCCCGCCACCGAACCAACCACTCTCCCATCTTATATTTCCCGGACCGAATAACTCCGGGAAAAAAAAGTCGTGTTAAGCTTAGTCCAACATTCCCTATGCCGATGGAATCATCCCTTAGCTTCCGAAGTCACATTCTGTTTTGTATTAGCTTTTTTAAATAGGTTGTAAACAGTTAAGTAGCTAGGACCATGATGTGACCATATTACAGGACAATGATCTATGAAATGATTGATTGATTGATTGGGGTTTAACGCAATTTTTAACAATTTCTCAGTTATATCACGGCGGCCAGTTCTCCTACTCATGCATTTCCTGGTTTTCTCACACCAGTACTCCACACAACAATCTTCCCAAGCAACTGGCTGCTTTTCCACATAGACTTAGCCCATTGGTGGAAGACGAATGACGCGATCTATGAATTGAAAATGAAATGTAAATATAGTTCAGAACGGCAGATATTTTAAAAATCATTTATTTTAAGTCACTCTTTTACACAATGTTTAATGATGCACAGTTAATAAAAATGCGCTTGTTTTTCAGGAATTATCTTTATACATATAATATTGTCACGCTGATTAACTTTCTACTTTTGAGATATACCACTCTTTAATACGGATTAAGATAATGTGGCTGTTTATTACAACACATGTCAACCCTTTACCCAGACTTTCTGTAGATGACTTTCAACTGTATTTCAGTTAGATCATGGTATTGTATTGTTAAGTTACCAATACTAACGATTTTATTTACCCTGACACGATAACATATATATTACCGCATTTATTAGCGCGTAGGATGGAACCCATTAATAAAGTATTTGGTATGCCGGGAAACTATTGTGCCCTTTTACAACATACAAACGCTGTCGCCGCCTCTACAGCAGATGACTTATGCAAACATTGTGAAAAAATGTAAAATTTCTCATGTTACCACCATGTTTTCAACTTTATTAAATATTGATTCATTCATTGGGGCTTAACGCGGTTTTCAACTATTGTTCAGTATATGTATATATATATACGCGTGCCAGTTCACCTACTTAAGCTACAAGTTCTACTTTAAACATACATCAAAAGTAGCTGGCTGCTTTTCCAAATTGACTGTTAGCCCATTGGTGAAACACAAGTGACGTTTCGTCAAACTTCGAAAATGTTAGCGGAGCTGGTATTCGAACTCACAACCCTTGGATTTACAGCCTGCGTCGCTACCGACTGAGTTATCGGGGCTCAATAATATAGCTTCTATTTATTGTAATATCACGTAAGTTTTGCGTAGATATTTTATATGTCGTCTGCTGCATACATGTATATCAAGTATACATATTCATTGAGCGTGGCGATCACGCACCGGTTTATGATGCAACTTGGATCTGTTTACGATAGTCGACGTATCAGATGGCAATTTTAAGATACACCAGCTTTTTCCATGATGTTTTATTTTACTGTATGCATATCTAAACGAAGTCCACTATGCACATGTACAAAATATAACCTATAAATGAGGCGTGTTAGGGGATATTGGTGCCACTTCGAACAGTATAGTGTATGTACACCAGCAACATGTTGCAACCTGTTATACAGGCATAAGTGGCAAAAACACAACATTAACAGGAACGTTGATTCCTTATTTAATGCAAAAATAACTTTGATGACAAATCAACAATACCCAAAGTCACTAGACACTACTAAAAGATGAGGATATTATGAGCTGGTGCATGGCACAAGTTAAAAGTTGGCTTTTGTGAAAAGTTTAGATCCAGAACAGGGATGCACACTGCTCATATATAACTTAAAAGATTGTTAGACGAAACTGTCAACTTTTGTAGATTCTGATTACACTGACCAGGTTCACAAGACAATCTGAACATACACTTAACAAAGCTTGTTCCTTTTCTCATACACTCGCTCTGAACTAGTGTACAGCGGTTGTTTTGTGCATGTTTTATTTGTTCTTGCCTGTGCAGGATTTAATTAATCGCATTACAGTAAGAAAAGCTTAACGACGTTTGTACAATAATCAGTCATATCATGGCGGCCAGTTCAGATGCTCATGTGTTTCCTAGCTTTCTCCGGGACAGGTCCTATGTTCGAGGCTTATGATACAGGCATATATTGGTAAACGTAAATAAATATAAACCAGAAACAGGACCCATATTTTGCTCCGATACAATTAGTTTAAACATGCAGACTATTCGAATATATTTGAAATCTCTGCTCCGAATTAAATTATTTCATAAAAGTTTCCGTTTATTTTTAAAATGAGCATTTCATCATATGTTTTTAACAATGCTCAATGTAGATTAATTGGGATAAAACGTCGTTTCCAACAATTGTTCAGTCAACTTACGGCGGCCAATTCACATATCTCAACACTGCAGACAATCATGATTAAGGACACCCAACGTTATGGCATTTGCTAAATGTATATATAGAGATCAGCACGCACATTCATGCTATCCAATGTTGTTGTACATAGTTGGAAGGAATTTCTAAATTTGCCTGCGTGAATACGCATAGTGGTTTCGGTCTACACTTCACTGCCTACGCTAAAAACAAATTATATAGAACTTTAATCATATATACTTTATGTTGTCGTTTTACATTGTTCTAATATCTTTTGTGTTTTTTAGGGGATACAGATAATTTTTTTTTACATATTTCTATTGAAAATAGCGAAACGCAAGTTTTAAGCCGAATCTTATAAAATGTATGTATATATGTATGTAATCTGCTTGCAAAATAACGATGTTATTTAAACGACGAAACAAACTGTAAGATTACCAGCTGGTTAGTCGGGTCAATAAAAACAATGCCCTGTGCTCTATATGCAAGTCACCGTCTTTCATTCAGCCTGACAACCAACACAAAATATATCACCCGTTTTTCATCTGGCATGTGCTTTATAAAGTGCTAAACCCTTTACTCGCAAACAATAATGTTTATATTGAAAAGAAATTTGTTTTGCGATTCATTTGTCTTCAAGGTAGTGTCGTATAAAAAGTGATTTTTGTTTGATTTGGTAAATGAATATAAATTTGTTAATAGATTTTTCATAATCGTGTTGATCTTAATTGTATGTGATTGTAAAAATAGGACTATTATTCTCAAAGGTAAGGCTTTATTTCTCAATTATGCTGTAGAACAATGAATTTGATTATAAATGTTTGTAATATGCACATGCAGATTTCATCGCGATAGAGCTCAGACAACTCGATGTTCAAAGTATTCAAGTAAGGTAGTTTAGCGACTGTTCAGTGTTTCTTTGTTTTGGTCTTTGTTTCAGCATATTAAACATATTTATACATAATGAGTCAAGTTTGCACATATATGCGCATACACATCCATGTCTACAGTGTACATGGTACATTTAGTAACAGTGATTTATCTGATCTGACCCAATTGTCATTATTTGATTTAGCCATTGGTTTGCTAATATCCGACGAAACATGTAATGACCTGAAAATTAGCAGTATACATGTAGATTTGAGTAGGGGGTCATATTTTAAGAGACGTAGAAGTCGCTCACTTTTCAGTGTTCTCTCTTCCGTCCGTAATTACATCATAAATCGACTCCTGTAGAGATGCGTTTACAGACTTCTGGTTCGGATTAATGGAAATGTATGGAACGCCGTAACTGCCTTATTTGACGTTATAACTTGATGTTCAGTTGCAACATCATTACATATGACGCTTTCACCTTGATATGTGACCCTTTTATATATACATGCGACAACAAAACTAATACATGTGCCTGTTTTATAATTACATGAGACTGAATAATCATTTTGTGTGGTGAAATCAACATTGCGTGTGGCAATTTCACCTTTATATGGGACACATTAATCCATACATGTGACGAAATGTTATATACGTTTGACGAAATGTTCTTTACGTGTGACCAAATGTTCTTTACGTGTGACCAAATGTTCTATACGTTTGACCAAATGTTCTATACGTGTGACCAAATGTTCTATACGTGTGACGAAATATTCTTTACGTGTGACCAAATGTTCTATACGTGTGGCGGTTCGATCTATATATGGGCGAGTTCAGATGGGCTTCTCTAGGATAGAGAAATGACGTCATGTCTAAATATAAATTCAGAAAAACATGCGCACTAATGCTTTCCATCTGAACGGTGTTTCCTCGTCTTAGTAGTAAACCATTCGGAACTCTCGGGTAATTCCGTAATCCTTCATCATCCATTGATGAAGCATTCATCACCGAGATATTCCGAATGAGTAGTAAACATCGTTGGTCGCCATTTTGAAATCAAAATGACGTCTCTAAGGTTAAAAGTATCACCGTTCAAATGGATTCCGAGTGCACTTGGGCTGTTCTCGGATCCCATATGAACTCGCCCTATGTGAACACCTTTCCGTGAGTCCCTGGACTCTCCGAAATCGACCTAAGACCGAAATCGACCTAAGACGACCGAAATCGACCTCCGAAATCGACCCTGAGACCGAAATCGACCTCAAATTCACCTTAATCGACATTTATTAATTATTTTTTCGATATATTATAAACAATTATGTAGTTATGATATACTTTAATCAATAAAATATATAAAAAAAAATAGTTTGTTCTCAACGAAATCGACTTTTCACTCTTCGAAATCGTCTCGTGACCGAAATCGACCTCAAATGCACCGAAATCGACATATATTATTTATTTGGTATATAATAAATAAGTATGTAGATATACTTTAGTCAATAAAATATATAAAAAAAAAATACTTTGTTTTTAACGCAATCGACTTTTCACTCTCCGAAATCGACCTGAGACCGAAATCAACCTGAGACCGAGATCGACCTGAGACCGAATTCGACATGAGACTGAAATCGACCTCAAATTTACCTAAATCGAAAATATTTTTTAATTCTTTGATATATTATAAACAATATATTTGTTATGATATACCTTAATCAATAGAATATATAGAAAAATACTTTTCGGTCTCGGGGTCGTCGATTTCGGAGGTTGATTTCTGTCTCGGAGAATGAAAAGTCGATTTCGTTGAGAACAAAGTATTTTTTATGTATTGTATTGACTAAAGTATATCATAACTACATAAGTGTTTATAATACATCGAAACAATAAAAAAAAAATGTCGATTAAGTTGAATTTGAAGTCAATTTCGGTCCCATGGTCGATTTCGGTGGTCGATTTCGGTCTTAGGTCGAGTTACTAATAAAAGTGGAACCACGAGGGGCAGATGGATTGAAGCACTGCATTTTGTCACATATGATGATAAAACCGGCACATGTATTAATGGTATCGTCGTATGTATTAATAAAAGTTTCACATGTCAAGATGAAACTACCACACCTCATGGAATAACGATTCTGTCACACATAATGATAAAACCGTTACATGTATTAGAAATGTCGTCACATGTATGAATAAATGTGTCACAAATCAAGGTGAAACTACCACATGGAATGACGATTATGTCACATATAATGATAAAATCGTCACATATATAATAATTGTCGTCACATGTATAAATAAGAAAGCCACACATCAGGGTGAAACTATCCCACGTAAAGATTACTCCACCACACAAAATGACTTTTCAGTCACATGTAATGATGAAACCGTCACATGTATTAGAAGTGTCGTCACATATCAAGGTGGAACTACCACTTGGAATGACAATTATGTCACATATAATGATAAAACCATCACATGTATAAATAAAATAGCCACACATCAGGGTGAAACTATCTCACGTAAAGATTACTCCACCACACAAAAAGGCTTTTCTGTCACATGTAATGATAGAACCGCCACATGTATTAAGTATGCGATCACACGTATAGAACATTTGGTCACACGTAAAGAACGTTTGGTCACACGTATAGAACGGTTGGTCACACGTATAGAACGTTTGGTCACACGTATAGAACATGTGGTCACACGTATAGAGCATGTGGTCACACGTATATAACATTTGGTCACACGTAAAGAACATTTGGTCACATGTAAAGAACATTTGGTCACACGTATAGAACATTTCGTCACACGTATAGAACATTTGGTCACACGTATAGAACATTTGGTCACACGTATAGAACATTTGGTTACACGTATAGAACATTTGGTCACACGTATAGAACATTTGGGCACACGTATAGAACGTTTGGTCACACGTATAGAACATTTGGTCACACGTAAAGAACATGTGGTCACACGTATAGAACATTTCGTCACACGTATAGAACATTTCGTCACACGTATAGAACATTTGGTCACACGTAAAGAACATTTGGTCACACGTATAGAACATTTGGTCACACGTATAGAACATTTGGTTATACGTATAGAACATTTGGTCATACGTATAGAACATTTGGTCACACGTATAGAACGTTTGGTCACACGTATAGAACATTTCGTCACACATAAAGAACATGTGGTCACACGTATAGAACATTTCGTCACACGTATAGAACATTTCGTCACACGTATAGAACATTTGGTCACACGTAAAGAACATTTGGTCACACGTATAGAACATTTGGTCACACGTAATGACAAGAGCATTACATAGAGCGTATACTGATAAAACCGTCACATGTATTAGAAATGTTGCCACACGCAATGTTGACTTCACCACACAAAATGATTATTCAGTCTTATGTAATTATAAAACAGGCACATGTATTAGAAATGTTGTCACATGGATGGATTAATGTGTCCCATATAAAGGTGAAATTGCCACACGCAATGTTGATTTCACCACACAAAATGATTATTCAGTCGCATGTAATTATAAAACAGGCACATGTATTAGATTTGTCGTCGCATGTATATATAAAAGGGTCACACATCAAGGTGAAAGCGTCATATGTAATGATGTTGCAACTGAACATCAAGTTGTAACGTCAACTAAGGCAGTTAAGGCGTTCCATAGAAATGGGTTACAATATGAAATATAGTAACACAAGTTAAAAGCCAATGAAAAGAGGGAACGTCATCTAAAACATTTAATCTCGAGGAGCTTGAGAAAGAACGTAATTATTATTGAAATTAAATTGCAATATATAGATTTTTTTATTAACACTCGCCATGCAGAATTATCAATCTGGCGAGCAATTATTTTGAAAAGTAAACAATCGCTCGTGATGCATATGCCTGCAAAATTAACTATTTGGGAAGCAGAGTAAACAATATAGAATAGTTAACATAATGTATAATCGGATAAAATTAAAACACACCCATTCGCATTTATCTGCGGGGGATTCGCTGCGGCTCCGCGGGGGCTCCTTGGAAGAAGTATAGGCCACTCCCATTTAACATTTTCTGCGGAGGGAACTCTGCAATCCCTCTCTAGCGGGCACATATCTGAAATACCTGGAAAACGCAGGGTTAAGCCGGGGGAGCGACTGAACGCGGTTTATTATTTTATCGATATCCCCCTCAACCCCGGGGTGAGGGTTTTTGGGAAAAACCCCTTGAGCTGTAGCATCATCTAGTGAACCTCTATCAAGACTGTTCAAATTATAGCACTGGGGTCAAATGACCCCTCCCTGGGGGTCACTTGCTTTTCATAGACTCATATAGGGGAAAGAACACTGCAAACTTTTTAAGTTTTATTAACTCAGGTGAGCGATATAGGACCATCATGGTCCTCTTGGTCTTTTTTTAAATATGGCTAAGTGAAATTTAGTTGACTATGTCAACAACATCCAGACCAGATTCCATTTTAGGCACTGCCAACTATCGAAGGTACGGTTGTGGGTTGATTATCTCACAAGAAGCCAGAGTGTTATTGTAGATTTAGATAATTCAAAAAGTTCTCAGCATGTTCAAGTTAACTATACAGTCTCTCGAGTATCTACTTTATTTGATTTAAACAAGGCCTAATGACACTTAGTACATATTTACACTTAGCTTATATTCATCATGACATACAATCTGGCTAAGTGTCATCATTGTTGTGTAATACACTCTAATGCGTCAATCAGATTTTTGTTAAATTGAGCCTGACGTTGTTTCAAACCAGACATGACCTATATAAATAATTATCATTCAGTTATATATTCTGACACAATGTCATCATTCTTGAGTCAGCAAATGCAGCATCTAGAGCATTCACAAGATTGATCTCAAATTGCTTTGTTTGTTTGTTTGGAGTTTAACGCCGCTTTCAACAGCTTTGGTCATATTACGGCGGTCAATGCACCTACCCATGTTTTCTTGGCTTTCCCACACAAGTACTGACACAACATTCTTTCGAAGCCACTGACTACTTTCTCACATAGATCAGAGGTGAGAGGCAATGGAAAACATCGCCCGAAAGAATGTCGCCGCAACTGGGTATCGAACCCGTGACCTCCAGATCACGAGTCAGATACGTTACCAATTGAGCTACCCAGCAGGGCGATCTCAAATTGCACATAGTGACCTATTTTTTTAAATTTAATATCAGCCATATTCGAACATGGCTTAGATATCATAATGACAAACATATCTGAAAAAGTTTCATCATGCTCAATTTAAAAATGCGCCTTAGGAGCGTTAACACTATTTATCTTAATTATGACAGTGTGAACTTATTATTTACCTGACATAACCGAGGCCAAGTTTTGATGAAGATGATGTTCTAATGAATGTTCATAGAGAGTGAATACAAACTGTTTCATGTGGAGTGTTAACAAAGCAGTTGTTGAAAACGGACAGACGACGGACAAAAGGTAGATAGATAGATAGATAGATAAAATGAATTGATTTGCTTCAAACTATTTGTTTCGGCAGAGTTGTTTGTGTTATATGGAACGTAGTATCTCCTTTATCCGTTCATTAATTGTGTAGTTTGATGACTCTGGAACAGCTGCCTGTCGACACCCGTCCAACAAACTGTTTACTGCGGATTCGTCTGCTAGTTGGAAAGGGTTTAAATTGATCATCTTGATGTAACTAAAATTGTTAAATACCAGTTTGGCCAGAATACTCGGCGGCTGCTTTATTATAACTATATGTAGTCAGGTATCCGTCGTACGAACATAAATTAGTACATCTGGCATGAACCAACAATGGCAACTTGTAGTTTAATTTGGTAGCCAGCAGACTTTAGTAGTGTAGTACGTCTGGTCTCAACCAACAATGGAGACTTGCATTGGAGTCCGGTATCTGGTATACTATAGTAAATTAGTATGTCTGGTATGAACCAACAATGGTGACATGCAGTGTAGTATGAAATCCGGCATACTATAGTACATTAGTACGTCTGGTATGAACCAGCAATGATGTCATGCAGTATAGTCTGGTATCAGGCATAATATAGTAAATTAGTACGTGGTATACAGTGCAGTATGATTTCAGGCATACATAAGTACGTCTGGTATGAACCAACAATGGTAATATGCAGTGTAGTATGGTATACTATAGTTAATTAGTACATCTGGTATGAATCAACAATGATGATATGCAGTGTAGTATGGTATACTAGTATAGTTAATTAGTACATCTGGTATGAATCAACAATGGTGATATGCAGTGCTGTATGGTATACTAGAGTTAATTAGTACGTCTGGTATGAATCAACAATGGTGATATGCAGTGCTGTATGGTATACTAGAGTTAATTAGTACGTCTGGTATGAATCAACAATGGTGATATGCAGTGTTGTATGGTATACTAGAGTTAATTAGTACATCTGGTATGAATCAACAATGGTGATATGCAGTGCTGTATGGTATACTAGAGTTAATTAGTACGTCTGGTATGAATCAACAATGGTGATATGCAGTGCTGTATGGTATACTAGAGTTAATTAGTACGTCTGGTATGAATCAACAGTGGTGATATGCAGTGCTGTATGGTATACTAGAGTTAATTAGTACGTCTGGTATGAATCAACAATGGTGATATACAGTGCTGTATGGTATACTAGAGTTAATTAGTACGTCTGGTATGAATCAACAATGGTGATATGCAGTGCTGTATGGTATACTAGAGTTAATTAGTACGTCTGGTATGAATCAACAATGGTGATATGCAGTGTTGTATGGTATACTAGAGTTAATTAGTACATCTGGTATGAATCAACAATGGTGATATGCAGTGCTGTATGGTATACTAGAGTTAATTAGTACGTCTGGTATGAATCAACAATGGTGATATGCAGTGTTGTATGGTATACTAGAGTTAATTAGTACGTCTGGTATGAATCAACAATGGTGATATGCAGTGTTGTATGGTATGCGGCATACTATAGTTACTTAGTACGTCTGGTATGAATCAACAATGGTGATATGCAGTGTTGTATGGTATACTAGAGTTAATTAGTACGTCTGGTATGAATCAACAATGGTGATATGCAGTGTTGTATGGTATACTAGAGTTAATTAGTACATCTGGTATGAATCAACAATGGTGATATGCAGTGTTGTATGGTATACTAGAGTTAATTAGTACGTCTGGTATGAATCAACAATGGTGATATGCAGTGTTGTATGGTATGCGGCATACTATAGTTACTTAGTACGTCTGGTATGAACAAACAATGGTGACATATAGTATAGTATATTATCAGGCATACAATAGTAAATTAGTACGTCTGGTATGAACCAACAATGATAACATGCAGTATAGTATGGTATCAGGCATACTATAGTAAATTAGTAAGTCTGGTATGAATCAACAATGATAATATTCAGTGTGGTAAGGTATCCGGCTTGCTCTTGTAAATTCGACCATCTTACATGAACCAACAATGGTGACATGCAGTGTAGTCTTGTATCCGGCATAAAAAAGTAAATCAGTACGTCGTGTATGACTCTGTTACCCGACTAATCATTATGTTAGTTACTGTACAATTCAATTTCGTAATGTGTATAGCGAATCAATTCAACTAGATGTTTCAAATTAAAAAAAAATAATGGCGCAAGTCTGAACGGATTAATTCGAAATAAAAAGTTGCCATCATTTTTGGTTTATGCTTGACCCGATAATGTTTAAAATAATGCAGTTAACTATGTGTTAAATGATGTGCCGTCGCTTTTGACCTATTTGGTTATTCTTGAATATCAATTACATTTTGTAAACTAAATGCTTTGCTAATATTTATTGAAGAACAGTGAAAGAAGCTTCTGGAGTCGATAAGGTAAAGGCACAGCATATCAGAAAAGGAGAATTCTACATCTATGTGTTTCAACCAATCAAAACGACTTATGCAATCTTTGAACAGTAATTTTTTTTTACAAGTTATCTTAAAATCAGAGAAGCAGATTCAGAGTTTTTTTTTTTATAGTTAAGGGTATTAACCTACCGCCCCCTTCTGATGACTTAGGATCCAAAGATCTACATAACATTCAGGTATTTAAACAATGCTTAAAGTGGACTAGCAAACAAATATTCCTTTGAAGATTAATTGGTTTTGTTCAAGTGGTAAAGGTTGAGAAGTAGTTTGAAGCTGAAATGTCATTTCCCCCTGAGAATGCCTGGTGGCTATATTTTTCATGAACATTTCTACCTACTTATCTTGAAATCAGACAAGGGACTTTACAAGCATTTCTATTTCACCCTTTGTCTGATTCCATGTTTTACAACAAAAGGATATGACTAGAAAAGTTCTTAAAAAAGGTCATCGAAGGAACTTATCTGCCAAATCATCTTTAGATCAGACAGGCAGATTCATAAAATTAAAGTTTTGGCACTTTTCCCTTTCTGATGCAGAGCAACCAAAGATCGACATCAAATTTAAATATTTTAACAATTTTAAAAAAGGACCACCAAGGAATTATTCCTGTGAAGTTAAATGATTCAGGAGAAGATGTCATTTGTAGTTTAAAGTTAATGACGGACGGTCGATGGAATGACCAGAATAGTAATGGGTTAAACCTGTAGGAAATTTCATTCTATGGTGGAATCTGTGTTTGGCATAGAACTGCTCTTTGCTTTAAGATCTTTCAAAACGTATAAAACCACAGTCCGCACATTGATTTTCAACTCTTGAACAAATCTCAAATTATCTTAATGAGAAACTAAGTGACATTATAACTTCGATATGAATATTTAAAAGCGTTTTATCAAAGGCAAATGGAGTCCCCATAGCAACTATCAATACATTTCCTGTAACATCTAAGTGTTACGTCCCTTGTGTTTGTCAAACTTACCTGATTTCACAAATCAATAATCACTTATTAATGATAGCCTTACTTGTAGTCATGTCTTACTAGGAACGATGCTTAGGAGTTGTATACATGAATATTCTTTGACAAAATATATATTGATTTAGCAGCATACACCTTTCGGGAAAACTCGATCAGATATGTGAACCTGCTCAAAGTGAGCAAATTGTCTGGTTTTAACACAGACTTATACTGTATATTAAACCATACGTATCTTGGCAATGCATTTTCTCAAATGTGAATAAAGCAGGTACGTGAAGAAGCATTTTTACGCATCTACATCAACGACAGTTAAAACCAGTGCATAAAAGAGAAAGTGCTCATAAAGAACAATTGATCCGTATAGCACACTGTTTTTATTATTACTACCTCAATTTATATAGATTATCCGTTAGAATTCGCCTAGATGAAGTTTGAGATCACCTAAGCCGAAGGCTTAATGTGATCTATTCTGATCACTCTCTGTCCGTCGTCCGTCGTCCATCGTCTGTCGTCCGTCGCCGTCGTTATATATTAGCTTGAAACAACATCTCCTTCTAGACCATTGGACCAATTTCAACCAAACTGTTTGATGTTGTGGTGCTACTCTTTCAAAATTGTGTAAAGATCTATATTCTATAAATAACTTTTTTGCTGGCAATCTTTAAAACTCTTCATCTCTGAATCCGCTTGTCCGATTCCGATACAATTTAATAGAAATGTTCATTAGGAGACCTTCTACAAACGTTGTTCAAACCATACTTATTAGTTGGAAAACATTGCTGCGAAGCGGCATCATAATAGGGGCAAAATGACTACAACAACAAATTAGATTTTAATGAAAGTGCTTGTCTGATTTCAAGATAAATGTGTAGAAATATAACTGTAGTAAGCCTCTACATAATTGTTCCAATTAATAATGCTTTGTAGAAAGACATAGCATACAGGTGGCATCAGAAATGGGGTGAAATTATATTTGATGTATGATCGCTAAAGCTGGAAATCATATGTTAAAGTAACATATTCAAGGGTCCGCTGTCAAATACTTATGCTAGTATTTCCCCTAAAAAAATCCATGTTAATATTATCATTTCTACTGTCTGTACATGTACGACTTTGTCAATCTAGATCAATCGTCTTCAGATGCATAATCATGTTACATTTCTAGTACGACTATGTATGTTCGATAGAGCTGAACTGTCATGTGCTGTGGTCCGTAAGGCTTCGCCTTCGGCAGTAGATATCTAAGTTAATAGCTTTGTATCTGAAACTTTACTTATTGAATTGCAGATGAAAATGATGAACTCATTATGAGTAATTTCTTCTGTACGACAATGCTTCCAATACTCGTCTGTTGCAGCTACGTCCAAATTTAAATGCATGTGGGAACGGGTTAACAAATACAAGAATCCTGCAGCAGACTTTAAACAATACTGCCAAGATGGCCCTAAATCGGTCACCTGAGTTATAGTACAGTATCAAATGCTACTGCTTATAAAAGTGAAAATTAGATCAAGAGTTTGAACGAACTGCAAACTAGACAACTTATCAGTAAAGGACCTTTGTAATAATGCAATAAATATTTGAACAATTTCAAAGAGGACCACCACAGGAGCATTTCTTTGAAGTTTGTTTTATATTACTTCATTGGTTTAAAAGGAGATGTCGTTTGAATCTAAAAATTCCCTTTAACCCTTGCATGGTGCCTTCTGTCAATCAATATGGCTTGAACACATTATGTACAGTGTCAATAAAGGAACATTTCTGATAAACTATCTTATTTTTATTAAGTTTGTCGGAAGTTTGGACTTGATCCTGAAACATTGATAACAAGTCTGTTAAGTAAGGTTCATTCGATCTTCAATTGTTATAGACTCATTACAGCATGATCGTACGCTTGTCATACCCACACACTAATGTACTCATGTCTACGCCTGATTGATTTGTACTCACAAGATAAACAGAAAGTTTATATAATGTTCATAGATCACACAATATCACTCAAAAAGTATTGTGTCATTATCACTTGATTATGTCCATTGACAGATCATATTCTTGTGCATGCAACCAGGCTATTTAATATGATAAGAGTCTATCTATCATGTCGGAAGCTTCGCATTAAGTGTTCCTTGTGAGCTCATTACTTTTGTTCAAAGAAGACATGTCTGGTTTGTAATTAATGTTGTACTTTTAATCTAAACATTGTATGCATGCCACCATAGAAACACACCCTATTTGCAACAGTTCATCCATAAAATCATGGCATGTTCGGAGTAGGTTACCAGTACTACTGATCCATTATTCTTACACCAGCGAGTCTGTCTCGTAAAGCTAAGGACACTGAGGTCAAATGTGTACTTACATGTTTAAATACTTGGTATTTCTCGGGCGGGGATCGAACCGAGACCTCCTGCATCCGGGGCGCACGCTGTACACCACTAAGGTGGTTCATAACTGCATGTACGTGCATGCTTAATTTTTTTGAATATATATGTCATTGTATTCATTTCATTTTCCTCTCTTGTCTTGCTTGTTAAATTACAATATACATAGTTATGTATATTGTGATATTTTTGATAATTTCATTGTGAAAAAAGAATTCTTTATAAGCTGATACTGTACGTAATTATTATATAACACTCCTTTTCTGCATAGGACGGAACAATAACTTACACATACGTTAGTTAGCCCGCCATTTAACTTTTCGTGAGTTTAAAGACAAACTTAAAATGTTAACGTAGTTTGAAGATTTACATGTATACTAAAAGCAGTGAAATTTCTATAGATATACGAAAGATTCAAGTCGGTCAATTTATAACGATATTTCTGACGTAATATGTGACGTGTAAATCTATATCTGTAAGATGAATATATATAATATTATATATATATCTTTAAGAAAGAGCGACATCACTGTAAGATAGAGAGAGATATCTTAGGTAAAATGATATATCTGTGAGATACTGAGATATCTCTCTAATTAAGAGATCTCTTAAAAGCAATATGTATATTTAATTAAGCTCGATATCTGTATACGTTATAGAGATATCTATATACATTAAAGATATATGTTTATAAATTAAAGATATGTCTTTATAAATTAAAGACATATGTTTATAAATTAAAGATATATCTTTATAAATTAAAGAGATATCTGTCAGACATATGAATAATAAAACGGCTTGCCATATATGTCGTTTAACGATGTGTTTTATGTTAAGTGCTGATGTCATCTTATGAGACGGAGCGACACAGTCTGCACTCATGTACCTAAGGAGCGTACCTGGGCAACTATTTTGAAATTGGTGCATTGATTTAGGAGAGGTTGTTGGAA
This sequence comes from Serripes groenlandicus, assembly GCA_031761405.1. NCBI lineage: Eukaryota > Metazoa > Mollusca > Bivalvia > Cardiida > Cardiidae > Serripes > Serripes groenlandicus. The sequence goes on along the minus strand of JASEVX010000005.1, from coordinate 215,102 downwards.
AGAACATGCGAACGGACGGATCGACGGACAGAAAGACAACAAAGAATGCCGAGTGACCGTAATTGCTCATCCTCAGCACTCTTCGGGCTCCGGTGAGTTATTATAGTCCGTAGACTATCAGCGATCCTATTTAGCTGCCTATTTTAAGTAGTTTTATATGGTTTTGTGATTTCTGCTTTCGCATTTTAGTGGTTCACACGAGCAACTTGTGTAAATTACAAATGATTAGGACAACGAGTCGAGAGAAACAACACTCAGCATATTTGTGTTATAGCCGAAGACGTGACTATTTTCATTTCTCCAAACCTTGTAAGATAAAGATCATATCGGACTTCAAGCACGTATATATGTCTCTGATATTCTCTATTCATCTGCTGTAAAAATAAAATATCAATAAAGGAACTATTTAACTTTTTAACCCTTTTCCACTTGCAGACGCACTTTGATGCATCTGAAGCAGTGCTTTGTTTTAAATCATTGTGACAAAAGGATAAATCGCTCATAATAAGCAATTTCTCGTTTTGCCAAACAAAATATTAACTCTATTCAATAAGTCTTTCAATATACTTTCACTTAAACAGACATGTTCCATTATTTTGACAAGTCGTCTCCTGCAGATGTGTCAGTATGTGTGAGAGAGTAAAGAGATGATTAATACGTTGATTGGAGTTAAACGCTGTTTCAAACAGTATTTCACTTATATCACGGCGGCCAGTTTATCTAACGTGTGCTTACTCGCATTAATACAACACACAACATTTTACAAAGAAACTGGCAACCTTCTGACATTAAATATTTAGCACTTCGGTGGAAGACAAATGACGCTAGTCACAATGAGTTTAATCAAACATCGGAAATAATGGATTGCCGACCCCTGGATTGCTAGCACTCGTCGTTGCCGTCTGAGCGAGAACAGAGATGAAGCATCGTGGGGAAAATGAGAAAATATCTTAACCATGTTTTTTATAGGTTTCTGCTGCAGATACATGTATATAAGTTGAAGATATAACAAGATGAATGTTAAAACGGAAAAATATTTAATTTTATCACATGACAATGCTTGTATCCCGTCTATGGTTTTGAAATATTTGCCAAATGTATTATATGTCAATTGAATAGGTACGTGTATTTTCGTAAATGTAATTATGTTCATCTGCTCATGTCATAGCATGGACATAGACATAATAAACATTATTATGGCTATGGCCTGAAATGATATATGTTCTGGACCTACGGACATGTATAAATATTCTAAACCTACGAACATATATGTACATACGAGTCTCTTCAATATATATATATATATATATATATATATATATATATGTGTGTGTTTTCTCTTCTATGTATCTATGCGTATACGTTGTTCTCTTCCATGCATCTATGCATATATGTTGTTCTCTTTTATGCATATATGTATCTCTCTTCAATGTATATATATGTCTATTTTGTTATCTGTCATGTATGTTTACGGCGAAGTAAAATGACTTTATATGCCGAATAAATAAACTTGAAACTTGAAACTTGATGTAATATACACCTCGTAACTGTTTCCGTTTGCAAGTAACGTGATAAGCACTGTTAAACCGTTATATCTCGATTAAAGGTTCTTTAAAATCTGGAAATGAACGACTACTGGGACAAATAACTGCATTGTTATATACAATACATTGTAACTCAAATGCCGTACATTGACTAACCGAAACCCACTTATAACAAGAACACTACAACCATTGATAAAGTGTTAGCTACTGTTGGTGGTTGTACGTGCTTCTATGCTGTGAAAAGAAATGTGACAATATGAAATAGGTTATTAATATTTCAATGTCACGAAATATTATCAAACAGATGTACATGGTAGTTTGAACACTTAAGGCGAATACAACATTAACCTAATTATTATATACAATACATTGTAACACAGAAGCCGTACATTTTTTAACTAAAAGCAGTTTTTAATAACAACACTTTTGCTATTGACAAATAATAGCTATTATTATACCTCACGTGACTTTATTAATGTTTAATTCTGATATACTCATCATAGGCAATTTCTTACTGTCTCATGCTAACAGTACGATTTTGACCGGTTAACAGTATACTGGTACACGACACGCGCGAGAAAAGGTTGGTTATGCACGAGCATGACGTCATTTCAAACAATATCATCTGTTAGACGCGCGTGCCATGTAACACTATACTGTCAACCGGTATATTCATATGTGTGTGTTACATTGTAGTATATCTACCCATGTTCACCTCCCTTACATAGGTACAGAATAAATTAAATAAACGCCTCGGGTAATTTTCTCATGTTGACAATATGTACTGTCACACTGGAAGCCATGCAATATTTATATACTGTTGGTTGCTGTACGTACTTCTGTGCTATGCAAATGAATCAATGTTTAAATGTGATGAAATGTTATGATACCTTTATAGACGGTATCTTGCACATATAACCCACTTATGCGAACATGCTGTATAATTTAAAATGTCAAAGAGTGACATCTGTCTAATCTAAAAATTGCTTCCGTTTTAAAGTATATATAATTTTGAAAATGCCAGCGCTGAACGTAAAGGAATAATAATTATAACTCGAAACCAAAAAACGAATCCATACAAGAAAAAAGGGCTAACAAACACCATTAATGAACACCAAGGAAACTGCGGTGTGTTAGTGCGCCATTGCCCAACAAACACCAAGAAAACCCCCGAACGCGGCTGGATAGGGCTAACAAACACCATTAGAGAACACCAAAGAAACTGCGGTTTGATAGTGTTCCATTGACCTCAACAAACACCAAACAAACTGTGGAAAATTTCACATGCAAATGAGCTAATGGAACGCAGTTTGATAAATGTTTTAATGGAACACTAGCACAATTGAATACTACACTAACTATAGTAAAAAAAGTAATGCACCACTCTCGATACTAATGGAATGCTTTCAAACCACAGTTGCACCATTACTAGACAGCTAGGAAACCATAGCCTGTTCATTAATAGTAATCTAGTAGTTGGTCTGGATCACATCTGGTCATCAATGGCGTCCACTAGTTGGTCTGGTTAAAATATGGTCATCAATGATGTATGCTACTTGGTATGGATCACATGTGGTCCACAATGGCGTCTGCTGGTTGATCTGGTCATCAATGGCATGTGCTAGTTGGTTTAGATCACATCTGGTCTCCAATAGCGTCTGCTACTTGGTATGGTCATCAATGCGTGTGCTAGTTAGTCAGGATCACATCTGGTCATCAATGTCGTCTGCTAGTTGCTCTGGTCATCAATGGTGTCTGCTAGTTGGTCTCGCCATTAATGGCGTCTGATAGTTGGTCTGGTCATCAATGCCGTCTGCTAGTTGGTCTGGATCACAAGTGGTCATCGATGGCGTCTGCTAGGCGGACTGATAATCAATACCGTTTACTACTTGGTCAGGATCACATCTGGTCATCACTGGCGTCTGCTAGTTGGTCTGATTCACATCTGGTCACCAATGTCGTCTGTGTGTTTGTCTTGATCACATAATGGTCATAAATGGCGTCTGGCAGTTGTCTAGTCATTAATGTCGTCTATTATTTGGTCTGGTCATCAATGTCGTCTGGTAGTTTTTCTGGATCAAATTTGGTCAACTGCTAGTTGGATTGTTCATCACTGGCATCTGGTTGTAGGTCTGGTCCTCACTAGCGTATGCTAGTTGGTCTGGATCACAAGTGGTCATCGATGGCGTCTGCTAGGCGGACTGATAATCAATACCGTCTACTACTTGGTCAGGATCACATCTGGTCATCACTGGCGTCTGCTAGTTGGTCTGATTCACATCTGGTCACCAATGTCGTCTGTGTGTTTGTCTTGATCACATAATGGTCATAAATGGCGTCTGGCAGTTGTCTAGTCATTAATGTCGTCTATTATTTGGTCTGGTCATCAATGTCGTCTGGTAGTTTTTCTGGATCAAATTTGGTCAACTGCTAGTTGGATTGTTCATCACTGGCATCTGGTTGTAGGTCTGGTCCTCACTAGCGTATGCTAGTTGGTCTGGAACACATCTGGTCACCAATGACGTCTGGTAGTTAGTCTGGTCATCTCTAGTTGGATTGGTCATTAATTTCGTCTGGTAGTTGGTCTGGTCATCACTGGCGTCTGCTAGATTGTCTGGATCACATCTAGTCATGAATGGCGTCTGCTAGTTGGTCTTTATCACAACTGGTCATCAACGTCGTCTGCTAGTTGGTCTGGTCATCACTGGCGTATGGTAGTTGGTCTTGTCATCAATGTCGTCTGGTATTTGGTCTTGATCACATCTGGTTATCAATGTCGTCTAGTAGTTTGTCTTGATCACATCTGAACATCAATGTCGTCCGGTAGTTTGTCTTGATCGCATATAGTCACCAATGGCTTCTGGTAGTTGGTCTGGTCATTAATGTCGTCTAATAGTTGGTCTGGTCATCCATGTAGTCTGGAGTTAGTCTGGATCACATTTGGATTTTCAATGTCGTCTGCTTGTTAGTCTGGTCATCACTAGCATCTGCTAGTTGATCTGGATCACATCTGGTCATTAATTTTGTCTGGTAGTTGGTCTGGTCATCACTAGCGTCTGCTAGTTGGATTGGTCATTCATTTTGTCCGGTAGTTGGTCTGGTCATCACTGGCGTCTGCTAGTTTGTCTGGATCACATATGGTCATGAATTGCGTCTGCTAGTTGTTCTTTATCACAACTGTCATCAACAGCGTCTGCTAGTTGGTCTGGTTATCACTGGCGTATGGTACAATGTAGGTGGTCTGGTCATCAATGTCGTCTGATAGTCTGCCTGGTCATCTCTGGCGTCTGCTAGTTGGTCTGGATCACATCTTGTTATCAATGGCGTCAATAGTACCCGAGCTCTCATCAATATGAACAATATGTGCAAGTTTGAAAACTGTGAACTGTGTCGTGTTAACAAGAACAAATTTACAAACGGATGGACGGACTACAGACGCACGGACGGACGCCAGGAACAATGCCATCCCATAAACTCTGGCCTTCTGCCAGTAGACCTAAAAAGAGTAGCGTAGGAAAGTAAGGTCGAAAATACTCTTTTGATACATAATTCACTTTAATTCAGAGACATTTGCAGAAAAGGTAGATGTTGTTTGTCTACTGTACAGAAATTCGTACAATAAACTTATCTAAGAAATATTCGTTTAATATGAGAAGATATGCAATTTTAAATGTTCGTCATAAAGCTATTTTTTATAGTTAGAAATCGACTTGAGGGGAATTTTAACGAGTTGAGGGGAATCGTTGATTCGCCTTTACTTAAGGCGAAGCAATTAGGGAGAACGCTGTCTTAATCTGGGGTTTAGAGTGAAATTTAGAAGGCCACGGAGATAGTTTATAAGGTGAAAAGGCCTGCAGTAAATTTATTCTCTAAATAACCTAAATAGTTTTTCAAAAATAGTTCTTAGAAATAAGTTCGCCCTAAGTTATAGAAAAATGGTATTTCCCCTTAATGTAGGATCCATACTTAAATTATATATATTCCTTTACATTAAATACTATTTAAAAATATGTCTGTATTTCCACTTCTCCTTTTTGTTTGTTTGAATGTTTTTATCGTTAACTTCATTCTTAGGAGTGTTCTATTTTATAGTTATACATGTGCTCCACCCTGATATAATACTATCCTAACACTCGTGCCTGCACAAAAGGGAGTCGTTACTACCAATAATTTCTTATATTAAAAGGTCACCATTAAGCTTTTAAAGGAAGCCGTTTTACATTTGGTATTACAAAGTATAGATATTCCGATACATTAAATAGTACTTACTAAATACATCTGTATTTTAAACTCTCTTGCTTTTTGTTTAAATGTTTTTATCGTTAACTTCAACAATGTTCTTCATCCTGACAACAATCCAGAATCCTCCCTTCTATCCGCGGAAACCTGACAGCAAAAGAGGGAAATCATTAATACCAGTTCATTTTGTATATTAAAGGGGTGGTCTCCCCTACCATATAGACGGGCTTACATCTTATGAGGGATATGTGGATATTTTTTTTGTATTTCCAATACAATCCGGATTGAAAAGAAATCGATTGTTGTGTTTGTTTGTTGTTATATCGTTTAACACTGATCGCAACATTATTTCTGTAATTTCACTACATTTCCATGGTTAATAACGAATAAGTAAGCCTATTCTTAAACAAGCGCATCATCCATAATGTCATCCTGTGTTATGTTATCATATATTGATTCAGATTTAATTGATTTAATTGATAATAACACCTACAGCACGTGTTTTCAATGCCATGGATTCAAACGAACACATATGTGATATCTTCATAACCTGCCGTTTAAAGTTGAATGCGCGTTATGCAGAATCACGTTCGTAGGTTTGCAAGAGAGTATTTGGCTCGGTAATGTACCTTGTCAAAGTACAATGCATCGTACACACTGCGAGAAGGATCACGTTTCCAGTTTACTAGACAGTATTTGGCCTGGTAATGTATCCTGTCAAAGTACACCATCGTGGACCACGTTTTCTGGTTCACCAGACAGTATTTGGCACGGTAATGTACCTTGTTAAAGTGCACTCCATCGTGAACTTTGCGATAAGAATCACGTTTTTCTGGCTTACTAGCCAGTATTTGGCTCAGTATTGTACCTTGTTAAAGTGCACTCCATCGTTAACTTTGCGATAACAATCACGTTTCCTGATTTACTAACCGGTTTTTAGATCGGTAATAAACCTCGTCAAAGTACAATCCGATAGCATCTCCTGGTTAACTAGACACTATTGGCTCAGTAGTGTATCCTGTCAAAGTACACTCAGTCGTGAACTTTGTGATGCTGAGCACGTTTCTGGTATTATTACCGGTATTTGGCTCTGTTATGTACCTTGTCAAAGTACAACTAATCGTGAATTGTATATATGATAAGGATCGCGTTCCCTGGTTTACTAGACACTATTTGGCTTTGTGATGTACTTCGCCAAAGAACCCTCCGTCTTGAACACTGCGAGAAGGATCGCGTTCCCTGGTTTACTGGACAGTACTTGGCTCTGTGATGTACCTAGTCAAAGAACCCTCCGTCGTGAACACTGTGAGTAAGATCACATTCCCGGGTTTACTAGACCGTATTTATCTCGATAATGTACCTTGACAAAGTACACTCAGTCGTAAACATTGCGAGAAGGACCGCGTTCTCTGGTTAACTAGACAGTATTTGGCTCTTTGATGTACGTCGTTGATAATCAATATACATCTGAATCAAACATAATTATATTTGTTTCTTTTGAATGTATGTTGTTTCAGGCCGGTTTCAGCAAGTTTCCAGTTATATCACGGCATTTCCAGTCCTACTGGTCCATTAATCCTGAGATCAGCGGGACAGTCGTAATGCTAACCCCACAGCCCAAAGTGCGAAGGAAGAAAGCTATTACTACCTATTTAAAGTATTTGGTAAGACTCGGCCGGGGATTGAACCCGCCGAAAGCATAATAAGGCAGATATACCTTTATCACCATGTGTGACAAACACCCCAACAAAAGACTAGATATACCTATATCACCATGTGTGACAAACACCCCAACAAAAGACTAGATATACCTATATCACCATGTGTGACAAACACCCCAACAAAAGACTAGATATACCTATATCA
>JASEVX010000005.1:197453-202453 GCA_031761405.1 Serripes groenlandicus | reverse complement strand
AATAACTATATACTATCACACTTATTCCGCATTGTGTACATTTCTTTACAACATGCATTGTGGGAATAACTACAAACTAACATAATACGTCCGTATTGTGTACAATTCTTTACATCTTGCATGTTGGGAATAACTTACACATACCGTTATAGTGTGTACAACATTTATAACATGCATGCTTGGAATAACTATATACTAACACAATACGTCCGTATTGTGACATTGCTTTACAACATGCATGATTGGTTTGAAATTCAGACTTCATATGTCACACTTCATAGATAATATGTTTGAAGTGTGACGTGTGAAGTGTAAAGTATGAAGTATGAATTTAATACTTCACACTTCAAACTTCATATTTGAGACTTCAAACTTCATATTTGAGACTTCAAACTTCATATTTGAGACTTCAAACTTCATATTTGAGACTTCAAACTTCATATTTGAGACTTCAAACTTCATATTTGATACTTCAAACTTCATATTTGAGACTTCAAACTTCATATTTGAGACTTCAAACTTCATAGATAATAAGTTTGAAGTTTGAAGTATGAAGTTTGAAAATTGAAGTCTGAAGTCTGAAGTTTGAAGTATGAAGTCTGAATTTCAAACTTCACACTTCACATTTGACACTTCAAACATATTATCTATGAAGTGTGAAGTATGAAGTTTGGAAGTCACCACCGGTCTTTCGTAGTACAATTCTTTACATCTTGCATGGTGGGAATAACTTACACATACCGTTCATAGTGTGTACACCATTTAACAACATGCATGCTTGAAATAACTATAAACGACCACAATACGTCCGTAGTGTGTACATTCCTTTACATCATGCATGGTGGGAATAACTACAAACTAACACCATACGTCCGTAGTGTACGAAAGACAGATGGAGACTTCCAAACTTCACATTTCAAACTCCAGACTTCAGACTTCAGACTTCAAACTTCAGACTTCAGACTTCAGACATCAGACTTCACACTTCACACTTCACACTTCATAGACAATATGTTTGAAGTTTGAAGTTTGAAGTGTGAAGTGTGAAGTGTGAGGTATGAATTTCATACTTCACACTTCAAACTTCATACTTGAGACTTCAAACTTCATAGATAACAAGTTTAAAGTTTGAAGCATGAAGTATGAAGTTTGAAGTTTGAAGTCTGAAGTATGAAGTTTGAAGTCTGAAGTTTGAAGTTTGAAGTCTGAAATCTGAAGTCTGAAGTCTGAAGTCTGAAGTCTAAAGTCTTAAGTCTGAAGTCTGAAGTTTGAAGTTTGATGTTTGAATTGTGAAGTGTGAAGTTTAATGTGTGAATTTTGAAATGTGAAGTGTGAAGTATGAAGTTTGAAGTGTGAAGTATGAAATTCAAACTTCATACTTCACACTTCACACTTCATACTTCACGCTTCAAACATAATATCTATGAAGTGTGAAGTATGAAGTCTGAATTTCAAACTTCTGACTTCAGACTTCACACTTCAAACATATTATCTATGAAGTGTGAAGTGTGAAATGTGAAGTATGAAGTTTGGAAGTTACCACCGGTTTTTCGTAGTACAATTATTTACATCTTGCATGGTGGGAATAACTTACACATACCGTTGATAGTGTGTACAACATTTTACAACATGCATGCTTGGAATAACTATATACTAACACAATACGTCTGTATTGTGCACATTTCTTTACAACATGCATGGTGGGAATAACTACAAACTAACACAATACGTCCGTATTGTGTACAATTCTTTACATCTTGCATGGTGGGAATAACTTACACATACCGTCGATAGTGTGTACAACAGTTCACAACATGCATGCTTGGAATTACTATATACTAACACAATACGTCCGTATTGTGCACATTTCTTTACAACATGCATGGTGGGAATAACTACAAACTAACACAATAAGTCCGTATTGTGTACAATTATTTACATATTGCATTGTGGGAATAACTTACACATACCGTTGATAGTGTGTACAACATTTTACAACATGCATGCTTGGAATAACTATATACTAACACAATACGTCCGTATTGTGTACATTTCTTTACAACATGCATGGTGGGAATAACTTACACATACCCTGCAAAGTGTGTACAACATTTACAACATAAATAATTGGAATAACTGTCGCATGACGTACGTATTGTGTACAACCTTATATGACAAGCATGATGAGAATAACTGTCACAATGTGATCCCTTTTATGTCAGAAAAATAACTATATACTAACACAATGCGTCCGTATTGTGTACATTTCGTTACAACATGCATGGTTAGAATAACTACAAACTAAGATAATACGTCCGTATTGTGTAATATGCTTTACATCATGCATGGTGGGAATAACTTACACATACCCTTCAAAGTGTGTACAACATTTACAACATAAATAATTGGAATAACTGTCGCATGACGTCCGTAGTGTGTACAACCTTATATGACAAGCATGATGAGAATAACTGTCACAATGTGATCCCTTTTATGTCAGAAGGGAATGCACATAAAGACCGATTTAATTCGATAATTATAGATTATTAACTATATAAAACGTTTTAAAACGTCTTCCATTTGAAATACCTAATATTGCGCATAAACTAGTTTCGGTTTAAAACTAGTTTCGTAAACCATCCATGTGTTAATCAAACCAGTTTTTCCATTTGTTTACACAAAATTTAAACTGTTTTCTTAAACCGCTCAAACCGCCATCGAATGTGATTTCGGAGGTTTGATGTATCCAAATACATGTTCACTTGGAAGAGAGAAAATGGCAACTGAACCGCTTAAATTAGCCCTAACATGTGGAAATGCACTAAACTGGGTTCAGACATAGTCTGATAATGGTCATAAGAATATATTTGGATTTTTAAACATATAAATACTTTATTTACTCGTTTTTAGCAAGGGGCTCTTTAGAGCCAATTGCTATAGTAGCTAATTTTCGAAACGACGCATCATTTTGAGACTGGAATCTAGACAGGCGTTTTACGATATCGGCATGGAATTACTTCACATCTGTCTTTCTACATCAGCTCTCCGTTTCTGAACACCATCTCGACTTCATATAGATGTATTGGTGGTTGCAGATCGTACATAATGTCAATGAATGTGGATGATTTGTGGAATATTTTGTAAAAATGAAATGACTGTTGCCAGCTAATTTCAATGTTGGTCATCTTGAACCGCCAATAGTTCCTGTCTAAAAATTGATTTGATTCGACATCACTAACCCAAAAGGAATAACTCGAAAGAATTTTTATGTTAAAACATATGAATTACATGATTAATAATTAAAATGTATTTCTACGCTTTCAACATACTTGATCGCGCGTAAAGTTCATTGGTAATTCCTAAATATTGTAAATCGAATGGAGTAAAGGTAACTTTTCGATTCCGACTCAAAAACAAATTAAGATAAATGAGTTCCAATAATAACATATATACTCAAACATTCAAATTATTTAAATGATAATAAAATAAACAGATGACAAAATATAACATATATACGATAAATGTGCAAGTGAGCCTAGGCGTCGTAATTTTCAAAAAATCCTTTCGAATAAAATGTATTATCAGCGGAAACGTTAATCTGGAATCTGAGTACTAGAGTATTTCATTTTAGATTCCTAGGTAAATACATCAAATTCTCAAACAGAATTAACCTGAACAACCCCAGCAGACGGAATAAGATAGTCAAGTCCCAGTTATAAAACAAATTATTTAAATGACATTTGTTTTTTATCAAGATAAAACGTTTCAATACTAAATATTTCGCTAACTCGTGTATTGGTTTATAATTATGTTATAAAAGAAAACCATCGTAGTGGCCGCGTAACGTAGCGGTTAGCGTGTTGAGCCGTGATACGGGAGACTTGAGTTCGATTCCCGCTCTGGGCAGTACTATTTTTTGTCTTATAAATTGCCGATATGAGTGGTGCAATTGTCATTTAACACCGCTGCAATAAACTCTTTCAAAATGTTGGGATTTAAAATGAATTCAAAAGCAATGCATTTAAAACTATTCACCAATGCGTTGTGAAACACTAAGAAATGATTAAATCGTGTGTATGATGTTTTACGTCGCTTTTAACAATATTTCAGTCATTGCACGCTGAAGAAAATGTAGATAACACAGGATTTTATTTCTGCTTTGAAAGTAAAATTGGACTCTCAATATAATTATCATTGTTAGGTTATTGTGATTTTGATATGAAATGTATATGTGCTAATTGCATTAAAAAAAGACACGGCTAAAAATCCATTGTAAACCAGGAGGTGTGCTAAGCAGAAACTATCCAGATAGCAGATGCGCATGTGTATGCCAACTTTTAGTATATCGATAGACCATCATACTGTGTTTACAGTGTTTTGCTTTACTCCTTTATCATTTAATATATGGATATAAAGTACTAACTAGCAAATTGCTAGTGTAAAGTGTTCAAGTTAGACTTTTGGGATCGGTAAATCCATGTCCAAATGTTATCTGCAGTTAGCCCCTTGCTATGAGCACTTGCAGTGCTTTGATTTTATGTAATTATGACCAGAAAACAATAAGATAAAAACATTTGTATAAAAGTCAGTCATGTTGTTCTCAAAAACGACTGTTTGTTCCCGAAAAAATCCAAACCCTGTAAACCAGTTTTGGTTTGATATTTAACTGTTGAAACCTTAAACCACAAACTAAAACCAGTTTAAGTGAAACAAATTGGCTCATAGATGTTTATAGTTTCACAGTTTACGTTTTCGTGGCGGGCTTTAAATATTTACCACAGTCGGGTTACATGTAATGACTGTTCTGTGTCAGCATTTTGTGAAATAGGATCTAAGTACATCCCAGGCCATATTAAAAAGACTCATCCGTGACATCATTTAAAAAAAGCAAACAAGATAAAGAGACGTAGATAAAAGAAAAACACACTAACCTTTTTGTAGAGTAATCTTTATTCAAGATTATTGGGTATAATTGAAGATTCTAGATATGTGAACAGCTC
>JASEVX010000005.1:174953-192453 GCA_031761405.1 Serripes groenlandicus | reverse complement strand
TAACACAAACGATATTCGCATTCTGCAGGATTCATGTACCTGTTCATCCCTCTATCAGATTTCAATGCAAAGTGTTTTTACGTTGTACTGGTGTAATACATTGCTGTATGCATAACATTTATCTGCATCTGCGAAACGTAAATATTGAAAAATAATATATATATATATATATATATATATATATATTTGGGCCAGAGGCCTAAATACTTGAATAAAGAAATTAAAATTGTAATACAAATTATAATAAAAGGAAATTTGTTCCGGTACACAATCCAAATTTATTTAAATATATTCGTATTACATCAAGCATTTAAGTGGAACATTAGGTCAGTATCAGACAATTTGTAATACCATTTGCGCATTCATACTATCAGAATCAGCGACTGTCAAAAATCGATAACAAAAATGACATGGAATTATGAAGAAACTAATATTTTTCTCTATAACAAATTTATTTTTAAAAAATCAAAAAGGCACTTATCGAATTTTTGAAGAAAAGATTTTCCTCAATATAAATATATCTTTTAATAATTTTTATTTTATTAACATTTTGGTCCATTTTAAATTTGAATTTCCCTCTTACTTGCAAAGAAACCGTGAAGAAAGATTGAAAGAAAGTGATTTGAATATTTATTGATGAATTTATTCAAAAATATCGAAATAATAAAATATTTAAGATCGATGCTGTGTTATTGTCTGAAGTTCCCCAAGACTTACTTTTGCTAACACTCCGATACTCGTTATTTAATCTCGAGTTTTATTACCCTAAAATTCGCTTCTTATCAGTAAACCAGTCCTGTGTATTTCAATACAGCCCCAGGGCCTGTTTACCCTTTCCCTCATACGACAATTCTACAGCAGACGACTTTGAACGTTTTTTGTCAAAACATAGAAAAACTCCATAATTGAATGGATGAACTATGACAAAAAGTGGAAAACATTGTGGCAAAAGGAGAAATTGCACGTTTTGTGCAATTTCATCGTTTGTCACTATGTTTTCAAAACGCCGTCTGCATCAGAGGCGTCAGAAAGCGTCTATATGAGGGAAAGGGTTAAGGAAATGTCCTATATTTGGCGGAGATATAACAAGAGCTTATAACAGTCAAATTAGTCAAAATTAGTGCGGCTAAATAGCGGTATATTGTCTCACCTGTTTATCGCATGACGAGCATTGCGCCAGATGCATAAAAGAAAGTTGAATTATTAAAAAGAGTTGAAAACATTGTGGCAATATGAGAAATTGCTCGTTTTGCCGCAACATTTTCAAAAGTCATCTGCTGCAGATGCGTCTACAAGTGGGAAAGGTGTAGTGTTGTGCGACGGGTCTGTATCAGTATCAAATGCGGTCAATTGTTTATCCCTCTTGAATACTAATTTATCCTAATACTCAATGTAATACTTTGATATTGAAATCATGAACATGTTTGTGAATCAAAAACAAGGTTGCTTGAACACATACAAGATGGGTTTTTTTTAAATATTGTTCACATGTTGTGAGGAATACGTGCGAAATTTACTAAAATTGTGTGATATATACGTTTTGTTAACCTATCCCCTAGTGGAGCTGGAACGTTTTCTACACATGCTAAAAACAAGACGAAATCAAAGTACTGAAGGTAGAATTAATATTGGTTAAGGGGAGATGCAGACGTGCATATAGAAACATTTATCTAAAAAGAAATCCCCACCATGACAAACAAGTAATGATGCATCAGGCCAGGATGAAATATTTCCAAGATCATAAATTCTTGTTCATCTTGTTAAAATTAATTTACCCCAACTCCAGATGAATCATTCGGTCCACATAATAAAGGACATTTATTATGATATTAAATCTTCAAACAGTTTGTAAGAAGACCAGCAAAGTATCATTTCCGTGAAGTTTGGTTGATATCAATCCAATTGTTCGGAAGGAGATTGTGTTTGAAGTTTAATCTCACTTGTAACTATGGTAGCCTTGCTAACGCAATTCTACCAAACATACGACAGTAACAACGCACTGGGGTCTCTATCACGTTAAAGTCGCACGCGGCATGCGTATATGAACTAATGGTGCTAAACGATCATACAGACACAGATACAAATGTTCCGAAACCAGGCAAACCTATAACCTAAAATTACTGAAATGTTAACAGTTTTGTAACTGTCTTAAAGAACAAACAGAGTTACCATAAATCTCATTGAAATTATTGATATCCCCTTTTCATTTTCGCATGAATACTGAATATATAATTTCATTTCTACGTGCAAAGTAACGGACCTCATTTGCGGAGTAAGAATATCTTTAAATATACACCGTATAAATTCACAGTCATGAATCATGTGCGTTTTAAGGTATGATGTACAAAAGAAATATGGCGGTACAAATAACCCATTCGGACCATGAAACAAGTAAACTTTACACTTATAAGTTACAATACACCAAACAAAATCTTTCTTTGTTTCCATGTAAATCGACCAGTTTCAGTCCTCTATTGTCACACTTTCTAAGCGTTTCTCATGTAGGACACCATATATCATTGAAAAGAGTTACATCCTTGCTTTAAAACAGTCCAAAGAAAATGAGGGTTCATGCATTATGCAAGAAAGAACTCACCAGGCGAAAATGGTAACCATCATTCTGGACCAAATCGGGCCCGGACCAAACCGGTGTTTAGCATTATCTGCTTTCACTTTCAAGCAAGGTCAAAATACTAAAAGTGATAAAATCAATCATTTCCAGTGCATCCTATACACATTCACAATACATTTAAACTCAATGTCATATATTCAATACATTCTGGTGATGGTATACACTCATTTCTACGCAAAAAAAGTTTTTTTTAGGGACTATAGTACTGTAGATCAGCAAGTCAGCGGATGTATTTAGCGTAATTTGACCTTATACTAATTTCTATCATCGTAATACTGTTTTCAACAATTTTTAGTCATATCACGGCGGTCAGTTCACGTATTTGTATGTTTCCACATTATATACTTTCCAAGGACCTGACTGCTTTTCAACTTACGGGAGATGTTATACTGGTTCTGTCAAAGAACTGGACGTTTAGCTCCACTAATTGAATAAGAATCTACAATAGTGGTGTCGCAGTTATACAAATGAGTGATGCTTTAGGCAAACCAACCTTAGTCTAATTGTTACAAGTTAAGTTAACACATATTTAATCTCATTCAAATGGACAGTCATTGCCAGAATTTTAATAAAACAGTATGCGACTCATTGGCGATCAGTGTAGAACCAGATCAGACTGTGCGAATGCGCATGCTGGTCTGGATCAACCCTCATAGCCATTGTCTTAACGTCATATTTAGATGGAATTACTAAGCATTGTTTAATGGGAGAGCGACAAGGTCTGATCTCTAGGATCATGCGGCGGACCACTGTACTCGTAAATAGGTGGATACGGTATCGATATTACCAAGAAATACATGCGATGTTTGTTTGTTTCTTTCTTCAACCCTTTCCACGATGTTGACGCACCTAAAACTTACCTTTGTTGTGATGACAATGAGAAAAGACATTTTGTTCATAATGAACAATTCTTATTTTACAACAGAATGTTCAATAATATTTTCATTTATAGAGAAGATCCATATGTTTGTTTCAATGAGTCGTCTGATGCTGACTTGTCGTATGTGGGAAATGGTTTTCTAATATTATAGTTGAAGGGTCGTGTCATTGAACGTTGATAAGTTGATAAGTTTTGTAATTATCTTTTCCATTGTTTTTGTTAACATCATACTTGAGCGTTTACTATTATTTTCCGCGTTTTTATGAAGTGGAATGGTTAAAACTTCAGTTCATCTGGTGTCAGATTCACTGTTTTCAATCTACAACGGTAGACGAGGATGTTCTGTCTCAATAGGCAACAAATGAAACTATCTAACAGCTTAGTTAACCTTTATTAATATTGCAAACTTGAGAACAATTCGTAAGTTCCAATATTTGTGGGGTTAAAGTCTGAAAAGTAAAAAACATATACTTAATTTCGTGCAACACGAAAGAAAATGGCAATATTCGCCCAGTAACGACTAGTTTACTAAGATCAGCACGCGCAAACCCCAGTCCACTTGAGGCTCCGTTCACTTAAAGTACATCAATAGCCCTGATCAACCTTATAGTTACATCCATAAAGGTGTTTTCAACAAACACTACTATAATGTAGACTAAAAGGCTTGTACTTTTCTCTAACCTGTAACCAGCCCTATACCCTATGTTATAATGAGTGAGAATGAACAGGTATGCTTATTGTTGCTTGGTGCATGGTGTTGCTTATAGACACAGTTGACTGGCAATAAGTCGATCGATTACTGGATATCTCGAATATGTCGTTTCATTCCAACCATTTTCACGAATTGATCAGTTCATCAAAACAGTGTAACAGCAGTTCTGATAACTCATACGAGCACTCGGAACTGCCGCTGCACTGCTTTCTGGAAGTGATTTTATCACTTGCTCTCTTTTTTCAATAAATAGTACATATATAAATTGACTATGAAGCAATTTGTGTGTCCCTTTCGAGTTCGTGTTATCGCAAGTTTACTGTAGGAAACGTTTGAAAATCACTTTTTCGTTGTTATTTCTGAATATTAATTGAAATACGGATTTTGCGTACATTTTTATTTAAATGTTACTTCTGACATTGAAGTTCGTTATGTGTGTTATTCATACCCAACAACAGGGCATTACAATGTCTCAGATAAATGAAGCCCGAATTTAAAAAGATTGGAATTATTGGAATTTGGTTAATATTTTGTTGTGGTTATAAGAATGTAACGAGCAACTGCCGATATAAAAACAAATACTTTTTTATTTGTATTTATCTCTGCTCGCCATATGAATAATTAAGCAATCAAATCAATTCCAATAGAGTTGTTCATATAATAGTACAATGAACATTTTTAAAAACAATTTCAACCAATTGCGTTTAAATTATGATTTGTAACCAGTACGTGCATGATGATGAATATGTTGTTCTTGATGCTGTGAATGCCGATAAAAAGCACTGTGTGTATGCTGATTGGTAATGTGTGTTTGACGATGAATAGCATTGTGTGTATGATATTGGGTGTGATAATGTTCATGATGAAGTGTATGATGTGTATGAAGATGTATATAGCAATGCGTGTATGGCGATATGTATTGTGTGTTTGACGATAAAAAGCATTGTGTGTATGATATTGGGTATGATGATGTCTATTATGCTGTGCATGATGTGTATAACGCTGAATAGCAATGCGTGTATGACGAGGAATAGCATTGTATGTAGATGAATAGCATTGAGTGTATGACGATAGGTATTGCGTGTATGACGATAGGTATTGCGTGTATGACGATAAATAGCATTGAGTGTATGATGTCTATTATGCTGTGCATGATGTGTATGACGCTGAATAGCAATGCGTGTATGACGAGGATTGTGTGTATGACGATGAATATCATTGTGTGTATGACGATAGGTATTGCGTGTATGACGATAGGTATTGCGTGTATGACGATAAATAGCATTGCATGTACGACGATAGGTATTGTGTGTATGACGATAAATAGCATTGAGTGTATGACGATGAATAGCATTATATGTATGACGATAAATAGCAATGCGTGTATGACGATGAATAGCATTGTATGTATGACAATAAATAGCAATGCGTGTAAGACGATGAATAGCATTGCATGTATGACGATAAATAGCAATGCGTGTATGACGATGAATAGCATTGCATGTACGACGATAGGTATTGTGTGTATGACGATAAATAGCATTGAGTGTATGACGATGAATAGCATTGTATGTATGACGATAAATAGCAATGCGTGTATGACGATAGGTATTGTGTGTATGACGATAAATAGCAATGCGTGTATGACGATAGGTAGTGCGTGTATGACGATGAATAGCATTGCATGTACGGCGATAGGTATTGTGTGTATGACGATAAATAGCATTGTATGTATGACGATAAATAGCAATGCGTGTATGACGATAGGTATTGTGTGTATGACGATAAATAGCATTGAGTGTATGACGATAGGTATTGTGTGTATGACGATAAATAGCATTGAGTGTATGATGTTTATTATGCTGTGCATGATGTGTATGATGCTGAATAGCAATGCGTGTATGACGAGGATTGTGTGTATGACGATGAATAGCATTGTGTGTATGACGATGAATAGCAATGCGTGTATGACGATAGGTATTGCGTGCATGACGATGAATAGCATTGCATGTACGACGATAGGTATTGTGTGTATGACGATAAATAGCATTGAGTGTATGACGATATGTAGTGTGTGCATGACGATGAATAGCATTGTATGTATGACGATAAATAGCAATGCGTGTATGACGATACGATGAAAAGCAATGCGTGTATGATGATAAATAGCATTGTGTGTATGACGATGAATAGCAATGCGTGTATGACGATGAATAGCAATGCGTGTATGACGAGGAAAAGCATTGTATGTATGACGATGAACAGTAATACGTGTATGACGATGAATAGCATTATGTGTATGATATTGAGTATGATGATGATCATGGTGATGTGTATGATGTGTATGACGAGGTATATCAATGCGTGTATGACGATAGGTAGTGAGTGTTTGACGATGAATAGCATTGTGTGTATGATATTTGGTATTATGATGTTCATGATGATGTGTATGATGTGTATGACGATGAATAGTAATGCGTGTTTGATGATAGGTATGATAGCAGATACCATGTAGATCGAGACTAGCATACACATCTTTTCAGTCTGATCTGGTTCTAACACTGTCCGCATATGTGTCGCATAATGTTTCAATAACCTGCTAACAATAATTGTAATTTGAATGAGATTAAATCTTTGTGCATTCTGTTTCTTCTCTAAACTTGTAACAATTACACAAAGGTCTGCATTAAGCACCGCTAATATATATAACTGCATTAAACATATTTCAGTTACACATGATATGTAAGTGAGGCTTCACTTCCAGTTGTATGTCAGAACGTGTATTAAGGTATGTATAACATGTATCATGATGCACAGGCTCTCCTGAGTATTTCATGTACGCATATGTATAAAGACGTAAAAAAATGCATATATAGTTTAAACATTTATTTCAGATCATTCAAGATATCTTTAAATGAACACTTGGATGGTAGATATGAGATATTAACATTAATAACTATGTGATAATACTATGCATAAATGTATAGAGTATAAACATTTTTTTTAGAAACAGTCAAGTGGTTAAATATTCGTGTTTCCAACACTCATAGATAGAACAGGGGAGACAATTACAATAAGTACAGCTGAATATTTACAGCGCCTGTTTTACATATTTACATCATCAGTTCATCACCACACAAATATGTAATGACTATATACATGTACTTTATAGCTTTTATCATTGACATTCGCTACTTACAATGAATAAGCATGTGCACTACTACACGTGTAACTGTTACGAGTATGGCTAACTCATATGCATATTTTGACAACAACTTTCGACTTCATATCTCTAGAGACCTCCTTAAAAGTCATTTACCGTATAGTACGAGGGTTGATCCAGAATTACGTGGACTTTTTACATATTGTCAAATTTTACGTTCAAATCTTTAACAAATCATGAATATATTTCTTAAAGTATTCTGCATAGAGGATATGCATTTAAGGTCATCTATATATATATAACTGTTTATTTAAACTGGTGGTCTTGGGAGATCGCCGTCAGTGGAGATAGTAATGTATACAAATTTAAATTGTAACCTCTCAGTATGATAAAGGTATATTAATCACTAGTCAAAATCGACCCCTGCTTATAGTATCTAAAAGAAGGATTTTATCAAATCAAAAGATAAATCAATAGGCTTATAGCTCAATGTAAGCAATTTCTCCTTTTACTGTAATGTTTTCAGAAGTCATCTGCAGCAGATGCGTTACAATTTGTCTGCATATGGGAAATTCCAGGTTGAAACGCAGGTTACTTCATAATAAGGATCGGGTTTTTAAAAATCCGCTCACTTTTGCAAAATATAGTATAAGTTTATAGCATAATTCTTAGGCCTGGAACTAAACTTTATTCAGTCCTTCTAGAAAATATGGATGAAAGAAACCATGATCAGTACATGGATGAAATTGACTCACACCAGACACAAATAAAGTCAACCTATGTATTAGAATAATTACGATTGAGTAAACAGCGTCGTCAAACGCTTGCTTTGAGCACTTGTCGGACAAGGATTATGATCACCGAGAACCTCGCCGTACCAGCGAAAGAAGGCGGGATTACGCATAATCTATGCACTTAAATGTCTCTGGTCAGATGATAAAGCTCGATATAACAGCGAAAACAAAGATGGTTCAGTCGAGTGTCATGCGCATTGTCGACAGGGGCTTCAATGTCAGCCAACATGTACTGTTGTTAAACCATTAGCACATACAACAAATTCGCACGAAACGACTTTGCAAACAAATAGAAATCCTCTCAAATTAAAAGTGTAATAATTATTGAGCAAAAAAGAGAAATTGCTGATTATGAACAATTTCTTCTTTTGTCTGTGTTTTCAAAAGTCATCTGCTGAGGAAAGGGAAACTGTCGTGGCATATCATAAGGATAAACAACAAATGTTTTCATCATCTGTCTTCAAGTATACAATATGTATTTAGTTAAGTGTACACATGCGTGATTGTTGAGTGATAACCGAAAATGCAAGAATGATCATGAGCGGTAAATACGATTGCATTAATAACATGCACTACCTCAAAGTTTGTTAATACCTGTAGTAAAGATCTGCTGCGCACTCATACTAAGGATCCTAATGAATACTGATTTACAGACGTCTAGTGCACATGACGTATTGGTGAACAGTGTAAAGCAAGATCAGACTGCTCGGATCCGCTGACTGATCTGGTTCTGCATTGTTCGTAAACGCCCCATGGATGGTTTTCGCAACGCCTTTCTTAACTAGACTTGAAAAATAGAAACATTTCATTATGAGAAATTTGTCTTTTGTCAGAATGTTTTCGAAAAGTGTTCTGATTTAATTTCGTACCCATGTAGGAAATGTACTTAATCCGTCGACTAAAGTTTCAAATTTCTGCCAGACATTTTGCATAGTAAGACTATACATTAAAACAGTTTTATGTTTACTAATCTGCTTTAATGTAACTTTTATTTCTATTTTAGATTTCGTTTAGATGGAACACAGGATACTTTACATTGTACTTCTGCTGGTATACAAGGCTTGCGTCTCCTCGACACAAAAAACTACGCAAGACCCAAAAGACGTTACCAGCAATCCCAGTGATACAGGCGATAGGACGACTATAATTGCGAATGGCAAAGAGCATGTTACAAACAATGCAACTTACACGTCAGTAGCTGTTCTCAAACATTGCTCTCTATTCCCAGAGAACGGAAGTATATCGGAGGAGATACAGAAAGCGCTGGACAACGGGACGACGATGCTACAATTCAAACTGAGGTTCCGCGGAGAAGACTTGTTACCGGAGAATGTCAGTGGCAAAGCAACACGTAGCATGTTCAAGCCTTTCTATTGGGTGAAAACAACAGGGCGGTTCGGAACTAGATTACTCCTACTAAAGCCCAATTACGGCATCATGTCTTTCCGAAGTATGGAAATGAGGATGGAGAAGTTCCCATACATTAACCTGGAGGAGTATCCAGAAAACTGTATGGACAATTTGTCATATGATGATATTGAAAAATTCATAAGAGAACTGGTAATGAACAATTTTAAAAACGAATATGACAGAGTATACGAAACAGACAACGTGTGTAACCTTCACATCACCAATGACGATGGTGCCGACTTTAGGTATTACTGTTGCAAGCGGGATGAAGACATGTCTATCACATGCGACTATTTGGAGACGGATATTTGGCTAACACTTATGCAGTATGTTATCAGAGTGATCAAGGCCTTTGTTATTTTGTTCTGTTCACTTTTAGTACCAAGGCGTTTCTTCCGCAAAAACCCAGTGACAGTGATTGTTTTATATATAAACTGGACAAAGCATATAAGATAAGGCTTCAATTTAAGCAGGTTGTCTCATATCGCTCAAACAAAAACAACGTAGAGGATCCGAGGCTATTGATGACGGGAAGACTTTCTACGTGAATCTCTCGGAACTCAAGGACATGGAGAAATTTAAAAAACGGGTACAGGAGATGCCTTTAGATGAAACGAAAACGTTTGACGTGAATGTAGCTGAACTTCAAACAGATGGAAAACGACTGGTTAATCCGGGTCAAGCGCCGACACAGATTTTGCCGACTTTATACGAATTCGTGTTCAACTGTCGGGTGAGAGAAATGCCATCTGTTAATTCGTGTTGTGACGCAAATATGTGCAGACTGACCGCTTGCGTAATTACATGGCACTCATGTGCTAGCGTAATAATGAAGATCCTTCTTGGGCTGTTAATTATCACACCATGGGTTATCCGAGTTTTTATTTACTATCAATTCGAGCACAACGAGATGACGAAGAAAAAAGAGGCGGCGCGTGATATAGGTTACGATTTGCCATTCTCTGGTAATTTCACCTGGTATTTGACACCTTTTCATGTACTTTTCATATGTATGTATGCATTCTTATTCATCGAAACAATTATCTACAACGTAATTACCAATAAAATAAAGGAGAAACTTAAGTTTATTTTTCGAAAATGTAACCAGGACATGTTGACGGACAGCAGAACAAAAGCATTTGGTCAGTGTATGCAGTTACTCTTACTACCGTTAACACGTCTTGGCTGCTGGGGCATAATTATAGGTGTGTTTATGTGGGTGGTATTGGTACCCGTTGCTGTAGTTTACATGTTATACCACTTGTTTCCGTTATTCAATCTCTTAGGAAGGATGCTCCTTAATTTTGTTGTTTATGTTTTTCTACATGTAAAAAGTAATGACGGGTCAGGATCTCACGACCAAACGGATGGCAGCACGTATTCATGTTTTACACAATGCAAAACGCGGATTAAGACAGAATACAATAATATGTGTAGCATCATTGGTCAATTGTCCCTAATTGAGGACAGAATATCGGAACGTCCATTGAGTGGACGATTACATCAGTTGTGTGTTGCTGTTTTGTGTTTAATAACAACCTACTCATGTATGGGTCTGTTATTTGAAATCACCACTTTCTTTCTGGATTTGTTTATCTATACGATGATAGGATTCATACTGTATGCTGATGATATAATGACGTACATTTCGGTCTTTGTACTGCTTGTAGTTTACGGACAAGATTGCTTTGGAAGCGTTTCTGAACAGTACAGAAGATACAGTTCCACATTAAACAATTATTTGATGACTCTTTGTGAGAAACAAGCTAGACCATTATTTTATGAGAACAGTCAAACACGAAAGAACAGAGCTTTCGCCGTGGTGCCGTGTTCTACAACAGATGACCCTTGTGAAGCCGCCGGTCGAGTATGGCCGGACCACAACGATGTCAACGTAACGTACGATTCCGGTCATTTAACGTGGAACGTGAAGAAGGTCGCGTTTTTTCTTACAGAAAACAACGGGCCAATGATCCCGTCGAAGTTCCTAGTTGATGCCACTCAAAGCCCTTCTCAACTTTACCTGGAGTGTTGCTTTTCTCATCTTCGTCTTCCTTGTTGTTATGGCGTTCGGTGAAACAGGAAAAATTTCCCTGTCGAACAAACTTCTTGCAACTATCGCCGGTGGTATCCTGCCTTTCATACTCAGAAAGTTCGTGTTTGCCGAAAACAAACAACCGAAAATAGATCCAGAAACGGACATAAACTTTGGAGTAGCGGTCCACGATCTGATAAACTCATACGACCAAAATTGTCCCATACACGACATCGACACCACTGAACCAATTGAAAACATCGTGGGAGAAAAGGCACTAACAAACGGTAGTGTTAAAAAAGTACCAGAAGTTCCCATGCAACCGGAAGGAGACAGTGGTACAGTTATCTCAGAGCCTCCAACAGCTACGAACGGAAAAACACACCACACTGTAGAAATGACGAACAGGGATAAGATCACAGAATTAATCATTCTATTTAAAACCTCCGATATTGACAAGGAAGATTTTCCTATGTTGTACCAGAGAATGAAGCAAGCTAAACAACAAACGGGAGGAGAGGATATACCACTTAGTGTCAAAGATAAGAATGTATATGTATCAGACCTTAACAACTGGTTATAGTGTTGTTATCACTGACGCGATCCTTAATAGTTCCCTCAACATATAAACATTTAATATGCTTTGTATTCTTCCAAATTGTAGACTTTTTCCGACGCTCACGAAACCTCTTTTACCACAACGTGTTCAACTATATTCAATTCTCATTTATATAGATATTTAATAATTTTGCTCAAATATTTTAATATTCGTCTACTGCAGATTCGTTGTATGAGGGAAATGGTTAAGGAGGAATGTCTCGTAAATACGTCCTAACTATTTCTAATCTAGACCATAGAGCAATACATCTATTATTTTTTTCAATTTCGACCTTTAATTGTGTGCGACGAAAGCCTTTGAATACATTGCTGGGAAACGAGATATAGCTTATAAATTAGCTTTTTTTTTTTTCAAAATGCGTCACATACTTTCCAATCTTTTTAATTTTACTGTGTCCAAAAATACTTTAAAGTAAACAGAGATCTACAGATCCTCCGGTAGGGGTTTTGAGCTCGAACCCGAGCTCGACCAACATTATTTCCGACATTTTTTTAAAGTGCGACAAGGGTCATTCGTCTTCCAAGAGTAGTCTTACAGTTTATGTGGAAAAGCAGACAGTTGCTTGGGAAGACTTCTATGTGGAGTACTGTCGTTAGAAATCCGGGAAACACATGCGTAGATGAACTGTACTGAAGACTTCTATGTGGAGTACTGTCGTGAGAAAGCCGGGAAACACATGGGTTCATGAACTGTACTGAATAATTATGTATGGAGTACTGTCGTGAGAAAGCCGGGAGACACATGGGTACATGAACTGTACTGAAGACTTATATGTGGAGTACTGTCGTGAGAAAGCCGGAAAACACATGGGTAGATGAACTGTACTGAAGACTTATATGTGGATTACTGTCGTGAGAAACCCGGGAAACACATGGGTACATGAACTGTACTGAAGACCTCTATGTGGAGTACTGTCGTGAGAAAGCCGGGAGACACATGGGTACATGAACTGTACTGAAGACTTTTTTGTAGAGTACTGTCGTGAGAAAGCCGGGAAACATATGGGTAGATGAACTGTACTGAATAATTCTATATGGAGTACTGTCGTGAGAAAGCCGGGAAACACATGAGTAGATGAAATGTACTGAAGACTTATATGTGGAGTACTGTTGTGAGAAAGCCGGGAAACACATGCGTAGATGAACTGTACTGAAGACTTATATGTGTAGTACTGTCGTGAGAAAGCCGGGAAACACATTGGTTCATGAACCGGACTGAAGACTTCTGTGTAGAGTACTGTTGTGAGAAAGCCGGGAAACACATGGGTAGATGAACTGTACTGAAGACTTCTGTGTAGAGTACTGTTGTGAGAAAGCCGGGAAACACATGGGTAAATGAACTGTACTGTAGACTTCGATGTGGAGTACTGTTGTGAGAAAACCGGGAAACACATGGGTAGATGAACTGTACTGGAGACTTATATGTGAAGTACTGTCGTGAGAAAGCCGGGAAACACATGGGTAGATGAAATGTACTGAAGACCTTCTATGTGAAATACTGTCGTAAGAAAGCCGGGAAACGCATGGGTAGATGAACTGTAATGAAGACTTCTATGTGGATTACTGTCGTGAGAAAGCCGGGAAACACATGGGTAGATGAACTGGACTGAAGACTTCTATGTGAAGTACTGTCGTGAGAAAGCCGGAAAACACATGGGTAGATGAACTGTAATGAAGACTTCTATGTGGATTACTGTCGTGAGAAAGCCGGGAAACACATGGGTAGATGAACTGTACTGAAGACGTCTATGTGAAGTACTGTCGTGAGAAAGCCGGGAAACACATGGGTACATGAACTGTACTGAAGACTGCTATGTGGAGTACTGTCGTGAGAAAGCCGGGAAACACATGGGTAGATGAACTGTACTGAAGACGTCTATGTGAAGTACTGTCGTGAGAAAGTCGGGAAACACATGGGTACATGAACTGTACTGAAAACTGCTATGTGGAGTACTGTCGTGAGAAAGCCGGGAAACACATGGGTACATGAACTGTATTTAAGACTTATATGTGAAGTACTGTCGTGAGAAAGCCGGGAAACACATGGGTAGATGATCTGTACTGAATACATATATGTGGAGTACTGTCGTAAGAAAGCCGGGAAACACATGGGTAGATGAACTGTACTGAAGACATCTATGGGGAGTACTGTCGTGAGAAAGCCGGTAAAAACACATTGGTAGGTGAACTGGACTGATGACTTCTATGTGGAGTAATGTTTTGAGATAGCCGGGAAACACATGCGTAGATAATCTGTACTGCAAAATTGTTGACAAGTTGCGTTAAACCTAAATCCATCAATCAATTGAAATATGGATCTAAACAGTGTCGATCTTTTTAAATCTTCATATTATCTAATTATTTAACACTACATGTCAGAGTGTGACATGGATCTAGTCACGTCAATATTTGGATAGTGTTTGTGCATGTTGGGTGGACGTTCAACATGCATGAATGATTGTGTGTGGTTATATTGATTACCTCCGAGAAATTGACAGCGATCCGCTCAGCTGAGCTGAGTCAAATAATCAGGAGAGAATATTTATCTTGGCTAGAACAAAGGGAATGCTGCACATTTTAGTAATTGTTTATAAATATTGAAAAGATTCTTCCATCAATAGGAAAACCTTCCATTTGAAATAGCAGCCAGTTGCTAAAGATGAATGCTATATGGAGTACTAGTGTGAGAAAACCGGGAAACACATGGGTAGATATTTATTCTGTGGTAAGACTGAAATTGTAGAACATATAGATCTGAACTGTGCCATTTTTATTAAATCTACATATTCTCTAATTATTTTACACTACATGTCAGGACCTGACACGTATCTATTCATGTCAATCTTTGGGTATTATTCGTGCATGTTGGGTGGATGCTCAAAATGCATGGATGATTGTGTGTGGGTATTTTAATTACCCCCGAAAAATTTACAGAGATGCGCTTCGTTAAGTCAAATAATCAGAAGATAATGTCTATCTTGGCCAACGAAAAGTAGTAATTGTTTAAAAATATTGAAAAGGGTCTTCCACCAATAGGCTTACCTTCTATTTGGAAAAGCAGCCGACTGCTAGATGCATAATGCTGTATGGAGTACTGGTGTGAGAAAACCGGGAAACACATGGGTAGAACTTCACTCTGTGGTAAGACTGAAATTGAAGAACATATAAATCTGAGCAGTGCCGATCTTTTTAAATCTACATATTATTTGACACTGACACGGATCTATTTACGTCAATATTTGGGGTATTGTTCGTGCATGTTAGGTGGATCCTCCAAATGCATGGTTGTTTGTGAGTGGTTATATTGTTTTCCTCCGTTGAGTCAAATCAACAGGAGAGAATATTTATTTTGGCTAGAATCAATTTTTGTCTGCACATTTTGTCAGTTTTTATGAATAATGAAATGAGCTGAAAACGTTGTGGCAAAATGTGAAATTGCTCAGTATGAGCAATTTCTCCGTTTGCCACAATTATTTAAAAAAACGTCCGCTGAAGATGCGTTAATATGCGCATGTAGGTGAGAAAGGGTTAAAGCAAATCGGTGTAGCGGTCAAAATGCATAATTGTACAGTTAGGCTTTAACCATTTATTTCTACATTGGACTCTTTACGATAAATTAAACATGAAAGCTCCTGATCAGAGTGAGTGGATGAGCAGACTGATCTGAATCTTCGCCGATCGTTTAGTTTTGACTGTCAATAAACATGACCTAGATTGTATTTACATTAACATGACTTTGATCTTCTTGTAAATGACCTATATATTATATCATACGTATGAATATTAAATGAAAACCGCACCATTGAAAAATGAGCTTTTGTATTCATTTGTATGTATACGAGCGGTGCTCTGCGAAAACCAACCTCGGGTCATTGGCGAACAGTGAAGATCCAGATCAGCCCGCGCATCCTGATTTGTGTCTGCGTTGTTTGTCATATAGTCAAAGAGAGTTTCGAAAAAAATATGTAAAGCTGTATCTTTTTTGTTCCTATATAATGAATGCACAGGCCAGTGTGTTTGGTTGTTTTATAGAGGTTTTACGTCGTTTTCAACATATTTTCAGTTATATTACGGCGATAGTTCACTTATTCATGATCACTGAGTTAACAAACCAGTACTATACTAGGAAATCTGTATTGTCCATGGGAACTCCACCATGTCTATCGTGCTGCGACTGGGGATCGAACCTAGGATGCCCGGTTTCCAATCCCCGACGTCTACCACTCAACCAGGGCGGATTTCTACAGTCAGATTTATCCACACGTGTAATGTTATTGTTAAGGTTGGTGTCATTAGAACACTGCACGTAAACATACCAGCCGTTCCACGAGAAAACCAAAATTGTGAACTCGTAGGCTAATCAGGACAGATAACTTTCGCCTCCTGTGGATTTTCTGTTTCAGGCATTTACACAGAGTTCATAATGTTGTTTTTTTTTTCGTAAATGGCTCATATATTTGTATGTACGTATGTCTCTCTTTTAATTAATCGACAACATCATCATGTTTCATGTTAAATGTATATGTGGAGAAATAAAACATTCTGAAGCGTCAAGCGATTACCTGTCTAGTTGAATCCGCTTACAGAGATGACCCGTCTAGACGATAATATTTTGTACAATTGTTTCTGATAATCATTTAACTTAAAGTATTAATGAAATTAAAACAATGTATTACATCTAATGAACGTTTGCTCTTGTACTTCCGAAATAAGTTCCGTATTACACCAACATTACATATCAAATTATCCTAAAATGGATGAGATGAAGACACACATCCCTGCTCTGCCGTCTAAAATATATTTTGCGAAACAATAAGCTTCACAAGAAAGTGCGGATAAAAACCCACATTTAAGTCAGTTATATAAAAGAAATAGATCTAAGACAATATGTAATTTGTCTGACGAAAAAAAAATAGTCGGAGGTTTTAGAAATGTGTCGCAAATTGAGCTTTTATTTCTAAATATATGCTTCGGTTGTCTAAGTATGCTTACATTAGTTTCCAGAGGTGCGTGTACACTACATTTTGCACAGGGAAGATCTGATCACACTTTTGTCGTTACATGACATATATTGCATAATAATGATGCATAATAACAAGACAAAAACGATTTACTACATTGTATAACAAAGGAGAGCCGGCACAAGCCGGTCTGCTGGAATGAGCAGTAGGTTTCTGTCAATGTGTAAAGGCCGACCCTTTTCAATCATTAAGTATTCCCTGAACATCTGAAATTTGATAATAATTTCTTATATTG
>JASEVX010000005.1:162453-169953 GCA_031761405.1 Serripes groenlandicus | reverse complement strand
TGAAGTTATATTAACCGCCCTTTGTCGGCTATCAAAATATGGCAAGCTTGAAGTTTTGCTTAATTGAAATCACACTAAACTCAGCAAAGACTAATGAAAGTGAAAATTAAAATACTCTATTATACAAACTACATGGTGCAAATTTAAACAATCAAACAATTAGAATAATCTTTTGTTAGTAAACAATTTATTTGTGTCCAGATCAGTATAAAAGTGTTCCCGTGCAAAAACAAACGAAATCATCTGTATTTTTTCAAACTTTCAGACATTTCAAATAGTGTAGATATAAATCAGTTGTTATGTTGAAAGTATTGAGTTTGAACTAGGCATATTTGAAGAAAACATATTATTGACTCAATCAGCTGAAAAGTGTAGAAACTGATAAGACGCCGTCTGAAGCGAAATAACTGGCAGGCGTCTACACTGTTTTGTAATGTCTCATTGTTGGACACCGTGCAACGGCGCTCACGTATTTTAACTTTTCTGTTATTATTTTTACAAACAACCGTTAGTAAACAAAAGTTGTTCTGTATTCATAAACACACTCATAATATTATTATGCATATACCATAATGAAAGTGATATAAATGGTTACTAGTTGATTCGTCACCTAGCGTTTCGCTACTTTACACTTTCGCCACCTAAGTCGTTTCGCCACAGTCGATTTGCTACTTAGTCAACAGTCGTTTCGCTATCTATTATTGTCCGATACCTGTTCAAACTCAACAAAATATTTGCTTACTATTTTTTAACATAGTTGGAACATACGATTTTCATAGTGTTATATTGCTGTAAAGTATAAACGTGACTGTAACGTCGCCCATTGTTATATTTGTACTTTAATTCCCAGAGTTAATCGATAACTTGTCCATTATTTATAAGTAAAATATCCTATAAGTCAATGATGGCAAACAAGCATTTGGACGTCAACGTGTGTAAGTTTTAATAATGGACAAATATCGATACCACACTGCATGTTTTAAAACAATATAAGGACGTGACAACGAGAAATTGAAGTCTAAGCCCTATTTCTATTGTGAAAATCGTCGCCTGCTCAAACTTTCGTCAACTTCAGTTTGCATATTTATTCGATTGCTTAAAAATACAAGGCGAAATCATTAGCCGTTTGCAAAAATAGCTTGGAACAAGATCTGATTCCGAAACACTCGGCGTGATCTGGATTCAAACTTATAGTGTAAATCTAACCTAAACGTCACATCAGCGACTCGACGTTTCGTCATGATCTACGCTGTTTGCATAGACAGAGGACTATAGTACTTCTGAATCTAATTGGTGACAAATATTATAGAAAATTTGTGAGATAGAGTGGTTGATATGTATAGCCTACTATCCAACGGCTTGGTTTGGATCATACGCCGAGCGATCAACCCTACTGCCAACCAAATGTCTTGTTTACACAACTAGCATTCCTTCATGTTTGATAAATTTACAATTATTATGCTAATTGCGACAAATTATTAATTCAAATTGTTTGGATCGGAAATCAACTCGACTATTCCAGCACCCAAGAATTATAGCAACATAATAAGGGTTATAAGAGTGTGCGGGTTGCATGTTTCTTAACCATACTCCACAGATTACATGGTTCTGATACAACGTACGCAGGGACAGCTGTCACGTATTTCAGGCGACGAGTAACTCGGATCTAGATCCAATTCAAAGTTGATTGTCTCTAAATTACAATATATTCTCGACAAAATTAGGGACCCGACATATTATTAGAAATAAAACAGAATATATTTGATCCGACGATACGTACTGTTTGAGATATGTAAAATCACCATCCTATTTGGATTTGCAGCATATTTTATTTATAACGAACCACTGAGTAAAAGATAGTGCAGATCTAACAAGCTCTAAGAAGATCTCAGCCTTATTCATAAAATGTGTCCTCAATGACGATGGGGTTGTTAGCGCAGTGGTATAAACTGTTTCCTGTGAAATACACATGCCGTGATCACTTTTACACCCTTTTATTGAAGTTGAACATTAAAACGAACACATGATGTTTATCTACACGCTATGTACATTTAAAGAGTCCATTTCATTGATCTTGTGATTAACGCAAAACAATTCATCTAAATTAATAAAATTTACGTTGTATCCATCTTAGGGGTAAACGAATAATTAATGCGATATTACTCTCACGATATTCATCGACTTCTGAACGATTTCACGCTGGATCAAAATGTGTCCACAACGACCGTGGAGTTATACTGTTGCCTGTGACTTACACATGCCGTGATATCGATATTTATGGTGCTTGAAAAATAGGTTTGTGCGTAAACATATGTTTGTTATCGCGCTAGATGTGTAACGTTTCCGTATTCGAATTCATAGCAATTGTTTACCTGCAAACATAAAGAACAATGTATCAATCCGAAGTTAACGTAATGTGTTATATTGCTGTAAAGTTTAAACGTGACTGTAAACGTCGCCCATTGTTATATTTGTACATTATTTTCTAGAGTTAATCGATAACTGTCCATTATTTAGAAGTAAATGTCCTAAAGATCTGAAATTAGATATGGCAACAAGCATCTGGACGTCAACGTTGTGTAATTCCAAAATATGGACAAATATCGATACACACTGCATGCTTAAAACAATATAAGGATCGTGACAACGGAGAAATTGAGGTCTAAGCTTATTTCTATTGTGGAAAATGGGTCGCCTGCTCAAACTTTCGTCAACTTCAGTTTTGCATATTTATTCGATTTGCTTAAAAATACAAGGTGAAATCATTAGCCGTTTGCAAATAGCTTTGAACAAGATCTGATTCCAAAAACAACTCGGCGTGATCTGGATTCAAACTATAGGTAAAATATTAACCTAAACGTCACATCAGCGACTCTACGATGCGCCTATGATCCTACGCTGTTTACATAGACAGAGGACCTATAGTACGTTTGAATCCTAATTGGTGACAAATATTATAACTAAAGTTACTATAAAATTTGTGAGATAGACGTGGTTGAATAATGTATAGCCTACTATTCCAACTGCTTGGGTTTGGATCATACGCCGAGCGATCAACCCATACTTCTAACAAACGTCTTGTTTACACAACTAGCATTCTGTGTGCATGTTTTGATAAATGTCCTTTATATGCAATCGCAACCAGAATAATTAATTTCAAATCTTCTTCGATCGGTAAGCGCCAATCAACTCGACTATCCTAGCACCCGAGAATGTGTAGCAGCATTATAAGGGGTTAATCAGAAGTGTCGGGGTTGCTATGTTCTCTAACCCATATTCCACCTATTTCATGGTTCTGTATAGTAACGTTCGCAGACAGCTGTCACGTATTTCAGTCGACGAGTAACTCGGAGTCTTGATCCAATTCAAAGTTGATTGTTTCTAAATTACAATATATTCTCTACAAAATTAGGAAATCCGACCCGTATTATAAGAATTGAAACGGAATAGATTTGATCCGACGATACGTACTGTTTGAGAATATGTAAAATCACCATTCTATTTGGAGTTGCAGCATATTTTATTATAACGACCACTGAGAAAAAGATAGTACATATCTACAAGCTCTAGAAGATCTCACGCTAATCATAAATGTTGTCCACAACGGACGGTGGGTTGTTAGCGCAGTGGTATACTGTTTCCTGTGAAATACACATGCCGTTGATCACATTTACACCATTTTATTGAACTTGAACATTAAAACGAGCACATGATGTTTATCTACACGCTATGTACATTAAGGGACTTCATTTCATATAAATGTATCTACATTGTTCCGGTTTTGTAACAATGCGTGCCTTAGAAAGGATCATGTGATTCACGGAAAACAAATTCATCTAAATTAATAAAATACGTTGTATCCATCTTAGGGGGAAACGATAATTAATGCGATATTACTCTCACGATATTCATCGACTTCTGAATGATTCACGCTGGATCAAAAATGTGTCACAACGACGTTGGTGTTATAACTGTTGCCAGTGACTTACACATGCCGTGATATCGATAATTTATTGTGCTTGAAAAGTGTTTTGTGCGGAAACATATGTTTGTCTCGCGCTAGATGTGTAACGTTTCCGTATTCGAATTCATAGCAATAGAGCGATTACCTGCAAACATAACGAACAAGGTATCAAATCCCAAAGTTACCTAATGTGTTATATGGCTTGTAAAGTTTTAAACGTGACTGTAACGTATATTTGTACTTTACTACTTTCCCATGAGTTATCGATAACTTTCCATTATTTAGAAGTAAATGTCCTATAAGTCAATGATGGCAACAAGCATTGAACGTCAACGTGTGTAATTCAATATAAGGTACAAATATCGATACCACACTGCAATGTTTTTAAAACGATATAAGGAGTCGGTGACAATGAGAAAATTGAAGTCTAAGCCCTTATTTCTATTGTGAAAATGGTCGCATGCTCAACTTACGTCAACTTCAGTTTGCATATTTCTACGGTTTTGATTAAAAATACAAGGTGAAATCATTAGCCGTTTAGCAAATAGCTTTGAACAAGATCTGATTCCGAGTAATCACTTTTACACACTTTTATTGAAGTTGAACATTTAAAACGAACACCATGATGTTTATCTACACGCTATGTACATATTAAGGAGGTCCTATTTCATTGGATCTGTGATTACGCAAGACAAATTTCATTTAAATTAATAAGAAATTTACGATGTTCCATCTTAGCGGTAAACAATAATTAATTTGATATTACTCTCACGATATTCCTCGACTTCTGAACGATTTCACGCCTGGATCAAAAATGTGTCCACAACGACCGTGGGAGTAATACCTGTTGCCTGTGACTTACACAGTAGCGCGTTGATATCGATATTTATGGTGCTTGAAAAAAGTTTGTCCGTAAACATATGTTTGTTTATCGCGCTAGATGTGTAACGTTTCCGTATCGAAATTCATAGCAATTGATTTACCTGCAAACATAACGAACAATGTATCAATCCGAAGTTAACGTATGTGTTTATATTGCCTGTAAAGTTTAAACGTGACTAGTGACGTCCGCCCATTGTTATAATTTTTTGTACTTTTTTTCTAGAGTTAATCAGATAACTGTCCATTATTTAGAAGAAATGTCCTATATTTCAATGATGGCAACAAGCTATTTCGGACGTCAACGTGTGTAATTCAAAATAATGGACACATATCGATACCACACTGCATGTATTAAAACTATAAAGGACGTGACAACAAGAATTGAGGTCTAAGCCTTATATATCTTGTGAAAATGGTCGCCTGCTCAACTTCGTCAACTTCAGTTGCATATTTATTCGATTTGCTTAAATAATACAAGGTGAAAACATTAGCCGTTTGCAACTAGCCTTTGAACAAGATCCTGATTCCGAAACACTCGGCGTGATCTGGATTCAAACTTATAGAGTAAAATATTAACTAAACGTCACATCAGCGACTCTACGTTGCGTCATGATCTACGCTGTTTACATAGACAGAGGACTATAGTACTTTTGAATCTAATTTGGTGACAAATATTATAACTAATTTACTATCAAATTTGTGAGATAGAGTGGTTGATATGTATAGCCTACTACTCAACAGCTTGGGTTTGGATCATACGCCGAGACGATTCAAACAAAAAAACTACTTCTAACCCAAACGTAATTGTTATACACAACTAGCATTCCTTTATGTTTTGATAATTTACCTTTATTATGCAATCGCAACCAAATTATTAATTTCAAATTTCTTCGATCGAAGCGCCAATCAACTCGACTATTCAGCACCCGAGAATGATAGCAGGCATTATAAGGGTTATAAGAGTGTGCGGGTTGCATGTTTCTTACAACCCATATTCCACAAATTACATGGTATTCTGATATAACGTCGCAGACAGGCTGTCACGTATTTCAGGCGACGAGTAACCTCGGATCTTGATTCAATTCAAAGTTGGGATATGTCTAAAAATTACAATATATTCTCTACAAATTTAGGAAATCCGACGTATTATAAGAATTGAAACGGAATAGATTTGACTCCGACTGATACGTACTGTTTGAGATATGTACAAATCAACATTCCTATTGGCATTTGCAGCATATTTTATTTATAACGAACCACTGAGAAAAATATAGTACAGATCTACAAGCTCTAAGAAGAATCTCACGCTTATTCATAAAATGTGTCCACAACGACGGTGGGGTTGTTAGCGCGTGGTGAAACTGTTTCCTGTGGAAATACACATGCCGTGACACACTTTTACACCCCTTTTAATGAAGTTGACATTTAAAACGAACACTGATGTTTATCTACACGATATGTACAATTAAGGGACATCATTTCATATTAAATGTTATCTACATTGTTCGGTTTTGTAACAACGTGCCCTCTAGAAAAGGATCATGTGTATTCACGGAAAACAAATATATCCTCT
Organism: Serripes groenlandicus; assembly: GCA_031761405.1. Taxonomy (NCBI): domain Eukaryota; kingdom Metazoa; phylum Mollusca; class Bivalvia; order Cardiida; family Cardiidae; genus Serripes; species Serripes groenlandicus. The sequence goes on along the minus strand of JASEVX010000005.1, from coordinate 163,534 downwards.
TGAGAGATTGAGGGGGGACGAGAAAAATACGTTGTATCCATCTTAGGGAGAACGAATTTTAATGAGATATACTCCTCACGATATTCATCTACTTCTGAAACGATTTCACGCTGGATCAAAAAGTGTCCACAACGGACCGTGGAGTTAAACTGTTGCCATGTGACTTACACATGCCGTGATATCGATATTTATGGTGCTTGAAAATAATAGTTTGTGCGAAAACATATGTTTGTTCTCGCACTAGATGTTGTAACGTTTCCGTATTCGAAATTCATAGCAACCTGTTTACCTGCAAAACATAAGGAAACAATGTATCAATCCAAAGATTACCTTAATGTGTATATTGCTGTAAAGTTTAAACCGTGACTGTAACGTCGCCCATTGTTATATTTGTGTCTATTTCCCTGAGTTAATCGATAACTTTCCATTATTTAGATGTAAATGTCCTATAAGTCAATGATGGCAACAAACATTTGGACGTCAACGTTGTGTAATTCAAAATAATGGACAAATATCGATACACACTGCATGTTAAAACAATATAGGCCGTGCAACGAGAATTGAAGTCTAAGACTTAATTCTATTGTGAAAATGGTCGCCTGTCTCAAACTTTTCGTCAACTTCAGTTTGCATATTTATTCGATTTGCTTAAAAATACAAGGTGAAAAATCATTAGCCGTTTGCAAAATAGCTTGGAACAAGATCGATTCCGATAACATCCGGGCGTGATCTGGATTCAAAACTTTATAGTGTTAAATATTAACAAAACGTCACATCAGCGACTCCTACGTTTCGCCATGCTCTACGCTGTTTGCATCAAAGGACAGAGGACTATAAGTACTTTTGAATCAATTGATGGACAAATATTATAAAAATTACTATAACATTTGTGAGATGAGTGGTTTGATATTGCATAGCCTACACTTCAACAGCTTGGGCATGGATCATACGCCGAGCGATTAACCCTACTTCCAACAAACGTCTTGTTTACTACACTAGGCATTTCCTTCATGTTTTGATAAATTTACCTTCATTATGCCTTATCGGGACCGAATTATAATTTCAAATTTCTTCGATTCGG
>JASEVX010000005.1:17500-162253 GCA_031761405.1 Serripes groenlandicus | reverse complement strand
CAGTCTTATCTAGATTATTCCTTTAAACCAGTGACTTTAAACTTGTCTTTTTTACATCAATTGATTTGTGAAACAAGCTTTAATCTTATTTTAATCACGCTCAATGTTCTGGAGATACAACCAGCTCTCGCCCAATTTGTGCGGAAAATCCCAATCTTCACTGAATTCTGACTCAAATATTTGGGGCATTTTTTTTAAGAATTAGGTAGACTTTGAGGATTCCTGTGTATTTTGGTATTTTTATACATTTTTCATTTGAGTATATTTGGGCAAAGATGCTTCTATAATTTTTTGAAAGGGGGTCAATTCCCCACTTGTGTTCAGAAAAAGTAGCCATTTCATTGAGGGGTTTATACAGATATTGTTGACAATCAAAGATAAATCAACATTTTAATTGACATATGATTATTATAATTACTGACTTACATTTATGTTTATCTTATGAAGATGACATTTGACCTTTCAGCATAATTATGATGTTTGAAAGCATTGTGAAAGAAGGTCAAATTGTTGACAATATGCAATTATACTTCTCACAATGCTTTTGAATTAAAATCATTGTGCATTTTCTAATTCTTAAGATTTAACTGTTTTGCAAGATGTGGATTCTTTTAAAGCATCGCAGTGGTCCTGACGGCTTCCAGAATTCCAGACCCCAATTTCCTAAGAATAGTCGACCCCAATTTAGACCCAAGTTTATATAGGTGTGAATGGATGATGGTTATTTTGTTGTATAATCACTACATTTAGATAATGATTAATGTAATAATGATGTTTGTTTTAACATTGTTATAAATTATCCTATATCATTGTTTTCAAAGTATTCTTAAGATTTGAAGTATTGTTTGATAGAGGACATTTCCTCTTTTTCTCACAATCTTCCTTATTCATTAATATAACAATACCTTAGCCAGAAGTCAACCTGTCATGTACATATTCTCCTTTTCTCACCAAATGTTTTCAAAGTCGTCTGCAGCAGATTAACTATTTAGAACACATCAAGATCATTTAAATAATCAATCAACAGGTAAGTAAGTATCAATAATCAGTCTTTTGTTTTTGACACCTGTGTGTTAAACCATCCATTCACACCTATATAAACCGATAATGGGGTCGACAATTCTTTGAGTCGAGATTTCTGGCTACCGTCCTGACATGCAATCTGCCTTGTTAAGATTAATTTTTGATTATCACATCCTTTTTTCACTTGTAAAAACATTTTTAAAATGTTTGTTCAGAGCACACAGCACAAGGCATGCCTATATAAATCCGTCTCGGCCACGGATATGTGTCTCCAGTCAAGTTCCTTTTTTGGACACCCGATATGTCTCTTGAATACACTGGGGACGTTTCTTCTTGGGTTCTTTTAGCCTAAAAAGCTGTTAGTTTTAACTGATTAGCCATTATTCTTAAATATTCCGTCCATATTGCAAATGTGTTCACCACTAAAACATGAAGTGGATGCCATGCAGTAGACACGTAAGATATTACGTCATTAAATGTGTAAACAATCTGCACTCGAGAGCTTCGAAGAACACTTCTAAAAATAGATTTACTTTCTTATGTATGTGCTATTTTTGTGATATTTATGCAGAGGGACTTAGGGTCATATTTATTTCTTACATCATACAGTAAGCGTGGAAGTTTCGCATCACTAACGAAACAACACAAATAGTGATAGCTAGAATAAAGGAATTGAGAATTTAAAAGAAACTTTTTGCAGTTTAATGGCAAAATATCCCACCTTTCATCTTGTATTTGTTGTCTGTCACACAACTGAACATTGTTTTAGTGTTTAGTTTAGTTTCGTTATAAATACATGTCTCTCATTTGGGTCACAGGTTGTATGTTCAACCAATTTTTGCATCGATCTCCGTCCAAAGGAGTTTTGTCAGAAGAACTGACGACTTTAGTAGGTCTGTGAAGCATTGTTATTGATCTAGTGCAACACATTTACCACGAAGAGCATTTTAGGTCAGACAGTTATCCCATCGCCAGGAACATCCGTCAATGAATGCAAAACATTCAAATTTATAATAGGTAGATCTTACCTACAAGAACGCCAGAATGAAATTGTCTGTGTTAATATATGTTACGAAAACGAGAGGGATAAAAATTCTTACCTAAAATAAATGGTATCCTAGCCGATAGGTTCTGGTTATCAGCCTTTACTGTACATAAAAAAGTTATTGCCGTTATCTCGGGAACCAGCTTGATTTGGACGGATGTGACGTCGGCCGGATATGAATAAATGTCGGCCATGGTTCCCTGCTTTGTTCTATGTAATTCCATTTGGATTTCATGAGCTGGGCCGTTGTATCTTTGCACCCATTTTTTTTCCATACTGAATATAGGAAATTTCCCCTTATTAAGGTTAAACCTCATAACGAGCTATGCTCGTTATTAAACAAGCAGTTTATTGTTCTGATAAATGATATAGCTTTCTGTTCTGTTTACTTATGAGTTATCCCCCACCCCTCTATGTATATATAAAAAAACTATATAAATAAAAGTGTAATATTTTAATCCAAGTGACAAAAGAAAGAATTGCTCGTTTGAGGATTAACAAGGCAGAATGTAAAGAAACCTTGCGCGCATGACATTGTTGCTATGTAAAACCTGCAACGCATGACGCCTATTAAAAATGAATGAAAAATACATTTTACTATTTGTATACAGTATGGACCGAACCATTATGTATCAATTTTTAAGATGTGAAATGTACAAATTATAATAACTACAGGACATACAGCAATCATTTAAATAATATTCATGAATTATCTTATCATAGCCAAATTCCATTCATGTCGTGTCACCTATGTGTGCTTTGCTGTTTCGTTAATGTTGAAACATATTAAAGGTAAAATTCACATGAAGAAACACATAATGTCCATTCGTTATTAGGTTAATCTTACATATTGTGTGGAAAATGAACCACCGATGACCCGATTGTTTACAGGTGAGATACTAAGAGTGAGGTCAGCGACTGACACATATATATGGGCTCCTTGGTTCGGTAACATTTTACTATGTATACGTATTTGAGACGATGACAGTATCTGAAATAAGAATATATAATGTGAATTATTATGTCAACAACAAAAAACATATGACATTTCGAGTTGAGGATCACAAAATAATATTCGCAGTGTCTTAATTCCTATCTATTGTTTGCGATAATTAACCTCATAGTTTATACCATATAACGTCTGTGTAACACATTCAGGTCTATTTTGATGTCTTACGACGTTTTCAGCGATAACGACCTTCTTAAGAATTTTGCATAAGTATTTACTTTTTTCTTCTACTTAAATTCCCTATTTCCCCGTCCTTTGTTTCCGACATACACCAAATGTGCAGTGAATTTTAAAACAAATATATATATATATATAACAACTATATATAAAAAATTGTAATATTTCAACCAAGTGAAACTATTGTGACAAAAGGAAGAATTGCCCGTTTGAGGATTAACGAGAAATATGTACAGAAACTTGGCGCGTATAACCTTGTTATGTAAAACGTACAACGCATGACGCCTATTAAAATGAATGATGAATACGTTTTACTGTTTGTGAACAGTATACGGATTCGCAAAATTGGCACTGTGTATTCAACTGTTTCCAGTACAATAAGATTCGTGACACTATATACAAGGATATGTTGAGTGAAAAAGGAGTGTAGCAGTTGGATTAACAATGTAATAGTTTATATCTAAGAAAGCTTGCAACATTTGTTTTATTTTCGTACAGTATCAGGCGAAATGTATCGTATATTTAATATTCTTAATTCTAATAATCTTAATAACTTAATGATTTTAAGTACACGACATCATTTTTGTTTGTTTTTTTGTTTACCTGGTCAATATAGTTGAACCACTAGTGTTTCCTTATTTCGTTTCCTTAACATTTATGTTGGTTCATTAGAATTTTCAGTTATATACATGTTTCTCATCACCTAATCTGACTTTCGTTTTCGACCAGATACAACAATGAGTAGCCTTTATTACATGTTCCATGAATCATACGCGTTGCACTGAAATTATCTCTTGTAAACATCCGAAATGGATAATCCTAGGAAACTAGTTGCCGCACTAGTCACTTTACATTAGATAGAGTGAATTATAGTATGTGTAAATTGACTCATAGATTGTAAATTTACTGCTACTATTTTGTGTAGCAAATGTATGGCATGTTCTTTAGTATTGTAATCATTTTAAGCTCAAGTGTATTAGCTTCCTTTCACTTATTCCAGGTAAATTATGAAATATTTGACTACACTGATGATTCCTTGTAAATATTTATCTTTTATACTGACTATAATCACCTTTTCATTTTACTGTGTATATATGATGAATTTATTCATTAATTCCTCTTTTGTATATTCTCATTTGTTAAGTATTGAGTATATTTATTTTCATGCAAAGCACTCATTTGCATTCTTCTATTCGAATTTATCTCACTTTTTATTTTAAAAGAAAGCCTACTTTTTGTAAATAACTGAATTATTATGACTTTTGTATTTTGTTGTTGTTTAATTATAAGAGACAACTCCTCACATTTGGCTTTAAAACCACGACAGTTCCACTGGATTGTGGAATTCATTTCGAATCGCCTCGGAATACGAGTTCATAAATGTTGGTTTCAGCTAACAAAGTTTGCCAAGAATCAATACTTTGATTCCAGTCATCCTTCGTACCCGACACTGAACTAGGAGACTCAGTATCCTGTGACTGCATTTCATTAAATTGCTGAAAGGTTTAGGTGTAGAGTCACTAAGTCTATCTAATTGGACGTTAAGTTTGTTTCTAGGTCTTTGTTCCTCAAAGCCTTCAGTCTTTGGTGGTTTGTTTTAGGTGTAATGATTGAAGGTTTATTGATAACAGGTGATGTATGTTTTGAAACGTTTTTTACAGGGGTTTCCTTGTTAATTGTTGGTGGTGATAATTGCACAGAATTAGAGGACTTTGGTGATGATTTTGGACTGAAGTAGAGGGCTGTTCATTCGAAATATTTTTTTGTAATTGTTTGCTGATATCGGGAAAATTTTGAGATAAAACCTTCAAAAGCCGTTGGCATGTCGTACATCATTGTGTTGGTGATGGTGGTCTGATAACAGGCATGACAATTTTTTTGTAATTGTTTGCTGATATCGGGAAACTTTTGAGATAAAACCTTCAAAAGCCGTTGGCATGTCGTACATTATTGTGTTGGTGATGGTGGTCTGATAACAGGCATGACAATAGTTGGTCTTGATTTATTAGCAGAATTGTTGGCTCCTAGAAAGCTCGCTTGAACATTTCGTTGCTGGGCAACAATCCGTTTGGCTTCCACAAAACTAACATTCTGCGTATACTTAACGCAAAGAATTTCTTCTTGTGTAAGCCAAAAGGAACATTCCTTTGAACTCGTAGCTATTAAGACCACACTTTGCACATTTGATTGAATTGGTACAGGTAGAGAGTTGATGATCACCACCAACAAAATAACATTTACCACATACTTGAATGTCATGATATGTATCCCCATGATGTCCAAACACGCGGCAACGATAACAACGCACGGAATAGGGTACGTAGTAATCAACTTTGGCTATATGGTAACCAATTTTTACTTCTTTTGGTACATTTGGTTGATTAAACGTTAAAATGTAAGTGTTTGAATGTTTCTCAACACCTTCTCTGAAAAAGTTAATTCATTCAACATCTGTAACACCTTGACCTTTAAGATTTTCAAAAATGTCATCGATTTGCCAATTTCCATTTTTCCTGCATCTTATGACACCCTTTGATGAATTTAGGAAAGGATGAGCATATATTTATACAGGGATCTGAAAAATACTTTTTGATTTAAAACATTAACTGACTGTGATTGAATTACTTTCATCTGTTGATTCGATTAATATGAATTGAGAGAAAGTAGAACTTAAACGGTGACTTTCATCACGGAAATCTGAATCATAAGGTAGGGTACGCTTGGCTTTTTTTTGTTGGCCATGTTATTTGATAATTTCATCGGTGGTGTCCTTCACCCGCCACGGAGTCCAGCACGGTCTACGCCAAAGTTAAACCACCGGCATACTCGTCTAGAACAGATTAAATCGAGCAACTGAAATTTCATGTGTTATCCGACCAAGCATGCATGGGTTATAATAATAACCTCTACTAAAGTTGTACATTCATAACCTGGCATAAGTATTTGTTATTTCAACATAGTATAGCGGTTCATCATTATTTTTTCTATCATGATATGTCAACAAAATTACTGAGATTTATAAGTATATTATTTATTTTGAAATATCAGCGAATATCGTCAATATTGTTTTGAAGTTATATAACTGATAACTTACTACTATTGTATTAACAATTTGTTTTACATTACTATTATGTATTCGACGTGTATACGTTGGTCCACATGGTTGCTGATATGTTGCACTGTTACAATAACATTTATATTAACAATTATTTGAATAACGTTGGTAGTGTAACACACGACGAAAGAATATATTATACAAAAATTGTAATTTCATTATTTACATGTTTTGCGTGTTATAATTTGAGTAAATTATTATCCTATGTCAACGAAATACTGGGATGTGTCAGTGTATGTTTTTTAAATTCTCAGTGATTATAACACGTTTAAAGTGATGCATTAACTACTTTTCCTTGTGTTTTATCGTTTTCTCTTACTCAATTTATGTGCCCGTGTATCTAAAATATAGTTTGGTGTTTTATGCCACTCCACTTAAAACTAATTTTAATTTATATCATGGCATTTCCTTGGTATATTACCAGTTATTGATCAATTATCCTGAAACCAGCCAGTCAGTTGTAATGTTAACCCCTCAATGCTAAACGCAAGAGTATTAAGCCGTTAGTACATTTTTTAGTACGGATCGGACCCGCGGCCTCCTGCACCCGAGGAGAAGCTATACCACTTCATAACAGAAGACAGCGGGATTTGAACATTACAACAACCTCAATTTTCAAGTCTGTATAATGCATAAACACATTATTAATTTTAAAATTATGTCATGCTCGTGCAATCTTTTAGCGGTAGCATGTGTTGCTGGTTTTTAAACAGATGCAAATACGCATGCACGTTTGTAAAATTACCGTACATGTACATGGTTTTCATATATAACGATTAGGCATATATCCGAATGTTTGTACTTACAAAAAATACTTCTCCAACTCCTTTTCGTGGGCTTTCTCGATTGGTACCTTCAGGTTCGGTTTCTTAAAATAAAGATGAAACAAATATAAATCAAAGAGAGAACCACTAGCAAAAAGCATATGATTCAGTTTAAACAAGTTGCCATTTTCTAAAGCAATAACTTTTCTAGTTTAGGGGAATAGTTGCCCTTAGTTACAAAAAAAACTACATTTCGAATGGGCTATATTTCATACAAAATAATTGGATAAATTATGTCCCCAGCTCTAATCAGGCAGTTTTTGTTGGCCATACAATAACCTGGCTGCCTATTTGCGTATGCAATAAGCTGACATAATTGTTTAATGTAGTAAATTTGTAATATTATGTATTGAAGAGTGGACTTTTTGTCAGAATAATATGTTAGGTATAGGCAGTACATATGAATGTATACAGTGTGATATATTGGTAGTACGAAGCATGCTTTGATTCTCCAATGTCAATCTTCTTTTTAAGTATTGCTCGTTAATGGTTTAATGTCGAATTTATTATGTTAAAAGTTAGTTAAATGTAAATGGTGATTTTCCAAAAAAGAGTGTATACTATGCTACGATTAAGATATGAAAAGAAATGAAAAGTATTGGTGCAATTCTATATATTCTTTAGATAAAAATAAGTATGTAAGAACTTAACCGACGTCAGTTGGACCGAGAGGCAATACATTTTAAGCTTTTTAAATTATTGTTTAATGCTTGCCAACTTATTAATATCGAGCGTATGCTGATAAATAATGCACATGTAAAGCAAAAGTATGGACTTCAGGTAAATTGATAATATTTTCGTTTGTAACATCGATATAGTTCGAATTGTTCACTAATTTAGGTCCTTCGTAAATTGGTATGCATAAACTTGTAATGATAAATGTTTTTACGATTACTTTGTATCTTTATATCTAAACATTAAGTTTAATTTATAGACAAAGGACAATGTTAATGCGGACCAGTTGAGCCGTTAATTAAGCAATAGTATTGCCTCATTATGTAGTTCATTTCTTATTCTCCATTGATCTATTGATAACATTGTCTTATCACATGATAATGCTTGTATCTGAACTAATATACCCATTAAGTATTTATTTATATGTAAAATGTGTAATATAACATGACCGAATCAGTATTTTTTGTATTCATCCGCGAATGTTTACAAAATGGCTTGGAACGTGTATCCCGTAAATACAAACGTCAGAAAAAAAGGTCATAAAAATAATGTGTTTGTGTTTATTTAACAGTTTATTACGTATTACATGTTGGGACTATTTTCTGACCGCGAAAACCCGATTTTCTTTTTGAGCTTGCAAATGGATAACCTAAAAGTGAAAAACATTGTGGCAAAAGGAGAAATTGCTTGTTTTGAGCAATTTCTTCTTTTGTCACAATGTTTTTAAATAGCCGTCTGCTACAGAGGCGTCAGAAAGCGTCTATATGAGGGAAAGGGTTAATAAAAACTAAATATATGAAATGACAACTAATGTCAGATCCGTTATATATCCACGTGTTACTCTTATTCCCAATGCGCACGTCAGTACTAATCAATTGTTGTGGGTAACTACCACGGGAGATTGAAATATTATGTCAACAAATAAATATATTTGACTTTTCGAATTGGGGATCACAGGATAATGTTCACAGTGTATAATTTCCTATAGTACATATAGTATTCTCCGGAATTTCCTGTTTGGTACAGGCAGTAATTCAGTCTACAAATAATTTGATTTATTAGTAGTATAAAGCATACTTTATATTTTACAATTTAAATATATTTTTATGTTAAAGTTAGATTAGAATTATTGAACTTCTTCATTTTTATTTTTAAGTGTTCAACTGATCATTCATTTTTTAAAAAAATTAACAATCTTAAACATATATTTTGAGATAAGACTCATCCATGAAATTGTCCTGTATTATTATATCTGATCTTAGAGATGTCATTGTAAGTAATAGAGAAATACCATTTTCTTTCATACATACGGTGACCAATTGAATTTAGATCGTTATATCCAACATGTTAAAAATGTTTTTATAACAATTGAAATACTATCCTTTATTATGTATAATCTGCTGAGGACGCATATATAAGAATGATCCAAAATATAAACTTGTGGGGGGGGGGGGGGGGGGAATTATGCTTGTACACTATATCACTATATCAATTACATATGTATTTCACTAAAGGTTATATCGTGATTAAACTAACGATCACTGAAGTGTAAAGAAGAGTGTACTATACCTTCTTCGAGGAACCCGAAATCACACTGTGATAACTTCTTTATCTGCGAAATAATCTCCTGCATTCCCTCGTTCTGCTAAGCAAACAATGAGAATAGTTGGAATTAAAGGATTAAATACTACTTGCACGGAGATTAGTTATACATCATTTTTTTACATATTTCTTTCATTGTGGCTTTATTCCTTTTTCAGAAGTACGGCAATTCTATAAGGGCGTCTGAAGGCTTATTTTTGTAATCCCTCGTTGACAAATAAGGACTAGGTTAGTATAAGGTTAGCTTTAGGGCTTTCGGACATTACCATCAAGAAAGGGGATCCAACCCGGGTCTCCCAGACTTCTATTCCGAACTCTTACCACTCGATCACGGTTGATATCTTTAGCGTACACATTAATCCATGGTTATACTCGGTGTAGCTAAGTAAAAGAAGGCTCAACATTTTTGTTGATGATAAAGGTCACCTGTCCCAAAATACACAATATGCATTTTTTTATACATACATATAAATAACTATATTCATGTATGTGCGTATATATTTAAATAAATCCACCAAATCTCTTACTTTTTATTTGGTACACATACAAACTATGCAATGTTGTTATGTGTTATTTTTGTCATAAGCTATAAACATCTACTTAAATTGTTCTTCAAGAATACGATGTATATTTAAGAGTATCCCGTTCAGCTGAATATCTTAAACAATGAAATAAAAGAGTGAATGAATGAATGACGTTTTAAGGCCCGTCGACATCTAAGGTAATTATGAGCGCTAAATAATTCACTAAATGTAGATGATGAAATTATAAAATTGAAATATATTCAACGAGACTATTAGACAAAACAATCAAACACGATGTATGCGATACTTAAAAATAATATAAAACATCATGAAGCCAATGTAAAATAGGATATAGGTAAACAAGCCAAACATGACTATAAAATACTTGACATAAATATAAAAATTATCTGTGAAAATGTAAATCGGAATCATTAAGAGCTAAGACTATTAGTATTAGTAGTCCAAGGTTAGAGTAATACATGTGCAAAAGCACGCTTAAGAAATAATCATATTTTATTAAAAATATTAATTTCCCTAAGGAATTCAATTAAAAGTTCAGATTTGACAGTCTCAAACAGCTAACACAAGCTTTGAGCCTTGAAAAATCTGTCACGTATTTGGGAGAAATCAGCACATTCCAGAAGAAACATAGAACTCATCTTCAATAAATATATTGTCGGCAGTCCTTAGACAAAATTGGCATGTTTTGTTGTATCCGTCTATATGTTGATGTCGTCCTAATTCAGGATTTAATTTGTTGATCGAACACCAACACCGTGCTAATGATTTAATTAATTGTAAATTACATTTCTATATTCAAATATCTTTCAGGATGTAATAATGTCTTCATATTTGTATATGTATAACGTCAAAATTTTCTCTCCGCTTTTGTTTGTTCGACAATCTTGTTAAAAAGATTGCTGCTAAAGGATATAATAAATGCATGAATGAATAATGTTTTAAGGCCCGTCGACATCAAAGGACATTTGGGCGCTAAAACAAAAACATTAACAACTATAAATGTTAAATAAACAACATTTTGAAATCAAAACTTATAAAAAGTGACAAATACGTTAAATATAATAGCTGTGATTCATAACATAAAGATAAAATATCTGTGCAAATATAAACAACGAGAAGCAAAAAAGAAGTAAGTACAATGAATAAATAAAAAACAAGTTAGGGTCTATCATTAGAAACATAATAAAACTATTGCTGATTAAAATCAAGTAAGTTTAAAACATAATTATGTCATTGTTAAAATATGAATTTCCTTAAAAGAATTTAAAGTTACTTCCGGTTTGACAGACTCAAAGATCTGACGCAAACTTTGAGCCTTGGAAAACCGGTCACGAGTTGGTGCAAAATCAGAACACTCAATGAGAATGTTTGTAAAACATGATACACACCGTGGAGCCTCCTCTCCTTTAAGCAAGTAAGAATGTGTAATCCAAGTGTGTCTAATACTTAAACGAGAAAGAACAAGTTGTTTTCGCCGCCGGGATAATCTGAACCCTGTTACCCATTCTTCAATAATTGGTTTGATGTAATGTAACTTATTGTTGGTCAACAGGGAATCATCCGATGAAGACTGCCAAACATCGTATATAAATGTATTAATTAAAGGTTTAAAATATGTATAGCGGATTTAAATGATAACATCTCCTGAGACAGTGCAGTCCTAGCAGCTTTGTCTGCCTTTCATTACCTACATTATCCATGCGAATGGGGATCCAGCAAAATGCAACGTATAATGTAGAATAAATACATGATAATGTAGACAGGAGGCTAACGACAAGATGAATATTAATCCTCTCAATCTGCAGTGCCTGCATATCAGACAATGAGTCGGTAAATATAAAATACCGCAAAAAGCCCTCTGATTTAATGTAGTCCAAAACTAAATGTATTGCGTTTAATTCGGCAGAACAAATAGAAGAATTTTGAGGTAGCCGAACTACAGTCACATCGCCATCGAGAATGTATAAATAAGCTTAAAGTTAAAATAGGTATTTGTTTTTTAATTTCCATATACTTGAATTTAAAAGGCTCTGTGCAGGCTTTTTTATCGGTCGCAAGATCATAAATGATTGAGTCCAAGGCCGGGCATCTGAAATATCCTGCTCCGCGACGTCGTCAAAATCGACATCAATCTTAGCGATTTCTGGACCGTAACGTATACAAAAGGTTTGTATTACTCGTTCCTTCTTTAAAAACAATTATTTGTATTTATAAAGTAGGGATGTGAATGGATAACCAGTTAATCGGTTGACAGTATGTTCTTGGATTAGTTTGTTAGTAATTCAAGTAATCGAGTACTCGGGAAAAAATAAAAAATATATACACAATTGTCTTTCACTTTATGTTCTTTTCAATTTGTCACAAGTTACTGACAGGAGATTAGTTGTTCACACCTCGATGGGGAGTGTTTTCATAACTGTGAAAACAGCTGCACTCGATTGTATTGATGACTGTTTGTTTGTGTAGTATTAATCGAATAATTGTGGCTGACCTAATGATTAATAAAAGGAAAATGTGTTTCTTTAAACAGACATTTGATGTCTTATACAAGGCAGAAATGATATGATAATGAAGTAATATCTTCGGCATTTGTTTCGATAATACAAATAATTGGAATTAATGTTCTATCCTTCGGAGAGAATCTTTTCAGCAACAGGTTTATTAGTTAATAAACCCATAAACCGTTTGTCAAGTGTTGTCTGATTTATACATAAACGGGAAATGAGAGTTAAAACAACGACAACAATAATAAAAAGGGAAATAACAAGACCTGGAAGCAAGCGAATATCAATTATCTATGAATTTAATCCGGGTAACTGATTAACCGGCTAGAAGATTATACGATTAACCGGTTATTAATATCGGTAACCGTTGGCATCCCTATTATAAACTATAAAGGGTTAAAAACAACTCAATATGTGGGATGTGAAGGGTTAGATTTAAGTTTTAAGAAATACTGCATAGCTAACGTTTGACGGTGTAAATATAAGGATAATCCATCGGCTTTTTCATAAAGACTTTCAACGGGAGATGTTCTGAAAGTGCCCAGGGCTAGCCGTAAACCCTGATGGTGATTAGTATCAAGTTTTGAAATGTATGACTTTCGTGCACAGCCATAGACGATGCTCGCATAGTCTAATTTAGATCGTATTAATGACATGGACAGTCTCAAGAGGACATTACGGTCAGCAGCACCCAAGTCCATATGGACACAACGCGTAAAAAATATTTAAAGCTTTTTGGCATTTATTTTTAAAGTACTTTATATGAGAAATAAAAGTCAGCTTTGGGTCGAATAATATACCAAGGAATTTAAATTCAGACATAACATAAATACGAGTGCCATCTAGTATTAAATCAGGATTTAGGTGGGCGTTTACGAAGTTGAGAAAAGTGCATACATTTGGTCTTGCTTTAAGAAAACTTTAAGCCATTTTAGTTTGAACATTTATTTTTTTAAATTATTCAAAACTTGTTGCGATTGTCTTTCGATGGTTTGCATACGTTTTGATATGTAACACATACAGAAATCATCAACATAAAGAAAACATTCAACTCCAGGGTTACCATATTTGATAATGTTATTAATCTTAACACTAAAAGGTGTAACCGAAAGAATGCATCCCTGGGGAACAACCATTTACTGTTCGTGTTGATCAGACAAAGTATCACCAACACGAACTTTGGTTCTGATTGTAAACATCAAGTAAACAAGAAAGGGACCGGAAAAGTAAATGCTTAAGTAATTGATAGTGTATAACATCTGAACACGCATTTAAATTATTTTAACGTAAAAGGTTTATTATAGGCTGCTTCTTTCTTTAATTTAAAATAAAATTTCTGTTTCTTATTCTGTTGTTGAAATTTTTAAATCTTTAGAGAATAGTTTGAAGAAGACGACTTTTGCGCGAATCTGCCACAGTATTGGCAATATCCTTCTTTGAAGTAGCGGATCTAACGGAACTACTCTTACCATTGATTTTTCTTATCATATCCAATGTCTTTTTGACGGATGATCTAAAGGATTTAATATCCCAGACTTATTGTGAGATCCATACGAATCCATAATTGTATCGAAACAATATGGTCTGTACGTGTGTAGCGAGATAGATTCTTCATATTTCATCCTGACACTTTCACATCTTATAAGATTTTGTTATGGTATGTATCAACAGGCATGTGTATTACTTTATGTCAGTTATTTATGAAGCTTGACTTTAAATCTTTTAAATTCAGATTTTCACATTTCCGTAGTAGTGCTCCATTTCAGTTTTGTTTAAATTAATAGTCATACCTGAGATATCTGAGAGAGCGTTCAATTGTCTGTGTAACACATCAGTTTATGTCCAATTTGTTATAACATCATATTGAAAACATGAAATATCAGGTGTTACCGGACTCATGGATATTCAAGAAATTTCGTGATTTCTAGAAAATTATACTATATAATATATACAAAACAACTAAAAGGAATGGAACTACACTAAACTATATATTGAGATATGTGTATGAATAAATTAATAGGCAAACCGAAACGTATCCTGGCAGTGATGCGACTATCAAATGCATCTCTTCAATGAAGCTCTCATATTACCTTACAAAGCATTCCATTTTTATGACCATCCTTACGAATATAATTATCGAAATGAATTCTAACAAAAGATAGAAACCAGTAATTTTGAGATTGTTCTCTATAATTTATTAATAAGTCTTGTATATCCTGACGTACAATTGAATTGAAATTTTATTGTCTAATAATAGCCCTAGCAAGTTATCATAAACAGTTTGATTGATTGGGGCTTAAAGCCATTTTCAACTTTTTCAGTCATATCTCGGCGGCCAGTTCACCTACTCATGTGTTTCCTAGCTTTCGTACACCAGTACTCCACAAACCATACTTTCTAAGCAACTGGTTGCTTTTCCACATAGACTGTTAGCTCATCGGTGAAAGACGAATGACGCTTGTACAGTGACATTTGTCAAACTTCTGAAAATATGTTGGCCGAGCTGGGATTCGAATGCAAAGCCCCTGGATTAACAGCCCGCGTCGCTACTGACGGAGCTATAGTGGACCTCGGCTCATAAACAGAATGAGAGGTATTTTTTATCAGATTATGATAAACGAGTTCATCCATTACATGCTCAGACGGGTAATTGATAAATAACAATGTGTAAAATCCCGGAAAGCTCACTTTCTAGAACACAATTGGTCTTTTAAGAAATTAATATACAATTAAGTTAATACTTTGGAAACGTATTTCACATCGGTGAAACTATTAGTTCTAAACAAAACACATATAAATGCAATCAGTCGTCATCAATATTTTCTCTTGTAGAGAATATGTGTATCTGTTATTGTTAATGATGGGGTATATATGGGACTGTTATTTGTTTTGGATATTTAATTTGCGCGGATTGATATAAACAGAAGGAGTATTCTTAAAAGTTATAAAACGCAAAATCACCTATATACATAGAGTAAATGCTTACTATTGATAAATCACCAGCTATGGCAGACATCACCCGAATGGTTGCCGGGTAGATACTAACACTGAGGTCAGTGTCAAACGTGAAAATATGGACTTCTTGGTTTGGGGAAATGTCAGCGGATATATTTATTCGAGACGATGACAGTATCTGAAATAAGGATATATAATGTATTTACCATTGATCTGTTGATAATAATTCTATATCCACTTGTATACTCCTATAACCAATGAGCGGGTCATTACTTATCAATTGTTAGTGGGTTACTACCACGGGAGATTGAATTCTTATATGAACAAATAAATATATTTGATATTAAAGTTTGGGATCAGAAGATAATATTCACAGTGTCTATGTTCCTATCTCAATGCGAATATAATTTGATTTCATGGAACATTTTTTTCAATCAGTTGAAAATGCAGCTATTTATGAAACGTGGCAGTTTATTTAGTTATTTAACAAGAAATATAGCAATGAAGAGAGCTTCGGGTAGAAAACACTTAACATCCTATCCCATGACGGATTTCACTGTGACAAATAATGCAATGGTAAATACCAGTATTTCAATGATATGAATATAATTAATTAATATATCCAGACAATGACAAGATGAAGCCTTATAAATCAGGTTAATTAATTAACACAAGACGTTACAATGATAACCTGCTGAACAACGGTTGAATGCCGTTTGTCTGGGCCTCTTCATACAAAATGTGGACTCGCGAATAATCAATGAGTTGAATAAATACACTCAGTATATGCAACTTAAAGCAATCATGGACATAGATAAATGTGCAGTTGTGCAATTTGACTGTGTGTAAATGTTAGGGAAGAAGCTAAATATACATCATTATTGTATTTCACATCAGATATTCGCAGAAATCTAAAATAAACATCATTGTTGAAGTTAAACAACTAACTGGACTGAACTTTTATAAGATCAATCATTAAACAAAGTCCTACTTATCGTATCGTACATCATTTTCATATAGTAAACGTTAGCATGGACGTGAATAAATGTAGTAGTGGTGCATTACCTGAGAGCCAGACGATCTGTATTTCAAACTACACAACACGATACCAAGTTGTGTAATGGACGCTGATATGTTTTTGTCCTTTGTTTCCGGCTTTTGTTTTATGCAACATGAAAGCTTTGTCTGAAATCGAAATACTCATGAATTCACCATTTGAATAATTGTTAGACATTTAAATTAAGGTGTGACTTTATTTATCGAGTATTCTTTATTGGGATAAATACGATATAAGTGTTTTATAACAGTCGCCACTTATCGACATCTACAGATTTATGCAGTATTAAATAACGCATATAAGCATAATGAACGGTTTTAAGAAGAACACATATAATATTTGACAACGAATACTCTGCTATTATAATAAGACCCTCGCTCGACTAGAGGAGACCATATCACCTTTATTGGAATCCCAACGTAAGACAATGTCTATACAAAAGTATATATGTCCTCAGTTTTCAGTTTCAAGACAGGTCATTCAGATACACGGGACTGCAAACAAAACAGTTAAAACCATTGTCATAAGGGGTCATGGTCTTTCGAATATTCAAATCAAAGCCTTTAAAGTCGATAAGCAAGCTTATAGAATAACGTTAAGGATACGTTTTAAATGTAGACATAATTTATGTATAATGAGACGTACATCAGAGATAGTTATGGATTGATTCACATTTTGCATGATTTCGTAACGTTCTATATTTACTTAAACGGTATAAATAATTATATATATATGTATAATATGAAATTTGGAATTGATTATATTTACATAGTTTTACAAGTTTGTTTCATAAGGATATTTCAATTACTAATCCTATGTGATCATTTTAACGCATGATTTGGTTTATACACAAATGATAACCTGGGAGTTTATATAATGATTATTGTTCACAAAGTTGTCACTCAGAGATTATAACTGTTTATATATCAAGTTTAAAATTGGGCAATAAGTGTTTTTCCTATGGCGATATGCACTTGCGAGTTCGTTTCTTTTGTTCAAAGAAGACATGTCTGGTCTATTGATGATGAAGTATTTTTCTTCTAGACACGGGTTGCATATTTAATTAGATGGTGAATAAGGCTTAGATCTTTTTAAGATTTTCCAATTATTGAGTACATCACATTGTTCCCCTTTAGGCCCCAAATATGCTCATTTAATGCTGTGGCATTCCTCTCTTCTTTGTTCATGAAGCTGGAGCTATGAGCAGAATAGCGTGGTTTAAAACCATTGCATGTAAGGCCTATATAAGTTACCAGGTTCATGTTATCGTAACAGGTAACTGTGGCCTAGTATATCACACTAGTGGTGAGACATTTTCCGTCTATGGATCACTTTTGGTTAGATCCGCAGTTACAGTTGTCTTGGTTATCTGCTTGCTTGGGCTCGAGTTTCGATAGTGCTGATTTGTTGTGGGTGTTTCTGTACAGTAGGTTGAAAATCGTTTCGTTGGACGAGATGTTAGAAAGTTGACGGCGGATGGTTAATGTTTTTGTGGACGTACAATGGTGTGCTGTTCGGCTTCATATAATGTTTATATTTGCTGGTTGCCAAGTAAAGTGTGATGTCAAGGAAGTCCACTGTTTTTTGTTGGCCTCGATTGCAAGTTGTATATATGTATATATGTATATATATTTGTATACTTACATCGAGACGAAATGCGTTAGACCTGCAATTGAATTGATCCTCAATCAGTATGATTCGGAAACGGTCAACATTTAAATCAACAATGTGTGGGTCCAGTGCTTCAACCTGCTCGGCATTCGTTTCTAAAATAAGGAAACGGATTATTTGGAAACTTGACGAAGGAACAAAGTAGTGCTTAGCTACAAACAGGTATAAACATCAGATTGCTATAAACTAAATGCATTTCCTGCCAATAACAACTAAGTATGAACAATTAAGTCTGATCATTAGACGAAAAAAACTGTCACTAATTGTCTCGCTTTAAAAGTGTGACCCATTATTTGCTACAGTTAAATATGTATACATACATGGTATATACATGTTCACCACGTATTAGGTGAAAGTAATTCAGTAAGTTCAATTATGTTTGATGAACTAATGCTCTCTTCGGTTATTTTCGTGTATCTCACCATCCTCATTATCTAGCCTGTTATGCTAAACTGTGTTATTGTTTCAATTTTGCAAAGATATCTAACGACATGTTATACTTTGCTTCAAGTAAGACATAGGTTTCTGTGCACGTTCCAATCCATATAATCCAGGATGTTTGTTTTTGGTCATTTGCCTTTAAGAGTTACCTTGATTATTAAGCAAACCGTGAAATAATACCATATGCAAAATTACAAACTAATCTCTAATTATATTTTGTGTTTAATAAATGCACTTAATTGAGATTAGTTGATTTGTTAGATGTTGTATAAACCCAGACGTGCACAATATTCAAAGCTGTTTTACTGCCTCGGTGAAAAATAGCAGCGAAGAATGATAAATCTCATATATAAAGCTTAAATACGTAGGTGTTTCTTCTGTACCTTGATTGCTATTCTCGTCCCAACCACACAACCTTCTAATAGATACTATACATTCATCTTGTTCATTTGTCCTTCGTGTCGACCATTCAACTGCCGCTTGCTGGCGTAAAATTTTGATGTTGAAGACATCTAGTAATTTCTCACAGTCCTTTATATTTATCGAATGTGAAATAGAAACCAATTTATATGAGGATTTCACACAAAAATGAACATATAAAGTTTGGGATTTATGATGATCCAGGTTTAGTTGCAGAATCTTCCTGTTAGATTCTGACTAAATATTTAATAACACCAAATTAATTTGACTTAAATTGAAAAGAATTGTCAAACATCTATAAATCGATTGCCATGTGACTTGGTCATTTACAACTTCAAGCCAATATCTAATCACAGACAAAATATGAAAGTAAACATCATGGCATAGTTGCGTTATATACAAGCTATTTATAACAGTACTAAATCCATTACAAATATTTTATTATTTTAGAAAGAAATAACCTCCTCTGAATAGTAAGATAGAGGCATATACCTAAAAGTATACCTTAAAACTCGATATAGCAATCAAATGTCAGAAAAGGGGTATTATATGTTTTGTTCTTTAACATGTTTTTCGCATATCAATTATATTCGTAGGTATCAAAACATATATGTATAGGGCATGTGTTACTTAATAGTAAACAGTATTTTTAATTAGTTTTCTTCAGACAAAAAAATAGTATCTTTGGTGAAATAATATGGAAACCTTGGAAACCAAATCGTACATTCAATTGCTGTTGAAGTTCTTTCGAAATTGTCCTTGACTCAAATTTAGAGATGTACGCTTCAAGATACGTCGCTTTCGTGTCTCGATACAGTTTCATGTGATCCCAGGACCAAATTCTACGACGTGGTCGAATTGTTTCTTCAATAATGCATGTTTCTGCAAATTTCCACCTATTACAAAAAGCCAATACACATATATTAAAGAGAACAGCGTTACCTGACATTGATTAATTAATGCAAGCAGATGGTAACGCATGTCTACAGACGGAAGTATAGATGTGAATCATATATTACAGGCTGGCGACGCAAGGGGATACAGGATAATATATTAATAAAGTTATATAGCGTATACTCAATGGTTTATACTTTAGTTACATTAGTGTTGGATTTAATCTGAGTGGCACATGATACACTTCCTAGCTAATTATAAATGAAGAATTATACAATACATGAACATAAAGCACAATTGTTTATCATTATCCTGCCGAAATATGATGTTTTGTGATCAATTGATTCTTAGCCTTGAGGTATATGTTGCTCGTGACTATGAATCAAGATCAGCTGGTTGTGTTTTGTTTTTGTTTTATTGGGGTTTTACGCCGTGTTCAACATTACAACATTATTTCAGTTATATCACGGCGACAGTTCACTTATTTATAATCCGTTGGTAAACAAACCAGTACTAGGCTAGAAAATATGCCTTGCCCAAGGGCACACTAACATGAACGTCGTGCCGCGACGCATGGTTTCAATTCCCGGACGTTTACCACTTGACCTCGGCGGATTCCTGCTCGTTTTGTTAATTTTCATACAAAATCTGTTTTTAGGAAACTTCAAAATAATAAAACCAGGTTTCTCTTTACACGTAATAGTAATATATTCTTACAATTTAAATATTTTTCTATTTAACGGCAGAATATCTGTTGGTTTATGTTTTTTGTAGATCCCCCGCAGATTTCCTCGTTGAAACCCTTCAAGAACTGCAATTACGTCGTTGTACTTGGAAAGAAAATCATGAAGAAATTGGATGGTAAAAGTATCCGAAGAACTGAAAGTTCACCTTTGATTATTTCTAGTAAGATGACTGTCGCATTTTTGCAAACAGGTTCTGCAAATATTCCAAAGCAGTAGTTTTACAGCTGAAGTCTACTATAATTAAGCATTCAACAGTTATCTAATAAGAGGTCCTGTTTAGATCTCGGTGAAGGATTTTGTTATTGTAAAGCATTTACTTTTGTAATGCCTGTTTCGCTGTGGTTACTTAATTTTAATCTCTCTTGAATTGAGTGTGTTGTCACATGGAAGTTTACGTCTCATAGTTTGAACCATTACTTAAACATGGATTGGCTCAAAAGCTCTTCATGCGGTAATTTTGGAATATTTTCTAATTGTCAACAAATAACTTTTTGGATGAAAATGTGTAAACAATAAAGGAAGTGGAGCATGCAAGTACTTGCCAAGTGAATTTCAAATATTATTCAAACTGCAATTTGGATACAAAAGTAGCGAACATGGACATATATCAAAAGAATGGAATAAGTAGTGACGCCCTTGATATTGTGATCTTACCTGTTCTTTTACAAATGTTATAAAGATGTCTTCAAACAGAATCTTCAAGCAAATATTGCGTAATATGAAAAGTTCTTTATCAGGTTGTGTATTCAATGTTATGTCGGCCACAGGTGATAGTGTTCTTATTACTGAAATAAAATTCAATACATCATCAGGTTCATTTGATCCTAATTAAATTGGCTTTCTGTTTAGTGTAATGAGCAAAAGATGATATATGATATTATATTAATAATTAAAGTTTTAAAAATACATGGCACATGTTAATCTAATGTTTACAATAGTTCATCAAGCCTTAGGTTAATTTTCAAATTAACAACATGTGCTATCGGTCATGATTAATATTCAGGATTCAAGATTCAAGATTCAAACTTTTTATTTCATAATGTAAGCAAATATATTTTTTGTTACATAATATGTGTATATGCATTTAAGTTACCAACATGACATAATAAATCAGTATGTAACAGCTAATAATAATAGTGTTAAATATATATTCAACTCAAAATGATAATAATTCAGTTCAAGTTTTAGTGATAATAGTAAAGTAATATGCTTCACAGAATGGCTCAACCAATTAATAAACTGAAACAACATATACCGATAAGATAAATGCACTCACAGGGAGGATTAACCAAAGATCGTGTATTTACTAATATATGTCTGGAACTTTAATTCAAATCCTAAATCATTTTATATTCATATAACAATGTTGAAATTTGATTGTCTTTTTAGAATGACATGATACATGTATTTTCCAAGATTCAACAAATCAGTTTTACTGTCAGAAGACATTAATTCAGTAAATTTATAAACACTCAGTCTAACATAAAAGTTAGTGTCTGAAAGAGTTTAAATATAACTTTCCCAATTGTTTACTCCTCTTTAACAATATACTTACAATGATTTGTGTCAGTCCTTTACAATAACAGTATGGGTATTAACAACCTAACACAACTATTTAGTAATACACTTAAACCCATTCACATACAGTGGTATTTTTCCAGTTCACTATATATGTCCGTATTACATGTAGATGATTTAATATTCTAGTACCAATTTTCAAAATTTCAGATGTATTCGTTTGTTAGTTACCAAAGCCCTAAACATTATTTGCATAACTAAGAGTAGCACTAACGAATGCATCAAATAACTGGCAGAGAGTTTAAGGTTTTAATATAAAAGATTTAATATAAAATCACGAGTATTTGGTAACAGGGTGTAGAGAGCTTCCAGTCCTTTACAAGCTGAAAGTTTCCTGGTTCAGTGCCAAATTACCTGTATAATTAAACACAGTTCCTAAATAATTGAAATTATATACAGTATTTACTGGCATATCATCATATGTCCACTTTTCAGTATCCAAAAGGCCCCTCTTCCTTTAAACCCCATGAACCACAATAAGTTTTCAATAGATCCAAACTTTGCTGCAAATCGGCTGGTGACTTGCCAAAAATAACTATGTAGTCCGCAAACAACATTAATATAAGGAAAAACACTTCCAGGGAAAAAACACTTTGTATTCAATCTAAAACGATAACACCAATTCCTCTAAAAGGAGTGAATATACTATGAGGGATAAGACAACCTGTCTTATTATACTTCTGTTTGTTGGTCATGAACATCATTATCAAATGATATCAACTCAGATTAAGGCATATCAACAATGATCTTGTTTTTCGGTTGTATAATGTATTACAAAAGCAAATGTCTTAACGTTACAACCTTCCATCAAAGGACTTTAAAAACGTAGTAACTGATGATTGTTGTCTGATATAGTTTGACAAGATGTATCTTACTTATCATAAACTATGCTCATGAAATATGAAAATACAATTTCTTTAACATTGTAATGCCCTATTTCTCTGGGAATGTTTGAATGTTACAGATGATATACGCGTGTCTCCGTTTCTGTTCCTCTCAATAATTATATACTTGTTTGTAATCCATTCATTACGTTACATGTTTCATAATTCTATATGTGTGTGTTATTCTCTCTGTGAACTGTCACCAAATTCTTGTCTTCACATCCGATTGTGTTCCTATTTGTCTTTTTGTTAAACTTTTTACTTAAAAGAGGTCTTCATTATTTAGAGTAAACTAGTATTTAATCACTCGAATGAAACCATTATACATGTGTTAATACTATTACTTCGATTAGCAGGGATATCGTGTTTGAATGCTGTATAAATATTTAAAAACATAAACTCATCTCCTCGTCTCAATATCAGATTTAGAGATAAAACTAGTGCTAGTTGTGTACAGATGTACTTACAATACTGATAACCATGTCTTCTTCTTCCATCTTCTTCCATCGAACATTTTAAGGATTTCTGAAAAAAAAGTGAGCAATGGTTTAACTGACAGACATAAACTGACATTTAGCGTCTTATTTCGGTTTATTGAGCTTAATATTCGACTTTGATCTATCAAAAGTCAATCTATCGCACTTATATTAATCTGTAGACCAGAAATGTACCATAACATCTCGAATTTATAACTCTCGACCTCCTACTTAACATCGACATGTTGACATCGATAATATCGAACGGTTTTAACAGTGGTTAATTAGTTTATTATATTAAGCACCAGCGACACATAAATAACAAACACTGTCGTAGTAAGATTAAGACAATTCCGATCACTTCAAAGCCGACAATAAGCACCAATAAGGATAAATAATTATTATATGAAATAACATTGTTTCAACCTACATTTTACAATCTTTCTTAGAAAAAGAAAAGGGTATTCAGGTTGAGCCCTTTTTTTACATTGCCTAGTTATCTTTCTCAAACGAATTTCTCATGTAAGTTCTGTGCTATCAGAAGTGCCATCCGTTAACAAATACTTTGCAGCCTTTAAACTTAAATGTGTTTCTGAATATATCATGTGAATGGTTAACGTGATAATTGACAAATATCATTTACACAAGTTATTGAATGTCCCTCGTTTTACACTGCTTTCAACAAGTTTTCAGTTATATAACGGCATATCCTTGGTTATTTACCAGCACTACTGCTCTATTTATCATGACACCAACGAATCAGAGTGGTAACCCCACAACCACGAGCACAAAGGAGGAGAAAGTCAATACTACCATTCTGAAATATGTTGTGTGACCCGGCGTCCTCTCGCATAGTAGGCGGGCAGTGTTGAAAGCAACATTGAACGCAATTACACAAATAATACATGTACCTCATGTGACTCATCTACAGCGGTCAATTTAAATTAGCATTAATGGACTGAATTAAGCGTGCTCAGCACAATGACTAATAATTACTTGTATATCGTTTCTCATTTTAGAATATATATGACGTTATTCAATAAGAGCTGTCGGAGGACAGCGCGCTCAAATTAGTTGTGCTTGCCAATAAAACAAAACTTTTTTGTGTAGTTTTTTCATGAAAACATGACAAAGTACTTTAAAATATTATTTATAAGCAAAATATTTTATAAGTCAAAAAGATTCACAATTCTTACAAAAAACCTTTACTGAATTATGCATGTTTGGCTGTTGGTGATTGTAAAAAGATTTGTGTAAGTGTTTAAGCTTCATCCCTAATTATTTTGAAAATAATTGATTTGGTATTCTATATCGAAAATGGGACATAATTCTTAAAAATAACTTGACAGAGGTGTGAACTCTTGTCTGTTTATGGAAGTTATGATGGTAAATGATGGTAAATAATTAGTGTAAGTGTATAAGCTATATCTCTAATGGTTTTGAAAGAAAGTGGGGTGGTACGCAAAAACTTAACCAAAATTCTAAATCGGAAAGGGCCATAATTATTACAAAAACATGAACAGAGTTGCTGGAGGTAGTGATGGAGAAAAAGTGTTGTAAGTTTCAAAGCAATATCGGTAATGTTTTTGAAAAAAAAGTAAATTAGTAAAAAAAGAATAACAAAAATTCTAAGTCGAAAAAGTTTCATCATTATTTCAAAAACATGGACAGAGTCATGCACTCTTGTCTGTTGATAGAGGTATTGATAATAAAAAGTGTTGTAAGTTTCGAAGTTATATCTGTAATGGTTTTGTAAAAAAGGGAATTGGTACAAAACAAATCTAAGTCGTGACAGGGGCCATAATTCTTACAAAAACCTTGACAGAGATATGTATTATTGTCTGTTGATGGAAGTTATGATGGTGAATAAGTGTTGTAGGTTTCAAAGCAATTTTCACAAAACCATTGAATGAGTACAAAAACCTAAACCAATCTGTGACACCAACGCCGACGCCAACGCCAACGCTGACGCCGAGGCGAGTAGTATAACTAGCCTTTTCTTCGAAAAGTCGAGCTAAAAATATACAACAGATATCTAGAGTTATTTTTAACTAATTTCCTTTAAAATAGCGTAAAACAACAACATTGGTTTAATGCACTTGTACGGATGTTATGAATGTATTCGGATATGTCAAAGCCGAACATCCTATCCAGTAAATGGTTTGATTGTTTCGAAATTGGTTGAAGTGTTTACAGTATATGTAACTTAGAAACTAAGTATTTAACGATGGGAATGACACATTTTGAGAATCATTGTGACGATCGTAATTGGTCTTCCACCGGTTTGCTAAACAAATTTTTACTAAAAGGTAACCTGGTGTTAGAGTGCTGGGGGCGGTAAAGCATGAACACACGTGGTTATGTTAAATGCAGTTGTGATATAACGAAAATGGCATAACACTCAATTAAGCAATCATTCATTCAAACAATTTATTTAATTAACAATTCAAACAGTATTAAGAGTTGAGTTTGTTGTTACTATTAACTGCGCTGTTGTAATTAAAATGGCGCTTAAAATTGTATGATTTATTTTTTTCTCAACATCAGTTCCATTAAATCATGTATACAGTGAGTATAATTCGTCATTATTCACGGCTACCTTATATGTGCCTCGGCCGTACCTGCTGTAGCTCTCTTCACCATAAAAGTTGCAGGGCATGAATGAAGTAAGAATGAGCGGTCTTAATTCCAACACGTCAACTACATCAACGGTGTTCAGCCAACATATATAATTATAAAGATTTACAAACCAGTATATCTGTCTGATTCATTCCGTCAAAAAGTTCCGTAGCACTGTTCCAGTATACATCCAGGGACTTTAATCTAATACGCTGAACGTATAAAACAAAATAATTCTGATATCGAAAATACTGAACGTTCTAACAGTTAATTGTCCTAAATGTGTGTTCACAAACACATAGTTACACAACAAAAAACTTGTCTCAATTTTGGTATTGTTCGTTTTCAGTTCAAGTAATTATAAATTGACTCGTTAAAACATAGATTACAAACAAGAATCGTAGCACCTGTCAAGCCGACAATTAAACAAAACCGAAAACATGTAAATCGGTGAAACGCATATGGGTTGTGCATGATCATCGGGTCGTATTCTCTGTCAAAACAATGTTTCAAATTTCAACATGTTTCTTATAATGCACATGCAAATCCCCTCTACAGAAAATCCCTAAAACCATTTCTAAATTTACTCCAGCTATTGCTGATAAATAATCCGGGTACGAATTATGTAATATGGACACATGCATGGACAGACACACTAATGCTCGGTTATGGTATGTTTGACAGATAATATCGGGAGCATGAACAACTAGAACTATCACTGAATGTGATTAATACCCCCGAACGCCGCCCTGATAGGAAAGGTTGTGAAATATTTAGAAACTCCACCTTAAAAGGACAATGTTATGGATCGGGTTATTCTTGTTTTGTTCATTTTTGGATAACAAAGGGCAATAACTCTGTAATTATGTAAATTAGAGTTATGGTTCTTGTACACTGCACTTCCTCTGATTATGCTCTACCGTTGTATGTAGTTTTATTAGATTCCATCTGTTAGATATTAAATAATTCTCCGGACAAGAAAAAGTAACAAAGGGCAATAACTCTGTATTTAGGTAAAATAGAGTTATGGTTCTGTACTCCGCACTTCCTCTCAATGTGTTGTATCATCCTATGAAGTTTTAATAAATTTCAAGAATTAGTTTTAAAGTTATGCTCCGGACAAGACTCTACGAACAAGAAAAAGTAACAAAGGGCAATAACTCTGTAATTATGTAAAGTAGAGTTATGTTTTTTGTACACTGCACTTCCTCTGATTATGCTCTAACATTGTATGTAGTTTTATTAGATTCCATCTGTTAGTTATTAAGTAATTCTCCGGACAAGAAAAAGTAACAAAGGGCAATAACTCTGTATTTAGGTAAAATAGAGTTATTGTTCCTGTACACTGCACTTCCTCTCAATGTGTTGTATCATCCTATGATGTTTTATTAATTACAACAATTAGTTTTAAAGTTATGCTCCAGACAACTCTACGAACAAGAAAAAGTAACAAAGGGCAATAACTCTGTAATTATGTAAATTAGAGTTATGGTTCTTGTACACTGCACTTCCTCTCATTATGCTCTACCATTGTATGTAGTTTTATTAGATTCCATCTGTTAGTTATTAAGTAATTCTCCGGACAAGAAAAAGTAACAAAGGGCAATAACTCTGTATTTAGATAAAATAGAGTTATGGTTCCTGTACACCGCACTTTCTCTCAATGTGTTGTATCATCCTATGAAATTTTATTAAATTCCAACAATTAGTTTTAAAGTTATGCTCCGGACAAGACTCTACGAACAAGAAAAAGTAACAAAGGGCAATAACTCTGTAATTATGTAAAGTAGAGTTATGGTTCTTGTACACTGGACTTCCTCTGATTATGCTCTACCATTGTATGTAGTTTTATTAGATTCCATCGGTTAGTTATTAAGAAATTTTCCGGACAAGAAAAAGTAACAAAGGGCAATAACTCTGTATTTTGGTAAAATAGAGTTATGGTTCTTGTACACCGCACTTTCTCTCAATGTGTTGTATCATCCTATGATGTTTTATTAAATTCCAACAGTTAGTTTTAAAGTTATGCTCCGGACAAGA
Source organism: Serripes groenlandicus (assembly GCA_031761405.1). Taxonomy (NCBI): domain Eukaryota; kingdom Metazoa; phylum Mollusca; class Bivalvia; order Cardiida; family Cardiidae; genus Serripes; species Serripes groenlandicus. Next base: position 133,953 of record JASEVX010000005.1, on the reverse strand, counting down.
CTCTACGAACAAGAAAAAGTAACAAAGGGCAATTACTCTGTAATTATGTAAATATGAGTTATGGTTCTTGTACACTGCACTTCCTCTCATTATGCTCTACCATTGTATGCAGTCTTATTAGATTCCATCTGTTAGTTATTAAGTAATTCTCCGGACAAGAAAAAGTAACAAAGGGCAATAACTCTGTATTTAGATAAAATAGAGCTATGGTTCCGGTACACCGCACTTCCTCTCAATATGTTGTATCATCCTATGAAGTTTTATTAAATTCCAACAATTTGTTTTAAAGTTATGCCCCGGACAAGACTCTACGAATAAGAAAAAGTAACAAAGGGCAATAACTCTGTAATTATGTTAATTAGAGTTATGGTTTTTGTACACTGCACTTCCTCTCATAATGCTACACCATTGTATGCAGTCTTATTAGATTCCATCTGTTAGTTATTAAGTAATTCTCCGGACAAGAAAAAGTAACAAAGGGCAATAACTCTGTATTTAGATAAAATAGAGTTATGGTTCCTGTACACCACACTTCCCCTCAATGTGTTGTATCATCCTATGAAGTTTTATTATATTCCAACAATTTGTTTTAAAGTTATGCTCCGGACAAGACTCTACGAATAAGAAAAAGTAACAAAGGGCAATAACTCTGTAATTATGTAAATTAGAGTTATGGTTCTTGTATACTGCACTTCCTCTCATTATGCTCTACCATTGTATGTAGTTTTATTAGATTCCATCTGTTAGTTATTAAGTAATTCTCCGGACAAGAAAAAGTAACAAAGGGCAATAACTCTGTATTTAGGTAAAATAGAGTTAAGGTTTCTATACACCGCACTTCCTCTTAATGTGTTGTATCATCCTATGAAGTTTTATTAAATTCCAACAATTAGTATTAAAGTTATGCTCCGGACAAGGAAAATTGCAACGGACCAACCGACCGACCGACCGACCGACCGACCGACCGACCGATCGACCGACCGACCAACCACAGGGTGACTCCAATATACCCCCTCTAAACTTCGTTTATCGGGGGTATAAATACACAGCAGTCTAATTAGCACATCAGTGTTTTTATCCTTTGCACTACTGACTAAGGAAGATCATTCGTGCCATTTGAAAACATCATAATATTATTTCATCAGCAGTATGTGCATTGGTATATAGCTCGACTTTTCTTCCATAAGCATATCACTTATCTAATATATCTAGAATCTGCTTTGAAAACATATGTAAAAGGTGTAATATTTGGCAATTTCGTGGAAAGTGGATTATGATGTTTGTAATCAATTTCTCTTTTGAACATGATCCCCGTATAAGTCATAAACTGAAATGTCTTATGCAACATAAATAGTAATGTAATATTGACCGAATTGTCTCCAACTATTATCTCTTAATCAAGCACAAACACTTTTATTAAGTTCATGAAATTCTACAATCAATAATAATAGCTTTTCCCTCATGTATGAAACACTCTTGGTAATGCGTCCATTTGTGTCGACGTCAATACAAGTGTAACCAAATAATACATTTTTGGACAAAAGTTCCCGCTAGCGTATATAATATTTTGTGCCGATGATTACACTACCTTGATAATCTGTGTTACAGCATCTCTGCGAGTGCTTTGTTCAATGAAATCAAAGGGTTTCTGAAATTAAATTAATAAAACAGTATCTTAAATAAGAACTTGTGTAATTACATCTCAGAGTAAAGATCTGTCTTGTGCTATTGATAACATGCAAGTGAAGTTCCAAATGAGTATCGCAATGACTTATTATGGTTTAGTTAAAATCATTTTACCTTTTCCCGTCTAGTTCTGAAACTAACCGTGTGTTTTGGCAGACGATCATGTATTTACGTAGAACTTTCCGGAATATTTTTAAACAATATAAGAACTATAAAAACCTTAATTGACAATTCCTTCAGTGTAACGCCGACTGAGAATGGTTGTTTGGGATTCGAATAATTGTCCTCAAATCGCACATGAATATTTGTAACTTCAATTCCAAGATTTTTTACGATATGTTTACTCAGTCTCTCAAGACACGTGTCTGTCTTCTTCGGTTTATCTGAAATATCAGTATGTTATTTTAGACCATATTTGTGTTTTTCCGCGTGACAAAGCGTCAACAATTTTGGAGTACAATAATGTATTCACAGTAATTATTTCACTTTGTGAAATAACATAACATCTAATTTACTTTTGACTCTGATAGGTTATACTGAGTCGTTCTCGTTTCATATACATGCATATATTTAAAAGATTAAAATACAAATCACTGTGTGTCAAATTGGGCGTAAGTATATATTATTATCGCTATGGAACATTGATGAATCGGACCTGTTTTGACTTATGTTACAGGCGCATTGTTGTTGGCGTGGCAAGGGTGAGCCATAATATATAGCCAGAATACAGATAATTAAAAGCTATCACACTGTTCAAAAGGTCTGAAATATTTAGCAGATCGTATTTACTTCGATCAAGACATATACAAAGGCCTTAACTAAAATAAAGATTTGATAAATCATGAAACTATAGGTTTCTTTATAAACAGTTTGATAGAGAAAAGTATAATTGAAATTTTCAGAAAATGTGTGGTAAATGAACACAATCTCAAAAGCTGGATAAAAAATCAAGAAAAAAAGGGTTTCAATATAAGCACGAACATTTACGCTTGGAGCCATAGCATGTTAATGAAGATTATACAAGAAGAGAAATTGAAGTTGCCAATGTATATATGTGTTGTCAGAATTTTTCAGACTATTGCATTCGTTTGTTGAGCATGCAAAAACACTGATGTACAATTATGTTATGAAATACTCATGTGCTACGGGAGTATCGGATACAACAATTGTTAACATATATTTTAATAAATTATCAAATGGGTTTATTGTCAGCTTAATTGCAACAATACCGTTCCTTTTTAACGTATACCGTAAAGATTATTTGTGTCACTCGTAATTTAATTGTACAAGTAGTCTGGTTACTTTAGAGAGAACGTGCCGGTTACCTGACCTTATGATTTCTTCAAACTAAACAATACAACTGAGGCGTTGATAAGCTATTGGGTGCCATATGTCACTTAATAAGAATTACGTGGTTGCTTTTTTTAATGCTGGCTCACCATAGTTAGCAAAGATATTGCGTATTAAATACCCACAATGGATGAAATATTCCAAAAAATCAAAATCGGTCAAATAACTCTTAATATGAAATTGAGCAAATTGTTAAGAAGAAAATAAGGAAATAATTTAATTTTGAATAAATTACAAGCTTAGCATCATCCAACACCCATGGTTGTTGAATCTGCTATCCTCCAACATCACGTAGGAATGTTCACTGACTTCATCAAATCTTCTTAATTTTCTGGCTAAAATAATCGTTTTTCTCAACAAAGCAGTATTCTACATTCATCTAATCTTTAAATGAAATCACGGATATTGTTGGTTTGTGACATATATGAAGGGAACGGTTAAAATGACTTAGACTTTTGTTTAGATATAAAAGTAAATAATCAAGCGGTATCAGGGATAGGTTTCCAATACCGAATATTGATGGAGTTTTGTTAGACATGAAAAACACTACTGATTTTAGCAAAATATATATTAAATGGACATATACTCAGTAAGAAATGCACCCAGACTCTAGCGATATCAACCTTTGCTACTCATACAATTTAACACTTAATGTTTAGGATTAGTTGTGCGCCATAAATGTTTCAGAAAGTGTTGATATTTTGCAATATTGTGAGGGTGGTCAAAATATCATAAATAATCTTTTACTTTATGGAGAGAATACGAAATACCTTGATTAGATATTGCACAGAGCTATCAGTAAATTGAGAAATAGTGGTTGACTCTTAATCCAGATAAATGCCAATTTAGAATAAATATAATTGTATGCATGGGTCATGTTGTGTCAATCTAGGGATTTGGCCTACAAAAGTCCACGTAAAGGCTATTCTTGTGGCAGAAGATTAAAAATCAGTTAGTGAAGTAAAAGTTTTCTCGGATTGGTTTATGTTTGTGCGGTATTCATTTCGAACTTAGCTACTATAAATGAACTTCTCCGTAAATTGACTAAGAAAAACATACCTTTCACCTTGTGGAAAGGGAAAGTTAAAATGTTGAAAAACATAAGACATATCTGAGTCGAGCTGAATGTCTAGGTTATTAAGATGTGACTGCTTTAATTCAATTGTTACAAATGCCAGTCCGATTGGTATTGCAGCTGCAGAAACAGGCAGATGGTCAGACTACTGTTATTAGTTATGCAAGTAGAGCGAGCATTCAGCGATGTTAAAAAACGGTACTCAGTCTAAGAAATTTGGTTAGTTATATTTAAAAGAAAACGACTTGTCTAGATATCCAGATTCAGAAAAACATAAGTCTCGTGAAAACAATGTAGGGGATGCATCTGGTTTAGATGTAGAGTCAGTACAAGATTCCTCTCGTACTGACCTGATTTAGAAAACAACGGTTGACAAGTTACATTATGGAAACATGTCAAATGTATATTTAACATGTTGAAACTGTTACTTAATGTTGATTGAAAAAGAAACAAATAATTAAGAAAGCACTGTTACGTTTGTATCATCCCTTCACAATCTTGGTTACAATTGAAAGGAATGTATTGAAATCGTTACATTTCTCTGCCTCAAACTTACTTGCCTTCTCCCATGACAGTAATTCTTCCTGTTTGGCATTTTGTTTGGCATCTTCTTTTTGTTTTTCGTCCTTCTCTGCATTATATGCGTATAAGAATATCAGTTTACAGATCGGAACGGATATTTAATACAGACTTTATATATCTTGATTATTTACATCATATTGATTGTTTCTTGTAAGAGTAATCATACTTTTCAAGGAAAAGTGGTTGGAGGCTTTACCGATAAATTGAATAATAATATGACACAGACATGTACACATGTAGATGTTTCAATATTTTCCTTGGTTTATTTAAATCAAATATCTTCAATAGTCGTATATTTTTCCATTGTCCTGATAACATATGTTGGGACTTATATATTCCTGACAAACCCGTTTTACTTGATCACTTAAATGTGTGTATATCAGCTAACACATTGAAGGAAAACCTTAACGGCTCATTCTAGCAATAATTTTGAAAAGTCACCTGCTGCAAACGCAATATATACTGTTTATATCAAATAAACATTTAACTCAATTTACCAAATTCCGGGACAGCTAAAGCGTACAACCCATCGATAGTTATGGTCACGGGCTTTGTGTATGGATTCCTCCACGGTATTTCAACTGTAAGCAAACCTGGAACATAAACAGTGAGCTCGAAAATATTATTATTTCATTATTGAAAGTTGCATTTCTATCCAGAGGGAAGAAATTCATGTAAAACAAAAGTTCAAATTGATTTGTCTAAAAATAAGAAGCTGAATGGGTTTGGGATTAACCACAAACGTGTTACACAAGAGCACACAATCACGAATTATACTTTTCTCCAAGATTTCAGGATTTTAAAAACGGAACCATTCATGTACATCATGACGCTTAGAATCGTAAACACAACTATATTAGACGTAAAGGTAGGGTGTCATATACAAATCGTGGTGAGATAAAATGTACATAACTGTTATAAAAACACACTCAGTTCAATGAGGCATATACAATGTATACACAGTAAGCATGTTTATCTAGGGCTTTTAAAAGTAATATAAATGCTGTTTATGGAAAAAAGATGATTTGGTATGTCACAGAAATATAGCATTATTTAAATTCCACAGTTTCTGTGACATACCTGAAATCACCTTAAGTTACACAGTAAGTAAATGTTTATTGTTTGGTGTTAAAAGCCGCACTCAACATTTTTTATGTTATATCACGGAGTTTCCTGGTTAAGTTACCAGTCCTACTGGTCCATTTATCCTGGCATCAGCCAGTCCATTCGTAATGCTAACCCTGCAACCTTCAGCGCCACGGAAGGCAGCCATTACTACAATTTGTAATGTGGTATGACCCGGCCAGAGATCAAACCTGTGACCTCCCGTACCCGAGGTGGACGCTCTACCACAACACCATCGAGGCGGTCAAGTACAATTGTATCTAGTGCTAAACTCATTATAGTGTTTATTATATGATTTCCGGTATGTCACAAGAAAAAAACATTTCCTTATTGCATAATAATGAAGATCCTGATCAGTATGTACGTATGCATTATGATCAGGGTCTTCACTATTCGGAAATAAGAGAATGTTATTTTTCTGTGACATACCTGAAATCATCTATATCCCATAAACAGCATAAATGTAAGTGCTTCAATGAACTGAGTTATTTTTATAACTGTTTTCTTGTATACATTTATCCCCCCCCCCCCAATGTTTGTATTGGACCCCAACCTTTAAAGAGGTATAATTTAGTTGTGATTCGGTCTAGTTATTTCTTGCAATTCCTTAATCGGTACCTACCGAGCAGAGAAAAAAATATTTTATTTAAATAATTAAAATATGAAAGCTTTCTCATACTACAGTCTAATTAGAATCAAGCATCACCTCATAAAGGTTTATAAGGGAAAACGATTGTTATTTTACTAATTTTTTTTATGAATTTCTACAGAAATGCAACTTTGAAGCTTTAAAATTAAAAAAGAAATGTGTTTGTTCTTTCATGTTAATTTGACAGATATCAGGGATCGCTTCATTGCGAAATTTGTTGATAATATAGTCAATTAACAAAATGATTTTTTATTATGTTCTTATGACATTCCCTAATTTGTTTTTGTTTATTTATTGTACTTACTTCTGTTTTGCTTTTCGTTTATAGTTTTTAAAGTTTTTGATTAAGCATCTAAAATGAACTTTGATGTCGACGGGCCTTAAAATACTATTCATTCATTAAAAATATCTCAAACCGATGTGAATCATATCCAAAATCAAAGTTGCTAAATATTGAAGACGTCATTGCGCATGTCAGATTATTATCACTTTCAAATTTTGACAATGAATGAATAACATTTAATGATATATATATATATTGCTTTACTTACCAATGCATCCCAACTTAGCTTTTACTGGAAGGTAAAGGGTATCCTAAAAAAAGTGTAATGTCAGAGTTAAATACGTCTTCATGTATATGATAAACGGTTAATTACCTAATAAACAATAACACATGAGCTGAATAAGTTTATCAAAATATATTTACATATACTGTTTTGTTCAAAGTTCGGTAAACTATGTTACTAGGAAATAAACAACCCGAGATATATTTGTTTACATTATTCTTAAGATTTTTCTTGTATATTATTTATATTTTTTAAATACACCTACACATATTCACGCGTAATTCAAGCACGACGTATTTAAATTCCGTATTTGACTAGGTATCAAATGTGGTTACTGGAATTATACGTGACGTCATTGAAATATACTTTCCCATTATTCAAAGTACGGTAGTATGGCTTGGTTAACACGCCAATCATAAGTTTTGGTTTATGATAAAATTGTGTTATTTCTTTATTTATTATATTTAAAAAATGTATGTTTTAACTTTATTCAGTCCTAAAAGTTATCCATGCTATATAATAAAAAGAAAGTCATGTTACAGTAGCGATATTTGGTTTTGTATTGTCTCCCTTGACATTCGATCACGTCTCGCTCCTCGTAGTGCAGTACTACATCGCTACTACAACATAACATTTCCTATATATCATGCTCTGAGTGCTTTCACAAAGAATTCTTAACTGTCACTTACCAAGGCACTTTCTCCAAGAAACAAATCTTTAAAAACAATTATACCTGTAATAGAAGTGAGAAAATATAAGAATAATACATAACATTACTCTTATAAGGGCTATAGAGGCCGATGCAGAATATGAATTTGGAAAATATTGTAAATGTCAGTGAGCTAATGCATTTGAATGATGGTCAAAGGGAGATAATCATTGTTGCATTTGATTTATGTTTGGACAGGTTTAGCTCCCTTGCTCCTCATGTTTCATAATAATGTTTAGAGTTTTATTTTATGGCCATTCTTTTTGTTCTATGAATGATGAGAAAGGGCTCAATATGTGAAGTTATATATGTAATATGAAGCAAATGCCTGTATATTTTTTGCTAATATACGTACATGTCAATTGGATTTGTGAACTTGTTAGATGCAATGTTCCGCGCTTTAAACTCTAGCGCCTTTCACATGCTCAGTAGTCTTTTGTAAAAAAAAAATCAAATCAGACGAACGATGGTTATGTCTTAAGCGCCTTGGGAAAGGGAAAACAAGATATTTAAAACTTGTAGCTTAGTACTTTTAATGTAATCATGTAGCTTAACTCTTAGTAGTTTCTGCATGCAAGCATTTATTAGGGACTCAGGGCTTTGCTGTTTTGATAACAATGAAATTAGCCTGTTTACAATTTGTGTCCACAGTTTATCAATGTTTTCATTGTTTAAATTACAGAATGTTAAAGCTATATAGAGTAAATGCCCTTATTATTATTGAAGTGGCAGGAAGGCTAGAGTTAACGGTCTTGTCATTGTTTACTTCACTTTGAAGGTATAATGTTGTAATTGGATAAACCAGTTCTGAAAGAAATGTTTCATAAGAAATGGAAACAGATGCAGTTTATTTGTATTTAGAGAGAAAGGGATGACACTTATCAGTCTGGTTATCTTTATCTGTTTTCTTTCTTTGTATTATATGGATTATTTATATAGAAACATGTTGTTATATCTAAACTTGTATAGTTATTAAGATTATAATGTTTTTTGTTGTTGTATTAGTAAGACTTTATGAAAAAATACTATATTTTTTTTTCCTTTTCGACATTTTTCACTCCAGTTTTTCTCTTGTTAAATGTCCTGTTTGGGTTTTATTATAATAAACATGTTTTTTGTCAAATGTTTTACTAAATTTATCTAAATTATTAAACAAATAGAACACATACATGTATATGCTTTTTGTCAAATGTTTTAATACGTTGTTTAAGGAGATATGAAAATTAAAAAGTAAAAGAAATGTTTGATATAAAGATCCCAACAAAGCAGACCATACTCCAATGATCAAATTAAAACGGAAGATAAACATGGTCAAATGTGTGATTTACCATGTCAGGTTTATCTTTCCAAACAATCACGATAAGGCGAACCGAGCTGTGACGTCATTTCAGCCTTTACGCATAGGCAGATAGTATAGACTACTTTGAAGATTTGGTAGTTCCTGAAGAATTTTGACAGAATATTGTATCATGGCGCACATCTTTAATCCCAGGATAACCGACAGACGTACAGACGTCGACGACGACGACGATGAACGCCGGACGATGAGTGATCACAAAAGCTCACCTCGCACTGTGCTTAGATGAGCTAAAATAAATCCTTGTATAAAGGGTTAAAAACAACTCTATGAGTGGGATTTGAAGGATTAGACAAAAGTTTTATGCATAGCTAGTTTTTGTCGGCGTTAATATAAGGTTGGTTAATTTGCTTCTTCATAGAGACTTTTGACGGGCGAGATTCGAAAAGCGCCAAGGGCTAGCCGTAATCCTTGATGGTGAATGGTATCAACTGTTGCAATGTATTACTTTCGTGCAGAGCCATAAACAATACATGCAAAGTCTAATTTAGATCGTATTAATGACCTGTAAAGTCTTAAGAGGACTTTACGGTCAGCTCCCCAATCCATATGGGATACAACGCGTAACAGATGTAAATCTTTCTGGCATTTATTTCTAAGATATTTATTATGCGGAATAAAGTCAGTTTTGGGTCAAACAATAGACCAAGGTATTTAAATTCAAGCACAACTTCAATACGAGTGCCATCTAGTGTTAAATCAGTGTTAAATCCGGATTTACGTGGTGTTTACAAAGTTGACAAAAGTGCATTCATTTGGTCTTGCTTTCAGAGAATCTAAAGCCATTTTTGTTTGACCATTTCGCAAATTATTTAAAACTTGTTGCAATTGTCTTTCAATTGTATGCATATGTTTGATCTGAAATCATCAATATATAGAAAACATTCAACTCCAGTACTCTAAAATGTGTAACGGAAAGAATGCATGTCTCGGGAACACCCATTTCCTGTTCATGTGGACAAATTATCACCAACATGAACTTTGAACTGACGTTCATTTAAAATAGCAGAAATGAAATAAGCAGGCGACTTATTATGCCACAATCATAGAGGTCATTCATAATACCATATTTCCAGTTAGTGTCATATGCACTTTCTAGGTATAAGAAGACGGAGACAACGTGTTCCTTTTTAATAAATGCTTCTCTGATATAAGTTTCATAACGGATCAAATGATCTACTGTGCTTCTATGTTTACGAAAACCATACTAGACAGTAGTAATCAGTTTGTTCTTTTTAAATAACCAAACAAGTTGTCGTTCAACATTCTGTACATAGTTTTACATATACGGCTATTTAAGGTTGCATCTTTACCAGGCTTGGGAACTGAAATAACGATGTTCAAGACCTCGGGAGATTCCCGTTCGCCAAATCTGATTACAGGCGTCAAGTTAATTCTTTTTACGTAATAAAAAGGTTTAGATAGTAGTTGGAAGAAGACGGCATTTGTGCAAAGAAATCTACCAAAGTGTTGGCAATATCCTTCTTTGAGGTAGTGATACCGTCTGGAATGTTCAGATGATTCACACTAAGCGAACAGCTTTTTCCTTTAATTTTATTTATCATGCCCCATGTTCTTTTGACAGATGATCTACAATTTAATCTAGATACATACTGTCGCAAATACGCACGTTTACTTTGCTTTATAGTTTGTCGAACTTTTGTACATGATTTTGTTGAGTTCGTCTCAGGTTAAGCTGTCTGAGAGCCGATTTGCGTGTTCCTATAGCCTTTTTTGGAAATCTTCATCTTTGGATTTGTCGAAGTTTTGGTAATTGCCTTAGCAGGCGGATAAATTAATGAAGTAAATAGTTCATTCCAAGAACGCATCCTGATTTGTTGAAGAACATGGCAGACTTGTTTGGCGATCTCGCATATGAGACAACGAATTTAAACCCCGATTAAAAAACATTTCGGCTTTGCTATATTGAAAACAGAAATCGACTAAAAAAAGAAATGTTAGTACTTTCAGATATACAGGGTCTATTTTACAATCATTTGTTCAAAATCTGTATGCAAATGACTTAATTATCAGGGGTAAAGTAGCAGCCAATTATTTTTAATTGATATTAAAGGTATACATGCATCAACACTAATTCCTCAAAAGAGCGCTAAGTTGGTTCCAGTGCAAGAGAACATAGAATATATATCCCTGAAAGTCTTTTGTGAAAATAATTTTAAGCGAATGAATGCTAACATGAAAATAGCTAATATATATACAAGCAGCAAGACCAAATGTTAAGATAGAATTAGAGTGCAGTTTCATCAGCACGTTCTATTGATATGCCTAACAAATTAGGATTTATTTCTTCAAATTCATAAATACTAAGATTTGATGCAGGGCTACAGTTTCACATGGTAGTTTGTCATAGCTGAAGCATGGTCAATTTTAATCATTTGTAACAGACAATGTTGACCATAAATTCCATTAGAGGACCTCAACACGTTAGATGGCATGGCCATTATTGCTTGTTTTACAAAATCTTTGTTAAAGAATTTCAGTATCTGTAGATTATTACATTAACTCACATAACTGTTGTTATTTATATGTGCAAGAACAAATAAAAGTTCTACCAGAACAAAACATCATTGAGGACAGTTCGATCTTCCTGTTAGATATAATGTGAGATCAAACGCCGTAGCTGTAAACCCACCTGATTAATTATCGTTCGCATTTTCATATATTGACCAAAGACAGTAATTCATGAATACAGAAACATGTAATTAAATCAATGTGCTGAAACGAACAATTGTCAGTTTACCTCGAAATACTTCAATAGTGAGTTGAGATCGGTCCAACGGCTGGATATATTTTCCTAAAAATGTGTTGATTAATTTAACCACGATCCATTCAAGAAACATGTTTCTTATTCATTACATCCATGCCAGGACGAAATCATTTCAAGATAATTCGAGCTATCGTGTCTGATAACTTCCTTATCCACGAGTACACCTTTTTATAGTAAACATTATATCAAGTTCATCCGCAACAAAATAGTCCGTAATGAAAAGGCCAACTCTTTACCTGAGATAGCGGTGTGCGTCTTACTGACAACATACAATGTGTGCTTATGTATATAAAATGTTTGTATTGTACATTTTGAGAAATAAACATTTCACCAATTAAGAAAGTAGAGAAAGGCAGCATAGTCCTGACATGTTTCAACATGTATCTATCTCCCTCTCTCTCCCTCTGTCTGTCTGTCTCTCTCTCTGTCTCTCTATCTCTACTCTCTCTCCCTCTCTCTACTATCTCTCCCTCTCTCTCTCTATATCTCTCTCTCTCTCTCTCTCATTCTCTCTCTCTCTTTCTCTCTCTCTCTCTCTCTCTGGATTGAGACGAATTCGATCAGAAGTCCTGATTTATAATTAGTTCTAGTGAATAGTGTGTGATGTCTAAGTGGCTTGTTACATCAAGGAGCCGATTTAAGCTTTTATTTCTGAAAGCATTCAACAAATATAAAATGTGTGTAAGTAAACAGCACTGTGTTCAAAAGTATAGAAGGAATTTTCAGGTTTAATATTACAATTAAGTGTCTTTTGTCACAGGGCGTGTATGCATTCAATATACACTTAACCGTTAAATGCAAAAGGATATCATGGTTCCCCGGAAATTACTGAGATATACTACAAGGAGGAGATCTTGATTAATGGTAAAATAGTTCAACAGACATGCGGTTCATAAACACTAAAACCAATAATGTTTCGCGTTAACCCCGTACGGCAACCTAGCATTCAATGTAAACAGAAATCGTTTCGTTTAATTGAACTGAAATATCAGCGAAATCAACTGTATGATTCAGTGTGTCCCTTAAAAACTTACTTTGATTCGCTAGAATTCGTGTTTTGTGTAAAATGTATCGCAGAGCATATATGCTAGTACCATATTTGTCAGAGGGCTAAACGTCTTCGTAAGAAGGTCGCCAGTTGCCTGGAATGAATCATGTGTGAAATACTAGTAATTAGACAGCCATGTACACAATGGTAGACGCAGTTAACGTCCTAATATAAGTGAAATACTGCTGAAAACGGCGTTGAGTCCTTCTCAATCAATCAACTACTATGGAGAAGTCTGCACAAATAATCAAAGGGAATTTTGAAGAAATAGTCCTGATACATATTTAAAGATTGCAGAACAAAGGACTTTCGTCTGTAAATCTATAAAGTCAAACGCATCAAGGTATTGGTCAAATTCACGTAAAGGGAAGTATGATATTCTGCTTAATAAGTTGTTTGAACAGCGCATTTACCTTTGCAATGATTAGAATATGATCTTTTTGAGAGCATCCCTCATAATACAGTTAACTACAGAAATTTACCATCAAACATCTAACGTGACAGCATATCAGTTGTCATTTATTCGAAAACAATAAAGCACTCGTTTCCCGTTCTACACTGTGCTGTTGGGAACAGCGTAAATCGCCAAGAAACCAGTATATGTGCGTTTTGATTGCCGATGTACTTATCTTTATCGTTCATTTCAAGTCTCATATTGAAGCATAAATCCAGATGGCATGTTAGGTCAACGTTGACAGATAGGATGAGTTGCACACGGTCCGAGTCATCTCCAAATGAATGTAGTATACTTATGTGGAATGTATGAATATTATCAATTAAAAGGGGAATATATTTACTGCATTATAGAAAACTTCTCAATACTAATAAGTCGGGTATAACAAAAAGTGAAGTCTTATATTTCACCTATGTTTTCGAGCTAAACCATCGAGCTAAGATTGTCACACTCAGCAATGACAAGTAAAACACCCGAAAGAAGACCAAGGCACGTTGACATAAACAGGTAAATCCAAGAGGATTTTCATTTTGTTTGTTCTATTTACAAACCCGAAAGAAGACCAAGGCACGTTGACATAAACAGGTAAACCCAAGAGGATTTTCATTTTGTTTGTTCTATTTACAATGTTAGATAAGTATTGAAAATCAGAACGGGAAGTTTAAAGATAATGTATTGGATACAACCTTTATATCGTACATGAACATTTATCTTAAATTCTTAAATCTTAGCGCTGATATCACTAATGAGCGAAGGGCCTTCACTTATTTTGACGCTATAACTGTAAAAACCAGGATTACTATAGTTATAAGACCTGTTTGAGGTTCAACGCTAAAGATTCAAATGAATTGTGCGTTTACAGAAGTTTCTTTAAAATTTCTATGACTAATTCGCCTGCAGTGCCGATCCTGATCAGAATACGCGGATGCGATAGTTGACCTTTATCTACACCGGTCACAACTGCCTTCCAGTTATTTTTAGGACAGACCCGCTCATATGGACACTATGAAGCACTAATGAATAATTTAATAATCTGTCCATTGGCAGTAAATATTTCAATATTACTTCCCTTGTATTATCATGGATTAGTGTATTATTGTTGAAACAATGTGACTGTACACATGAATGTAATATATTTTACTTGAGTACTTAAGGATGCATGGGATTTGGAAACAGGGAGGTGAAAGAGATGAAAATAGACGAGAAATGACATATACAAAATATGCAGACAAACATTTTTGCTAGAGGAAGGTTGGATGAAAAGTTTCACATAAGAAAAGTTGAATGTATATGGGTTAATGGTAATAATTGACACACGAATGAATGAATGGATATATTAATCAATCAATCGATCAATAAATAAATTAATTAATTAATAAATCAATCTGGTTGATCAAAAACACCAAAAGGGACAAATAAACAAAAATATGTCAAAGATATCTATATATTATTCTTGTGTATGTTAATCCGACAGACATTAATTAAATCTTAATTTGTAAAATGGATATTTTTTTCCTTTTCAATAAATTGACACACAGGTGAAAGGAATGTAGGAGAAACTACCGTAAGTGACCATTTAGTCATGCCCTGTATGAACAGTGTACCGCTCTCTGAACTTTTTGGGCGATAATCAGTTATATAATCGAAATAGTAACTGGAGACGATTACCTCATAACCGTTTATAAGATCTGATAATTTTACAGTCAACTTACACTTTTCTCAAAAACCAAATTCAGAGGCCGGCGAATTGGAAAATATGTATACAAAAATATGAAAAGGTGGGAAGCGCATTCGCAATGGTTTTCAAAAGTATTCTGCTTATGATCCACAAAAAACAGGAACGCAGATAAGATCGTATCTACATTCCTGGTCAATGTACGGAAATGGTGTAATAATAGCTGTAGAAAAGTGTGATCTCTAAAATATTGAAAAATCTTCATGCTAGAGGGTTGTTGACACATTGTGTAAAAAGGAGGATAAGTAGTTTTAAGTAATTGTTATATTTTTAGAAAAGTTTCCAAAATGCACCCGATTCATTTGTGTCGTATTCTATCATGTAAAGGGTTAAACACTGGGAGTTATTCATGAAAACGTACAAAACCTGCCATGTCAAAGTGTTCTACTGAGTGTATCAGTTTTCTGTGTATATAAATAACAAGAGAAAGTTGATGCAACGCATCAATGTCGCCGGAAATCCATACTGCAGTCAGGCGCGTAGCTGGGTCGATTTGTGGACTACGCACTAGGGGGGTCCGGGGGCATGCTCCCCCGTGGAAAAAAAATCGTTTATATGGGCTCAGGTGACTTCTGGCGTATATTTCACAGTATCTAAATGAGCCTACTTGATACACTTATGTATGGCATATATACACAAAATACCCTTAAAACATTTGCAGCATTCAAAATATATTTTTTCTAACATTGACTGGCACTTCAACAAAAGTAATACCTCGAAGACTAGAACTCGAAGGGCCAACAGTTAATAGTTTGGCCTATCAGTAGTTCCATGTATTCATTTTTGGACGTTATGACGGCGAAGAAGCAGTTTATCCTAAAAATAAACATGTAGTATATTAAGAGTTATCGAAATGAAAATGCATAAGTAATCAAACCATTGCTCAATAGCCACGAGACCAATGATGAAACCGAACTGAGTGATCGCAGTTCATATGCCCCGGCTTTGGCTCCACCATAGTTTGGGAAGAGGTCATCTAAGCTGTCAACGACCGTCGTAAACGAGCATTTGAAAGTGTTAAGTGCGACTGTTAATTAGTCTGATTTTTTCATGTGTTTTATTCTTACTTAGTTTCATGAAAACGCAACAACCGTTTGCCCGAGTAGTAAAACAGAAACGCCACTTCTTGAACGGTGTTTATCATGTTTCTGGCAAGTGGCTCCTCGGACGCATGAGTAAGCAAGATTTAGACGGTGAGCTTTGCAATGGTTGTACTATCTGCCGAACTCGCTCAAACACCACGGAACTTTCCGGTCATGTTGGATGCTCTATCGTAGCCTTACCGACTTGGTTGTATGGTCAAATTACCTCAAACAGAGCGCTACTTGCTCCATAGTAGTCAGTGGCTTCGTCTGTCATAAACCCAAGGAACGGAACACTATTGCATTTGCGCACAATTTCCTCTCTGATTTGAGCCCCGCATATCGTGATTATTTCATTTTGTATATCTGGTGAAGTGTATCGCGTCACCGTTCTTTAAAT
The DNA here is from genome assembly GCA_031761405.1 of Serripes groenlandicus. Classification (NCBI taxonomy): domain Eukaryota; kingdom Metazoa; phylum Mollusca; class Bivalvia; order Cardiida; family Cardiidae; genus Serripes; species Serripes groenlandicus. The sequence continues at coordinate 117,347 of JASEVX010000005.1, read as the reverse complement.
GATCACGCAGCATAGGGTTATATTTGGCTTGGTATTCTTAAAGTGCTTTAAAGTTACTATGTGTATCCTCATGACCACGTATAGCTAGATTGTGTTTACAACAAAGGATATAGTTGTATCAATTATGCCTTGTAATACATGTATGTTCTTGCTAACCAGGACATCATTGGCATAGGAAACTGATTGGGCAATGCTTTTCTCAATTCCAGACATAACTGCAGTCAAATGTTCAGCCGCTTCAAGCGAATGCGCATGTGTCTTGCCATAATGTGAGCGGTGATGTCCTTGCAAAGATTGCTTGGGTCGGTTGATTGATGCAGGTTGCGCCACTAGCGATCTCTTCTCTACGGTGTTCCATTAGGGACAGAGAAGTACTACGGTGTTCCATTAGGGCCATATCGTAATATCGTTGTTTCGCGGTTTCGACCCAGGGTCGATAGTACGATAACGCGATGCGATAGTACGACAACGCGATGCGATAGTACGACAACGCGATGCGATAGTACGATAACGCGATGCGATAGTGCGATATTAATATCGCAATCTCGCATCGTGGTCTCGTACTATCGCATCGGACTTTCGTACTATCGCATCGCGTTATCGTACTATCGCATCGCGTTATCGTACTATCGCATCGCGTTATCGTTCTATCGCATCGCGTTATCGTACTATCGCATCGCGTTATCGTACTATCGCATCGCGTTATCGTACTATCGACCCTAGGTCGAAACCGCGAAACAACGATATTACGATATGGCCCTAATGGAACACCGTACTTCTCAGATCCAAATAAATGGCACGGACCACAATTCGCTCCACCAATAAACTTCGAATATCGTACTCCCATGTACAATATGAAAATACTATATGACTGTTTACAAACTACATAGGATATCTTATATTATCAATAAATATAGATTATCCATGTGACATTTTGTTCATGTCTGAATTGTACTGATATGCCGTTTTCACCCTTACCCCCCTTAGGGTCCAGATTTTATTGCATTTTTCGCATTTGTTTCATTTTCATTTTTGGAACTCTCAAAATAATTCTTACGCACGTGCGTACGTGCGTAAGCCAAGCTACGCGCCTGGCAGTTATGCATAACACTTACATTATAGTAGTTGAAAAAACAGTTATCCACTGAGGGGCATATTTGAACATCAGGGGTGGGGTCAAGTGAAAATGTATAATAATTTCCATTTATTTGTCAACGAAGTGAATGTCCTTCATTAAAATATAATTGAAGACTTTCATTGTTTACGATCAATCTCCATTCTAAGGTAGGTTGACAATACACACAGCCAACTAATTATTGATCATAAACAGTAATGGAAATGAGTAATCTTGCCAATCATTAGTCTTAGTACAAATGTATGTATACAGTGCTTATATTAAGGAATAATTGCAATATTTGTGAATTTCACATACACTTTTCAAGATGTTTGTCAGAATATTTGAATTTTATTATATAACAATAAAACCTCAAAACAGACTAACGTACTGAAGCGAAGTCTTACGTTGTCTAGCGTACCTCTTTACGTACTCAAACGTACTTCATTACCCCGCACAAAACCAATATATGACCAGTTTCACGACCGGGAAGAGGTAAGTACGTTCAAGTACGGTTTTTACTACGTCATGCTACGTTAAAGAATGCTGTCTGTGGGTGTCAGTACGGGTGCCCATCACGGTAGACTAAGTAACAGTACGTCTTGTGTGACAGTACGCTATTGTTTCGGTATTGCTACGTTACAGTACGTTTAACTACAGATAACTAGGTTGAAGTATATATAAGTACGGCTCGTCACCCAAATTATGTCGTACCTTAACGTAGTTACGTTCTTATACCACGTCTGACCCACTGTAATCTACCCCACGGATCACTACGTCCACTAACGGCTATGTGACCACATCTTTACTATAGCCAAGCACAAATAATTCATTCGATTTTGGGAACTACGTCTCTGCCACTAAATAGTTTTGTCATATTATTGTTACTTTATAGAATACACAAAACCCTCAAAGCACTGATACCTTTTTTACCTTACTTCTTGATTGGTTGAAGTGGGTCATTTTGATATATTATCTAGATAACAAACATGTTTATCGCTATTGATTACCTTAAGTATTGACAAATAGACAAAATATACTTAGTTCCCAAAGAATGTTTACCTTAGCCTCTTTATCGATAAGCACGAATATTCGCAAGTATATAATTTTGAAATAAAAATGTCATTGATCCTTTTCCTCAAAGGGTATCATGAGATTATTTCACATTGAAAAGGTTTAATATTTTCCCACGTACATCACATATGCAGTAAACGTCTTAGAAAACAACCATTTAAAGTTATGAAAAAAATGCTACAAATGAAAGTATAGTCATTGGATAATGTGGAAAACATTTTGGCCACAGTGGTCGACTGCAGATGCGTTTGTATGAGGGAAAGGGTTAAATGAAGAAACGTTGATAGATGCATTTTGAAACAGACATTTTCTGCATAAAATCAACAATCTGAATAGAGGGTTACCAAAGGAACATGTGTGCCAAATACTGTTCAAATCAGGCTTATATGTTTGGAGAAGATTTGTATACATGTTTATACATAATAAGGAAAATAAGCGCCGCCCCTTTGTGGTCATATTGTTATTGGTCCCAACTATTTGAAGGACTTTTGAATAGGACATTGAGAAGATGCCAGGCTAGTTAGTGTGCCTGGTCATAAGACACCATGCCACAATGGTCTCCGCGGGCAGAGATCGAATCTGATACGTTACCATGGCAACCAGAGTTTCGCATAAAATTCGATTCTTTTAACAACTTTGAAATGAGATCACCCAAGGAACATCCCTGTTAAGTTTCATCAAAGTTGTCCGAGAGGTTTAAGAGCTGTCGTTTGAAGCAAAATGTTGACGGACGACGGACAAAGACAGGTCACACAATCTCACCTATAGCCTCCGATTCAGGTGATCTAAAGTAAGTGTGAAATCTTATTCAGTTATCATGATTGCCTTTGGGGTGTAGAAGAAAGAACGTCCCTCCTTAGGTTTGGGAGGTCGCGGTTTGATCCCGGACTTGGGTCAATCTACAGACTTTGAAAATGGTGGTTATGGCTTGTCCTTCTTGACGCTCAGGATTTTGGGGTTAGCATTAGTACTCACATGTGTTAGGTTTGGGGGTAAGCATTAGTGCTCGCATGTGTTAGGGTTGGGGTTTAGCATTAGTACTCGCGTGCGTTAGGTTTGGGGGTTAGCATTAGTACTCGCATGTGTTAGGTTTTGGGGTTAGCATTAGTACTCGCGTGTGTTAGGTTTGGGGGGTTAGCATTAGTACTCGCGTGTTAGGTTTGGGGGTTAGCATTAGTACTCAAGTGTGTTAGGTTTGGGGGGTTAGCATTAGTACTCGCATGTGTTAGGTTTTGGGGTTAGCATTAGTACTCGCATGTGTTAGGTTTGGGTGTTAGCATTAGTACTCTCATGTGTTAGGTTTGGGGGTTAACATTAGTACTCGCGTGTGTTAGGTTTTTGGGTTAGCATTAGTACTCGCGTGTGTTAGGTTTGGGGGTTAGCATTAGTACTCACGTGTGTTAGGTTTGAGGGTAAGCATTAGTGCTCGAGTGTGTTAGGTTTGGGGGTTAGCATTAGTACTCACATGTGTTAGGTTTGGGGGTTAGCATTAGTACTCTCATGTGTTAGGTTTGGGGGTTAGCATTAGTACTCACGTGCGTTAGGTTTTGGGGTTAGCATTAGTACTCGCGTGTGTAAGGATAAATAGGCTGTAGAACTGGCAGGTCACCTAGGAAATTGCTCGATATAACTGAAAATGTGTTGAAAGCTACAATAAACACTATAGAAACAAGAAAGCTATCACTCGGTTATCTTTAAATATCTTTATTTCATAAAAAGGCATGAACACACATGAACAGTTCACCCCTTTTACTTGATACAGATTTAATGTCAATTTGTCTGTTTTGAAAATATCTGATGATTAAATCAGACAAATCTGGAAAACTTGAAATCGGCACTTAGATACAGACACCCTCTGCTCTTTTTCCAAAATGTTTTCGAAAGTTGCTGCAGCTGAAAGTCTTAGCGTATCAGATAAAGGATGAAATAACACCAAACAAGAAATCATTTCCGAATAAAAACACAAAACCCATAAATATTTACAAAATATGTATAAATATAAACAAACGAAGAGAAGGTGACCGAGTTGAAAAAAGTGTGGGAAAAGGCGATAATGCTTGTTTCTTTGAAATTCTCCCCCCCCCCATCCCCCCCTCAAAAAAAGTATTGTCTAAAGGTATATGCAGCATATGCCCCAAAAGTCATCTCAATCAGGCAAAAGGACTAAACAACACCTATTGACAAATCCTAACAAAACACAGGCTCCACATCTATGTACAAAATGTGTATAAATATTAACACAATAACAAATGGGTTCTGAACCTTTCCCACATAGAACATTGATTGAAAGTTTATTAGAACATTGATTGAAAGTTTATGAGAATGAGTTTTATTAATGAATAGATTTGTTACATTGTGTCAAAAAGAATCTGTATGTAGAACAAGAGGGCCATGATGTCCCTGGAATCGCTCACCTGATTTTTTTTCTTCACTTTAGCTATATAAGCCCCGCCCCCTGGCAGCCATAGTTTCCGACCAATCAACTTGGCTTAGAGGAATCTGATAGAGGGTCACCCTAGGAACATTTCTACAAAATTATTTGAAAATCGGCCTGACACTTTTGGAGAAGATTTTTTAAGTTTTCACTATAGCCATATAATGCAAAATAGCCCTGCCCACTGGCGGCCATGTTTTTTGACCAATCAACATGGCTTGAAGGAATCTGAAAGTGGGTCACTTAAGGAACATTTCTACAAAATTATTTAAAAATCGGCCTGACACTTTCGGAGATGAAGATTTTTTAATTTTTCACTATAGCCATATAAGGCAAAATAGCCCCGACCCCGCCCTCCCCTGGCGGCCGTGTTTTTTGACCAATCAACATGGCTTGAAGGAATCTGATAGAGGGTCATCCAAGAAATATTTCTACAAAATTATTTGAAAATCTGCCAACCAGTTCGGGAGAAAAGATTTTTTAAGTTTTCATTAGAGCCATATAAGGGAAAATAGCCCTGCCCACTGGTGGCCATGTTTTTCGACCAATCAACATGGCTTGAAGGAATCTGATAGTGGGTCACTTAAGGAACATTTCTACAAAACTATTTGAAAATCGGCCAGACACTTTCGGAGGAGAAGATTTTTTAAGTTTTCACTATAGCCATATAAGGCAAAATAGCCCCGCCCCCCCTGGCGGCCATGTTTTTCGACCAATCAACAAGGCTTGAAGGAATCTAATAGAGGGTCATCCAAGGAACATTTCTACAAAATTATTTGAAAATAGGCCTGACACTTTCGGAGGAGAAGATTTTTTAAGTTTTCACTATAGCCATATATGGCAAAATAACCACGCCCCTCCTGGCAGCCATGTTTTTCAACCAATCAACATGGCTTGAAGTAATCTAATAGAGGGTCATCCAAGGAACATTTCTACAAAATTATTTGAAAATAGGCCAGACACTTTCGGAGGAGAAGATTTTTTAAGTTTTCACTATAGCCATATAAGGTAAAATAGCCCCGCCCCCCCCCCCCCGCCCCCCCCTGGCGGCCATGTCTTTCGACCAATCAACATGGCTTGAAGGAATCTGATAGCGGGTCATCCAAGGAACAATTCTACAAAATTATTTAAAAATCTGCCAACCAGTTTGGGAGAAGAAGAATTTTGAAGTTCTTTTCATTTCGTTGCCATGGAAACCAGAATTCTGCATGGATCCCAAAAATTTGAAGGAAATCCGGTGTGGTCATTGAGAAGATGCTTTCTGTGAAGTTTCATCCCAATTGACCCACTGGTTACTGAGGAGAAGAAGTTGACGACGCACGCCGGACGCCGGACAAAACGCGATCACAATAACTCACCTTGAGCAAAGCTCAGGTGAGCTAAAAAGGGTTGAACAATATGAATGAACACTAAACTATAAACTAAATATGTAAAGGGAGATGACATTGAAGTGACTAATGCACAAAGGCCCTTTTCCCTTTTGTCACTTGGAAAATGAGGTACTACTTCAAAGAACTTAGTTTCATTGGAAAATTAATTTATTTGTGGCATGAAATATGTTTCTAGAGCTTTTGGATATTCTCTTAACCCTTTCCCACATAGACGCCTCTGAAGCAGACGACATCTGAATATGTTGTGGCAAAATAAGAAAATGCTCATGAAGGGAAATTTCTCAATTTGCCACAAAGTTGTCCACATGTAGTCATTGGTTGGTTATCCATTCAATTATACAGATTTTCCAGTTATTGTCAAAATATGTTCAAAGTAGTCTGCTGCAGATTTCTTGAGGGTTAATCATTCACAGCAGACGACTTTAAACAAAGCCTGGCTAGCATATTGAAAATATCGAAAAATGGAAGCATATTTATTGAATAGTTACAAAACATTGATGCAAATTTATGGAGAAATTGCTCATTAATTACTCCTTTTCCAAGATTATGTTTGCTTAACTTTTTTCAATAGTATAGGATTATTTTTTAAAATGTTACTTAATGCTGTTTACTACCCCTTCTCTGATCATTTAGTGATACTTATTTATGGATCCAGAACAAACTATTCATAGGTTAATGACTCATAAACCACACCATGTAAAACTGTTCAAACAATACATAGGTCTCATAAATGTAAAACAGTTCAAACAATACATACGTTTATGACTCATAAACCATACCATGTAAAACAGTTCAAACAATAAAGCACAAACCTTCGTTATTATAACACCAACTCTTATTATAATCTGTGGCAATCTAATTTAACACCCTTTCCGACATACAACAAAACTGCAGCAGACGAAAAAAGGTGAACAATCTCACGAAACAAGTTTAATTGCATTAATATAATGCTGCGGATTTGTTTAATCTGGGAAAGGGTTAAGATCCATCGGTCCTGTGCTTGAATTTACCATTGAAAGGAGTCACTATGTGAAATGTTCCAACACACTCGACTAGAACACTGATTGAGCAGAAAGTTTTAATAACTAAACCCTTTCACACATACAGACGCTTTCCGACACCTCTTCCGACCAATCAACTTGGCTTGAAGGAATCTGATAGAGGGTCAATCAAGGAACATTTCTACAAAATTATTTGAAAATCGGCCTGACACTTTTGGAGTAGAAGATTTTTTTAAATTTTCACTATAACCATATAATGCAAAATAGCCCTGCCCACTGGCGGCCATGTTTTTTGACCAATCAACATGGCTTGAAGGAATCTGATAGTGGGTCACTTAAGGAACATTTCTACAAAATTTTGGCAACCAGAAATCTGCATGGATCCCAACATTTTTAAGGAATTCTGGTGAGGACATTGAGAGGATGCTTTCTGTGAAGTTTCATCCCAGTTGACCCACCGGTTACAGAGGAGAAAATGTTGATGGACGCCGGACATAGGGCGATCACAATAACTCACCTTGAGCACTTTGTGCACAGGTGAGCTAAAAACACTGTGACAGAAGGAGGAATTGCTCAAAATGAGCAATTTCTCCTTTTGCCATAATGTTTTCAACCTTTTTCAGTAATTATACAATCATTTACAGAGATTTTCTATAATTTTCCCAAGAAATGTTTAAAGTCGTCTGCTGCACATTTGTTGTATGTGGGAAAGTCTACAGCAGACTACTATTAAAAACATATATGCAAAACTATGGAAATAATTTATGATTTTAAGTCCAATTAAATAATAGAGCAATTAAGAGCAATTCCTCCTCCTGCCACAATGTTTTCAAAAGTCGTCTGCTGCAGATGCATCCTAATGCATCTGCAAGTGGGTAAGATTTATAAGAAGTTGTTTCAAAACACTTTCTTTTAAATTAAATCTAAATTCTAAGTACAAATTTAACGCACAAATGAGCAGTAATACAGGAAAACTAACTCCTATATAGCATATTTTGATACAAAAATTTGATAATGAATAAGTGACCTATCACTATTGTATAACTGAAATAATGTTGAAAGCAGCATAAAACCCAAATAAAACAGGGTTAATAGGGATAGCATTACACTGGTGTCAGGATAAGATTACCAGCAGTTGCAGTAATCAACCAAGGACACAGGATAATCTTACCAGCAGTTGTAGTAATTAACCCTGGACACAGGATAATCTTACCAGCAGTTGTAGTAATTAACCCTGGACACAGGATAATCTTACCAGCAGTTGTAGTAATTAACCCTAGCTTACCAGCAGTAGTAGTAATTAACCCTGGACACAGGATAATCTTACCAGCAGTTGTAGTAATTAACCCTGGACACAGGATAATCTTACCAGCAGTTGTAGTAATTAACCCTGGACACAGGATAATCTTACCAGCAGTTGTAGTAATTAACCCTGGACACAGGATAATCTTACCAGCAGTAGTAGTAATTAACCCTGGACACAGGATAATCTTACCAGCAGTTGTAGTAATTAACCCTGGACACAGGATAATCTTACCAGCAGTTGTAGTAATTAACCCTGGACACAGGATAATCTTACCAGCAGTTGTAGTAATTAACCCTGGACACAGGATAATCTTACCAGCAGTTGTAGTAATTAACCCTGGACACTCTGTGATATGAGTGAAAATCTGTTAAAAAGCAGCCTTCTTAACATAAACACAAAGTAGATTTGTTTTGATTGAATGCCACTTTCAACTGCTACAGTCATTACGCAGTGGACATGCAAGATGTAATTGCTCCCACACATTCACATTATATAAGCTATGCAACCAATATCAACTCACCTGCTCGAGCTCAAAACTCAGACAACAATTCTGCAGCAGACGACTTTGAACGTATTTTGTCAAAACATAAGAAAATCTCCATAATTGAATGGATAACCTATGACAAAAAGTGGAAAACATTGTAGCAAAAGGAGAAAGTGCAATTTCTTCTTTTGTCACTATGTTTTCAAAAAGCTGTCTGCTGCGGAGGCGTAAGAAAGCTTCTGTATAAGGGAAAGGGTTAACTTATTTATTTTACATCTATTGCGAAAGAAATTATTTATTTATTTATTTATCACGCTCGATGATTGCTTACTTCAGATATAACGAGTACTCCCGCCATTTTGAGTGGAAAAATCCCAAAGGCAGAACCTGCTCATCCATGATTCGATCCTGGGACCTTTGGTACGAGAGGCTGACACTCTACCACTGCACCACTGTCTTCCAGCTCAAGAATTGCATTGACTTCAATCATTCAGACCCATATAGCCTGCTCTAAAGCTTTCAGCAAGCAAGCACAGTAAATAAACACAGTTCTAATGTTCTAAACAGCATTTACTGACAATTTTAAACATATACCCATGTGTTTTCTGGCTTTCTCACAACAGTCTTTCCAATCAACTGGCTGCTTTTCAACATTAACTGTTTAACCCTTTCCTTCATATAGACGCTTTCTGACGCCTCTGCAGCAGACGGCTTTTTGAAAACATAGTGACAAAAGAAGAAATTGCTCAAAACGATTTCTCCTTTTGCCACAATATTTTTCCCGTTTTAGTCATAGGTTAACCATTCAATTATAGAGAATTTCTATTTTTTGACAAAATATGTTCAAAGAAGTCTGCTGCAGAATTGTCGTATGAGGGAAAGGGTCAACTCATTGCTGTAAGAAGCATGACGGTCATTGCATTGACTTTTGTCAAACATCCGAAGGATAGTTGGCAAAGCAATGGTTCGAAATTACAACCTCTGAATTGACAGTCAGCATTGATACTGACCTGAGCTACCTGGACTAGAAATCAGGATGTCAATTAAAGCAGGATGAACGGTAATACTATCTCACTAAGGCATGTAAAACTGCCTGCTCTAAACAAGATTTGTGGTAGAGATATAACATCAAACCTGTCCAAGGCAGTCACCCAGGGGAAAATTTAACATTTTAATGCTGAGGACAGGCAGCTTCTTAACCCTTTCCCATATACAACAAATCTGGAGCAGACAACCTTGAAAACATCTCAGCAAAAAAATAGGAAAATCTTTTTAAATGAATGTTTATCTATTGAATAATCAATAAATAATGCGCAATTTTTCTTTTTGTCACAATGGTTTTTAAAAGTTTTCTGCTGCAGAGGTGTCATATATTGTATGGAAAGTGTTAACTCTTTCAGTGCCAAAGGCAATTGAAGTCTTTACAAACAATACTGATTCAGGTGAGTCAGCTCGTAACGAGCTCAGCATTTCTGCCTTTTAGTTATCAAAATAGTCCAAACTCTTATTACATGAGAAATGGAGACGCTTGATTTTGAACATGAAGTCTTCTTTTAACAATTTGGCGCTGAAAGTGTTAACCTTTGGTTTGGCTATTAAAAGTCTGATCACTGCAAGGAACACGTCATCTGCCAATGATTTAGTCAGTAAAAGAGTGCTTGGTTTGTTTGGAGTTTAACTCCGCTTTCAACAGCTTTGGTCATATCACGGCGGTCAGTGCACCTACCCATGTTTTCCTGGCTTTCCCACACCAGTACTAACACAACATTCTTTCGAAGCCACTGACTACTTTCTCACATAATAGATCAGAGGTGAGAGGCAATGGAAAACATCGCCCGAAAGAATGTCGCCTCAACCGGGTATCGAACCCGTGACCTCCAGATCACGAGTCAGATACGCTACCAATTGAGCTACCCAATACTTTGGTCAGTAAAAGAATGCTTGGAGATATTCTGCCAAAGCAGGCCACACAGAACCTGTCTCTGACTTTGTTAACCCTTTCCTTCTTGCAGATGCTTTTTGGCGCATTTACAGCAGACGACACTGGAAAACATTGCGGCTAAATAATGAGCAATTCCTCCTTTTGCCACAATGTTTTTAACTCTAATAAATAATTATACTTTAAGCCTAGAAAAGATGGTCATCTGCTGCAGATGTATTGTATGTGAAAAGGGCTTGTTTTGAGCAATTTCTTCTTTTGTCACTATGTTTTCAAAAAGCCATCTGCTACAGAGGCTTCAGAAAGCGTCTATATGAGGCAAAGGGTTAAACGGTCAGAAATGTCTGAATACTTAACAATAGACTAGTCTTTTGATGACTATACAAAAATAGACAACAGGCACACTCTTATTAATGGTGGTCACTATTGTACAACGGGATATGACAGAAACCTAACTGTTCTCAGCACTCCAGAATGTTCATCGTCAGGGGTCCAGATAAGAAGGGGCTTACAGCTCTTTTCCCCAAAATATCTTTGTTATTATCCAACAAAACCATATGATGTGGGTACTCAAAAGAATCATCTCACCGAGGCAATGTGGGTACTCAAAAGAATCGTCTCACCGAGGCAATTCTATTGAGTACCCATAACATAGGGTTATAAGGTCAAATAAGAATTTTAGAACATGCAAAACTCCTTATCTAGAGCTCTGCAAGATCCCGGTCTCACTGTCTGTATGAGTGACGTTTAACCCTTTCCCACATACAACAAATCTGCAGAAGACAACCTCTAATAAAACTTCTAGGAGAAAATATCAGAAATACCACTAAATAAAACTACAATGGTGTTGAAATCATTGTGGCAAAAGGTGTCTGCTGCAGATGCGTCAAATTGTGCCTGCATCTAGGAAAGAGTTTAGTTCAGAATTCACCATCCTTTCAGTCTAAACGTAATCTGGGTTAGGACCAGGAAGGGTCGTAACCTTTCCAGCTTTGGGGCGGGGCTAAATGAACTCTTTGTCCAAGGAAATTAAAGCTGACCACACCCCTGTAGGCGGTCCGTTCTACACCAGCCTGAAAGTAGAGAGATTATTATGAATAATTTATTATGGTTTCATTCCTTCCCATTGTAGACACTTTGTGATGACTTACTTTGCACCAGACAACTTTTGAAAATATTGTCGCAAAAGTAGAAGCTCATAATTAGTTAGCATTTTCTCCTTTTTGAGACAATTTTTTCAATCCTATTTAATTGTCATACTTTGATTAATCAAGACTTTCTGTATTTTTTTTATAGACATTTTCAATGTCCGCTACTGCAGATTTCCTGTGTACACGTGAACTTCTGGGTAAAAATCTTGAAAATCTCTAAAATTGAAGGTATAATTATAGAGCAGAAGTACTAACTATCCTTAAGAAAATAAAAAATACCTTGCCTATGGGCACTCCATCATGACCACCAATTGCACATTATGAAAGACCAGACTTTTTTCGTATGTCGTTTAACATTGCTTTCAACAATTGTTCATTTATTATATTATGGTACTTTCTAGGAAAGTTACCAGTACTACTACATTTATCATGACCCCAGCAAGTCAGTCGTTATGCTAACCCTACAATCTTTAGCACAAAGGTGGGATAACCATTACTACCATTTTTAAAGTATTTAGAATGACTGGCCTATGTAGAAAATAGATCCAACAGAGCTCTAGATAAGGGGAGTTTTTACGTTCTAAAATCATTATTTTGCCCTCTAACCCTATAATGTTGGTTCTCAAAAGAATCGTCTCAATGAGACCATAGGGTTTGGTTGAAGGATAAGTGAGAAACTGTGGGGAAAACAGCTGTATACTCATAAAAATATCTGGACCAATTGATCCAAGTTTCGCTTACCTTAAAGTCATCCATGATTCCTAGCTTTTTAGCAGCATTTTTAAATTCATCTTTCGTCTTATAGGTGACCCTGACCTCTTTTAAGTCCGGTCTCTTCTTCGTCTGAACATCACCGATAGGGACCTCTTCTACACTGTAGATGGCGTGAGTAAAGGCTGGATCATAGTTATCCTGTTAGTACAAAAACAAAAAAAAGTTTAAAATAAACCAGACCATTCATCACTTGACCCACTCCCCCGTCATACAAAGTTGAAACTTTTTATGATGCCGGTGTAGCAGACAAATTTAAAAACCAGTGTGGCAAAAGAAGAAATTGCTCTTAATTTATTAACCATTTCCTGATAATATCATCAAGAGTTCAAGGTGAACCATTTTTTCACAGTGCACAATCAAGATTCTGTCAGAATTAAGCATACTAGGCTATTTCATGAACATTTTGTGTAGCAAGAGTGTTCAAAGCAACACAATTTACACCTGCCAGTAATTGAAAGCATGACAGATATACGATGGACAAGTGATTTGTTTTTCCCTGCCAATCAATATCAAAATAAGTGAAGCTAGAGTTATGGTTGACTCTGAATATCCAGAGATTGATGGTTATACATAACCCTTTCCAACATACTTTGTTTGTTTGTTTGGAGTTTAACGCCGCTTTCAACAGCTTTTTTCCAACATACAGCATATCCGTAGAAGATGACTTTGAAATTATCTAGGTAAAAACATGCAAAACCTCTATAAAAGAAGGTTTAATTAGTGTAAAAAGTTGAAAACATTGTGGCAAATGGAGAAATTGCTTGTTTTGAGAAAAGTGGTCTTGTGGTAAATCTTGACCCTAAATCTGCTATACATACCTTTATTAAGTAGGACAAATCCTTTTTAGTAAAGGGAACAACCTTGTCATTTAGGTGTATGAACTTGAGATGCTTGTCATAGAATAAACCCCTGTAATGAAAAATCATTTAGATGTATAAACTTGAGATGCTTGGCACAGAATAAACCCCTGTAATGAAAAATCATTTAGATGTATAAACTTGAGATGCTTGTCATAGAATTAACCCCTGTAATGAAAAATCATTTAGATGTATTAACTTGAGATGCTTGTCACAGAATAAACCCCTGTAATGAAAAATCATTCAGATGTACATGTATAAACTTGAGATGCTTGTCATTGAATAATGTAAAGTTATTCAGATGTATAATTTGGGATGATTTGAAAACATTGTGGCAAATGGCCTCTGTTGCAGATGTGTATATTAAAGTGGGAAAGAATTTAACAAGAGCTGTCGGAGGACAGCGCGCTCGACTATTCCACCGCTTATTTAAGTTACCGAGATAATGGACTCTAATGTAGTTGCATGCAAAACATTAACCACAATTTCTTAGTGGGTGATAATTTGCATTATATGCAGGATAGTGTTATTTAACATGATTATTTTCATAGGTTTGATGGTTAGATAGGGTTGTATAACCTTTCAATGGAATGCATCAAGTAGTTACTAAGATATGGACTCTTAATGTAGTTGCACGCAAACCTTTAACCATAATTTCTAAGTAAAAAAAGGGCAACAATTTGCACCATATACAGGATAGAGTTATCTTAATTGGTTGTGTTTATAGTTGTACAATTGGGAAAGGTTGTATAAAGTTTCAATACAATTGTTCAAGTTGTTACTGAGATTACACTCTAAATGTAGTTGCAAAACTTTAACCAGAATTTCTAAGTCCAAAAAGGTCCATAACTTGCATAAAATGCTGGTTGGTAAGGGCTGTATAACGTTTCAATGCAATGCATCAAGTAGTTACTAAGAGATGGTCTCTTTATGTAGTTGCATGCAAAACTTTAACCAGAATTTATAAGTCCAAAAAGGCCATAACTTGCATAAAATGCAGGATAGAGTTATCATACTTGATAATCTACATAGGTGTGATAGTTGGGTAGGGTTGTATAAAGGTTCAATGCAATGCATCAAGTATATACTGAGACGTGGACTCTTAATTTAGTTGCACGCAAAACTTTAACCAGTATTTCTAAGTAAAAAAAGGGCCATAACTTGCATAAAATGCAGAATAGAGCTATCATACTTGATAATCTACACAGGTGTAATAGTTGGGTAGGGTTGTAGAAAATTTCAATGCAATGCAGCAAGTAAATACTGAGATTTGGACTCTTAATTTAGTAGCACGCAAAACTTTAACCAGAATTTCTAAGTAAAAAAAAGTGCCATAACTTGCCTAAAATGCAGGATAGAGTTATCTAACTTGTTAATCTACATAGGTGTAATAGTTGGGTAGGGTTGTATAAAGGTTCAATGCAATGCATCAAGTATATACTGAGATATGGACTCTTAATTTAGTTGCATGCAAAACTTTAACCAGAATTTATAAGTAAAAAAAGGGCCATAACTTGCATAAAATGCAGGATAGAGTTATCTTAGATAATAATCTACACAGGTGTGATAGTTGGGTAGGGTTGTAGAAAGTTTCAATGCAATGCATCAAGTAAATACTGAGATATGGACTCTTAATTTAGTTGCACGCAAAACTTTAACCAGAATTTCTAAGTAAAAAAAGGGCCATAACTTGCATAAAATGCAGAATAGAGTTATCTAACTTCATAATCTACATTGGTGTGATAGTTTGGTAGGGTTGTAGAAAGTTTCAATGCAATACATGTAGTATTTAAGAACTTGCATGCAAAACCTTAACCAAAGTGTGACGTGGACGCCGACGGCGACGCCGACGCCGACGCCAGGGTGAGTAGTATAGCTCTCATATTCTTCGAATAGTCGAGCTAAAAACACGAAAGTACTTAAAACTACTTACTTGCTGACTCCCTTTTTCCCGAATGTGCTGGTTCTCGAGACTTCTGGTCGTATACACGATCGGTTCCTACGCTGATCAGGATGGCGCATCCAGTCATCCCAAAATCTGAAGAGATAAATTGCTTATTCAGTCAATGAAATAAACTTAAGTTGAATACACGTTGATTGATTTGGGTTTAACATAATTTTTACACATTTTTTCAGTTATATCACGATAGCCAGTTTCCTGGCTTTCTCACACCAGTTCTCTACTCAACAGTTTTTCTAAACAACTGGCTACATTTCCACATAGACTGTTACCCCAATGGTGGAGGGCGAATGACTCTTTGTCAAAAATCGTAAAGGATTATGGCCAAGCTGGGGTCTGAACTCACAACCCCAGGAATGACACGACAATACCAACTGAGCTATCGGAGATCAGCATGTACAACTTCCTTTATAATGTCAATAATAATTTTAATGCATATCATGAATTTTCTCAACATTTAATGACTTGACCCTTTCTGACCGATAACAAACCTGCAGCATAGGACTTTAAAAATGTCTTGGCATAAATATGGAAAAACTATTTAAAAACAAGTATAATAGGTGAAAGGAAAATATAGCAATGAATGAATGTATATTGTTTTATGGCGCATCGACAGCTAAGGTCATTTAGCGCACAATTAAATTTAATTATTCATGATCCCTGGGTAAACAAACCAGTACTAGGCTAGAAAATGTGCCTTGCCCAAGGGTACTCCACCATGACCATATTGACTGGGGATCGAACCCAGGACACCCGGTTTCGAAATCCCCGACGCTAACCACTCGACCACAGCGGATTCCGGAAAATATAGCAACAAAAGTCCCACCTATAGACGCAATTTAACGCATCTGCAGCAGACGACTTTTAAAAACATCGTGACGAAAGAAGAAATTGCTCAAAACAAGCAATTTCTCCTTTATAGGCCACAAAGTTTTCAAATCTTTTTAATAGTAAAACTTCTCATTTATTAAGATTTTTCATGTTTTTGTCATTAAGTTTTGGAAGACGTCTGCTGCAGATTTGTTGTATGTGGGAAAGGTTTAAAAAGTGTATCATGCCCCTTTTAGCAGTATTTCAGTATTTATATCGCAGCGTTTCCTGGATAAATTCCAAGTACTCCTACCACTGCTGGTAGGAGTATCCTGACACCAGTGTGGCAGTAATAATGCTATGCCAAGGAGGGGTAGTCATAACTTCCATTTTTAAAGTACTTGGTATGACCTCTGACCTTAAATCGAACCTCGGACTCCCAACTGTCAAGGCAGACGCTCTAACCATTACACCCAAAGAGACGGTCTATAATAAATGGGACTTACGTTGCAGGCCATTTGGGACCGAGTTCGAGCCAGAGTTTTTGCTGAAACATCCAACCAAGTCCAGGAAAGAAATCTGTTCTATGCAGTAATTCTGAAAAATATAAATATGACAAGCTAAGAGTGATCAGGTCTTTGCTCTACAGTCTACACTGTTGTAAAAAGATCTTGGCAAAAATGAAAAGTAAAGTATACTTATTGAAAAGCATTGAAAATATTGTGGCAATGATTTAAAAATCAAAATGTGTTTGCTGTATAGAAAGGGTAAAACCCTTATTGTTTTTCCCACATAAGAATATTTTGACTGCAAGCATTATTTTGAGTTTCCATTGCCTTGGGTTAGAAGCCATATAAGAAAACCAATACACATTTTAATGCATTAAACCTTGCATCACAATGCTCAATACATATTTTAATGCATTAAACCTTGCATCACAATGCTCAATACACATGTTAATGCATTAAACCTTGCATCACAATGCTCAATACATATTTTAATGCATTAAACCTTGCATCACAATGCTCAATACATATTTTAATGCATTAAACCTTGCATCACAATGCTCAATACATATTTTAATGCATTAAACCTTGCATCACAATGCTCAATACATATTTTAATGCATTAAACCTTGCATCACAATGCTCAATACATATTTTAATGCATTAAACCTTGCATCACAATGCTCAATACATATTTTAATGCATTAAACCTTGCATCACAATGCTCAATACATATTTTAATGCATTAAACCTTGCATCACAATGCTCAATACATATTTTAATGCATTAAACCTTGCATCACAATGCTCAATACATATTTTAATGCATTAAACCTTGCATCACAATGCTCAATACATATTTTAATGCATTAAACCTTGCATCACAATGCATCTGTATGAATGATTGTTTGGTGTTTGAGGCCGCTTTCAACAATATCTCAATTATATATCGAGGGCTTGGCGTGAAACGGTTGTAACTTAAAACCTATTTTGAAAACCCAAGTTTAGGGGCAATTTTGACCCTTTTGTAAAGAATGCAAATTTAGGTGCCATTGCTCAGAACGAGCAATGGCACCTAAATTTACATTGTTTACCAAGAAAAGTGATTTAACGCTTATAAAGACTTTATGGCGATGTGATTAACCTTGGTAAAAAAATACCAATTTTAGATACAACTGTTTCACACCAAGCCCTCGATATACAGTGTATCCTTGGTAAGTTACCAGTACAACTCGTCCATTTATTCTAACACAAGCCTGTCAGTCGTAAGGCTAGCCCCGCAACCCTGAACGTAAAGGAAGGCAGCCATAACTACCATTTTTCAAATTATTTGGTATGACCCGTCTAGGGGATCAAACCCCACGTCCTCCCGCACCCCAGGCAGAAGCTCTACCACTACACAACCGACGAAGTCCATCTGTATGAGGCAAAGGGTAAACTATCACATAAAGAAGTTATCTAACCTGGATCGTTTTCTATCATGCCTTCCTTCCCGTTATCATTCCAGGCGGACACACACCATAAGGAGTCATCGACAGATAAAACGCGATATGTCGCCGCAAAATATTCAAAGAAATCTGGAGATATGTCTAAGTCATCTGAAACAAATAAGACAGTAGTGTTGACTCTTTTACCCTTTCCCACATATAACAAATCTGCAGAAACATCTAGGCAAAAGTATAGAAAACCTCTTCAAATGAAAGTACATTAATTTAACTGAAAGAGTTGTTGTGTAGCAAAAGGAAAAATTGCTCATTATGAACAATTTCTACTTTTGCCACACAGTTTTCATATGTCGCCTGCTACATAGGCATCAGAAAGCGTAAATAAGTTGGAAAGGGTTAACTTCTTTGCATCAAACAGTGATTCAAACAGTGCATCAAACAGTACATCAAACAGTGCATCTGTACAGTGCATCAAACAATGCATCAAACAGTGCACATCTGTACAGTCTGATCTGGCTCTGCATTGTTTGCCAATTAGTCAAAGAGTTATAGTTTGGTGCTTTACGCCGTTTAAAAAAAAATAATGATGTATCAAGGCGTTTCCTGGATGAGTTAAAGGACTACTGGTTTATCCAGACATAAGCCAGTTAGTCGTAAAGCTTATCCCGGAAACCCTGAGCTACAAGGAGGACAGCCATTACTACCATTTTTAAAGTATTATAGTCATAGAATGTTTAACCCTTTCCCACTTGCAGACGCTTTCTGAAGCATTTGCAGCTGACGACTTTTGAAAACATTGTGACAAAGGGAGAAGTTGCTCATGATGAGCAATTTCCCCTTTTACCACAATGTTTTCAACTCTATTTAATGATTAAACTCTCATTTATGGAGATATTTCATTTTGTTGCCAATATTTTTTCAAAGTTATCTTCTGCTGAATTGTCATATGTGGGAAAGAGTAACTTTACTAAAGCAGTAGGCAGGTCTTTTTTCACGCGCAAAATAATTAGAACTATCAATGAAGATGATAAATACCCCCAAAACAGCACCTTGACCTACAGCATAACTTAATAAGTGAAAGGGCCATAACTCTGTAAAATAACATGCAATTGTAAGACCTTTAGGATATGCACATTTCCTCTTGGTATAGAAGCTTCATGTAAAATGTTATTGAATTCCACCCAGTGGTTTGTAAGAAATAGGCCGGACAAAATATGGCTTCCGACCGACTAACCGACAGCCCTAGACAGTGACTCCTATATACCCCCTCTTCTTCGAAGGGGGTATAATTACGTTAAGGTTGGTTTTTGCACAGCACCGCCTATATTTCTCATGATCTGTTATCCTGTGTCATAATAGCTACATTGCTGCCTTCAAACTCAACACTTTTAGCTTACAGTAAGCACTATGGTTAAAATGAATTATTATTATCCACTTCCTTTGAAAACATCTGAATATAACAGCTGGAAAACTGACAACATATACTACTCATCTTGATTTGAAAAATATTCTGGGAAAAGGAAATAAACTCGCATCTACAATTCATGACTATTAACCCTTTCCCTCATACGACAATTCTGCAGCAGACGACTTTGAACATATTTTGTCAAAAAGTAGAAAATCTCTATAATTGTATGGATAACTATGACTAAAAGTGGAAAACAATGTGGCAAAAGGAGAAATTGCACAAAATGTGCAATTTCTTCTTTTGTCACTATGTTTTCAAATAGCCGTCTGCTGCAGAGGCGTCAGAAAGCGTTTATATGAGGGAAATCAAGTCTAATCAAAATATCTTGAAAATTGTAAATGTGTTTTGCTCAATAAAGGTGGTTGTGTGGACCAGCCAACCAACTAACTATCCATTCTGAGCAATAATTTCTCCTTTGGTCACAATGTTTTCAAAAGTTGTCTGCTGCATGTCTGTAATGCTATCCCCAGAATCCTGAATGCCAAGGAAGGATTGATTGATTGATTGGGGTTTAACCCTTTCCCTCATATAGACGCTTTCTGACGCCTCTGCAACAGACAGCTATTTGAAAACATAATGATAAAATAAGAAATTGATCAAAATGATCAATTTCTCCTTTTGCCACAATGTTTTCCACTTTAAGTCAATATGTTGAAAAGTCGTCTGCTGCAGAATTGTCGTATGAGGGAAAGGGTTAACGCCGTTTTCAACAATTTTTCAGTCACCTCACGGCGACCAGTTCACCTACTCATGCGTTTCCTGGTTTTCCCACACCAGTACACCACACAACATACCTTCCAAGCAACTGGCTCCTTTCCGCCAAGGAAGGAAGCCATTACTACAATTTTTTTTAATTCCTTTGGTGATCTTCCACTTTCAAGGCGGATATTCTAACTACTACACCAAAAAGAGTTTGTGAAAGTGTTGGGTGTAAATTACCTTCAATAACTATCACAGCTGAATAGTTGAACGTATGAAAGACTTGATTGAGCGCCCATTTATAATGTCGAGATATTTTGTAATATCCTTCAAACTTTCTCTGGGGCCAAGGCAGGTCTATTTTACTGAGGTCTGGTTGCTGTAAATAAACAAAATAAATACAAACTGAAACAGATGACTAGATGATTGAGAGACGGCTTGGCGTGAAACGGTTGTAACTAAAATTTGTATTTTTTACCAAGGTTAATCACCTCGCCATAAAGTCTTTATAAGCTTTAACCCTTTCCCTCATACGACAATTCTGCAGCAGACGACTTTGAACGTATTTGCACGTTTTGTGCAATTTCTTCTTTTGTCACTATGTTTTCAAAAAGCCATCTGCTGCAGAGGCGTCAGAAAGCGTCTATATGAGGGAAAGGGTTAAATCATTTTTCTTAGTAAACAATGGAAATTTAAGTGCCATTGCTCGACCTACATTTGCATTGTTTACAAAGGGGTCAAAATTGCTCGTAAACCAGGGTTTTCAAAATAGGTTTTTAGTTACAACCGCTTCACGCCAAGCCCTCTATTTGTCCCACATGAAGCACTTATTTCAAAACTTAAAAGAATCCTACAACTGAGTTTGTTTGTACGGTCTTTTCCAACACTTTAAACAATATTTCAGTAAGCTTATTCCTTTCCCACTTGTAGATGCATTCCGACGCATCTGCAGCTGATGACTCTTCAATACATTGTGGCAATTTCCCCTTTTGCCACACAGTTTTCAATTTTTTTACAGTTATTACATTTTCATTTATAGAGATTTTCCATTTTTGCATGATTGTTTTCAAAGTCCTCTGCTGCAGATTTGGTGTATGTGGGGAATGGATAACAACAACCAGTCAGCCATTGTGCTATCCCCATAACCCTGAGAACCAAGGAGGGATGCTGCTACTACCAATTAAAAAGTCTTTGGTAAGATCCAAGCGGGGATCGAACCCTATTCTTCTACTCTCACAGCCAATGCTCTAACCACTACAACATCGACGATCAGTCGTGTCTGTTAGAGACAATACCTTTTAGGTACCACAACATAGGTTTTAAGGATATGAAATGAAAGAAGCACCTTATCTAGACCTCTGTTGATGTATAGCCATTTGTCTACAATATTAACATGGCTCACATACAACACATATGCAGCAGATGACTTTGAAATCATACCGAGGAGGGAGGGGGGTATATGGAAAATCTCTATAAATGTAATTTAGTTGAACACATTGCGGCAAAAGTAGAAACTGCTCAATGTTTTTTTAATAAATGTTTCAGGTTTGCCAAACAAATATCTGCAAGTGGAAAAGGGACAGTATATACCTTGTTGAAAAGGAACAGTACATACCAAGTGAAAAAGGGACAGTACATACCAAGTGAAAAAGGGACAGTACATAACAAGTGAAAAAGGGACAGTACATACCAAGTGAAAACGGGACAGTACATACATGGTGGAAAAGGGAACAGTACATACCTTGTTGAAAAGGGAACAGTACATACCAAGTGAAAAAGGGACAGTACATACCAAGTGAAAAAGGGACAGTACATAACAAGTGAAAAAGGGACAGTACATACCAAGTGAAAAAGGGACAGTACATACCAAGTGAAAAAGGGACAGTACATACCTTGTGAAAAAGGGACAGTACATACCAAGTGAAAAAGGACAGTACATACCTTGTGAAAAAGGGACAGTACATACCAAGTGAAACAAGAGGGCCAAGATGGCCCTAAATCGATCACCTAATTGATAGTAAATTAGTAGCAAATATTTAACTGCAAATATCTTGGAAAATTTTATCAGGGAATGCAAATGAAACTGCAAAGGAGTGGACACTTCTCAAGAAACAGCTTATCAGTAAAGGCCATTTATATCTTGAAATCTAACAAGAACTTTAATAAGAATGGAATTATAAAGTTTTTGTCATTTTGCACCTTTCCTGATGCCGCCTTGCTGCCCTGTTTTTCAACGAAATCAATATGGCTTCAACAGTTTATTTAGAGGGTCACTTAAGGAACATTTCTACCAAATTATCTTGCAATCGCACAAGTAGATTATGGAGGAAAAGGATTTTAAAATTTGGGTATTTTTCTCACTTTCTGATGCCGCAGCAACCAAAGTTATCAATGGAATTTAAATCTTTGAACAATTTTGAAAGAGGACCACCAAAGGAACATTCTTGTGATGTTTTGTGGAAATTGGTCTATTGGAATGGTAGGAGTTGGTTGTCATTTGTAGCTAAAAGTTCAATTTACCCTTTTTGTGACGACGCCTGGTTGATATGATTGTGTAACCAATCAAAACGGCTTAAACAAATTAAATAGAGGATCATTACAGTAAGATTCGTATTATATTTTCTTAAAATCAGACAAACACTTTCATAAAAAATGGAATTTTCAAATTTTGTCATTTTGCCCCTTTTCTGATGCCGCCTGACTGCCATGTTTTTCGACCAATCAGTATGGCTTGAACACATTTTATAGAGGGTCACCCAAGGAACATTTCTACCAAATTATATTTGAATCTGACAGGCAGATTCGGAGGAGAAGATTTTTAAAGTTTGGACATTAAATCGATCACCTGATTGATAGTGTATGGTGAGTGTAAGGAACGACAACTCTGCGAAGGAGATTGCCCTTGCATAATACTCTGCCAAGTGTTACCTCCCTTAGACCATCAATCTAATAACCATATGTCATTTGAAGCAAAAAGTTAATTTTACTCCTTTTCTGATGCTGCTTGGTTGCTATGCCTTTCAACAAATCAATATGGCTTGACAAAGTATGTAGATGATCAATGAAAGAACATTTCTACAAAACTATCTTTAAATCAGACAAGCACTTTTATAAGGATACTTTATTAAAGTATTGTCATTTTGCCCCTTTTTTGATGCCGCCTGACTGCCATGTTTTTCGACCAATCAGTATGGCTTGAACAATTTTTATAGAGGGTCACCCAAGGAACATTTCTACCAAATTATATTTGAATCTGACAGGCAGATTCGGAGGAGAAGATTTTCAAAGTTTGGACATTTTGTCCCCTTTCTGATGCCGCAGCAACCAAAGTTCTCAATGGAATATAAATCTTTGAACAACTTTGAAAGAGGCCAACCAGAGGAACAGTCCTGTGATGTTTCACGAAAATTGTCCTTGGAGTTTGGGAGGAGTTGATGTTTAAAGCTAAAAGTTAACACCGGACGGACGACGGACGACGGACAAAAAGTGATCAGAATAGCTCACCTTCAGCCTTCGGCTAAGGTGATCTAAAAAGGACAGTACATACCAAATGAAAAAGGACAGTACATACCTTGTGGAAAAGGGAACAGTACATACCAAGTGAAAAAGGGACAGTACATACCTTGTGAAAAAGGACAGTACATACCAAGTGAAAAAGGACAGTACATACCTTGTGAAAAAGGACAGTACATACCTTGTGAAAAAGGACAGTACATACCAAGTGAAAAAGGACAGTATATACCAAGTGAAAAAGGACAGTGCATACCTTGTGAAAAAGGGACAGTACATACCAAGTGAAAAAGGACAGTACATACCTTGTGAAAAAGGACAGTACATACCAAGTGAAAAAGGACAGTACATACCAAGTGAAAAAGGACAGTACATACCTTGTGGAAAAGGGAAGAGTACATACCTTGTGAAAAAGGGACAGTATATACCAAGTGAAAACGGGACAGTACATAACAAGTGAAAAGGGGACAGTACATACCAAGTGAAAAAGGGACAGTACATACCAAGTGAAAAAGGGACAGTACATACCTTGTGGAAAAGGGACAGTACATACCAAGTGAAAAAGGGACAGTACATACCAAGTGAAAAAGGGACAGTACATATCTTTGCACAACGGTTAGTATTGGAAAGTAAATAATTAAATAAATACCCTTTTTACACTATACATTTTTTGGTTTTGTGAAATGCTCTAAATAAGTTGTTTTTTCCCTCATGCAATTTACATGGTCTTGCTCTATACAAGTGGAAAAGTCTATCTTTTAATAACAAAGATTTTTTTTCGACATATCATACCTGTATATATGTGTAATTTTGTGTTCTTTAACATATTTTTGTGTTGTATCGTATCTGTATATGTGTAATAAATTTTGTGTTCTTTAACATATTTTTGTATCATACCTGTATATGTGTAATTTTGTGTTCTTTAACATATTTTTGTATAGTATCGGCCGTCTCTTTGTGTCCACAATCCTGACTCACTATTATCGGGAATCGATTTGCATCTGGCCTGTATCTGCAATTCATAACGATGGATCAAGTTAAACCTGTTTCCGACATATAACAAATTTGCACAAGACACCTTTAAAGACATCCGGGCAAAAATATGGTACCTTTAAA
This sequence comes from Serripes groenlandicus, assembly GCA_031761405.1. Taxonomy (NCBI): domain Eukaryota; kingdom Metazoa; phylum Mollusca; class Bivalvia; order Cardiida; family Cardiidae; genus Serripes; species Serripes groenlandicus. Next base: position 92,309 of record JASEVX010000005.1, on the reverse strand, counting down.
TAAAAGAATTATCATTAAAAGAGTTGAAAACATTGTGACAAAAAGAGAAATTGCTTGTCTTGAGCAATTTCCTATTTTGTCACAACATTTTAAAAAGTAATCTGCTGTAATTATAGATGTCTGCTTACATGGTAGATGATAAATTTGAAAGGCATCAGGTCTAATGACTCTGCTGTATTGGCATAAGATAAAGTTTCACAGCAATCATAGGTATATTGTTACATTAACCCTTTCACAGCAATCATAGGTATATTGTAACATTAACCCTTTCACAGCAATCATAGATATATTGTTACATTAACCTTTTCACAGCAATCATAGATATATTGTTACATTAACCCTTTCACAGCAATCATAGGTATATTGCTACATTAACCCTTTCACAGCAATCATAGATATATTGTTACATTAACCCTTTCACAGCAATCATAGGTATGTTGCTACATTAACCCTTTCACAGCAATCATAGATATATTGTTACATTAACCCTTTCACAACAAGCATAGGTATATTGTTACATTAACCCTTTCACAGCAATCATAGATATATTGTTACATTAACCCTTTCACAACAATCATAGGTATATTGTTACATTAACCCTTTCACAACAATTATAGGTATATTGTTACATTAACCCTTTCACAGCAATTATAGGTATATTGTTACATTAACCCTTTCACAACAATCATAGGTATATTGTTACATTAACCCTTTCACAGCAATTATAGGTATATTGTTACATTAACCCTTTCACAGCAATCATAGTAATATTGCTACATTAACCCTTTCACAACAATCATAGGTATATTGTTACATTAACCCTTTCACAGCAATTACAGGTATATTGTTACATTAACCCTTTCACAACAATCATAGGTATATTGTTACATTAACCCTTTCACAACAATTATAGGTATATTGTTACATTAACCCTTACACAGCAATCATAGATATATTGCTACATTAACCCTTTCACAGCAATCATAGATATATTGTTACATTAACCCTTACACAGCACTCATAGATATATTGCTATATTAACCCTTTCACAGCAATCATAGATATATTGTTACATAAACCCTTTCACAGCAATCATAGATATATTGTTACATTAACCCTTTCACAACAATCATAGGTATATTGTTACATTAACCCTTTCACAGCAATCATAGATATATTGTTACATTAACCCTTACACAGCAATCATAGATATATTGCTACATTAACCCTTTCACAGCAATCATAGATATATTGTTACATTAACCCTTACACAGCACTCATAGATATATTGCTACATTAACCCTTTCACAGCAATCATAGATATATTGTTACATAAACCCTTTCACAGCAATCATAGATATATTGTTACATTAACCCTTTCACAACAATCATAGGTATATTGTTACATTAACCCTTTCACAGCAATCATAGATATATTGTTACATTAACCCTTACACAGCAATCATAGATATATTGCTACATTAACCCTTTCACAGCAATCATAGATATATTGTTACATTAACCCTTTCACAGCAATCATAGATATATTGCTACATTAACCCTTTCACAGCAATCATAGGTATATTGTTACATTAACCCTTTCACAGCAATCATAGATATATTGTTACATTAACTCTTTCACAGCAAGCATAGATATATTGTTACATTAACCCTTTTACAGCAATCATAGATATATTGGTACATTAACCCTTTCACAACAATCATAGATATATTGGTACATTAACCCTTTCACAACAATCATAGGTATATTGTTACATTAACTCTTTCACAACAATCATAGGTATATTGCTACATATTGAATGGATAACCTATGACTAAAAGTGGAAAATATTGTGGCAAAAGGATAAAATTGCTAGTTTTGTCACTATGTTTTCAAATTTAGCTCTCTGCTGCAGAGGCATCAAAAAGCGTCTATATAAGGGAAAGGGCTATAGCTGCATTTTAATACATCTGCAGCAGAATACTTTTGAAAACATTGATTTACTTTATTTCTGCAGATAAACCATATGTTACCAAGATGCTTTTCACAGCTGTCTGCTGTAGATGCTGCAAAATGTGTCTGTATGTGGTTTCCTAAAAAGGGTACCGTTTATCAACTTACTTGAGCACCAAGTCCAAACTGCGCACTACCGCCTCCTTCCTGTCGCACGCGATCATCAACACGGGTAATATGCTATCCAGCTTGGAAGACTGATACTTTAATTTTGTGTCGTTCGGTTCCCCTCTCTTGCCGGGTACCTGGGCCACAACGTCAACACTTGGTGACCGTTTCTTCTCTAAAATAAGCATACGATATCATGTAATATTCTCTAACATTATATATTTCAGAGCAGTCTGCTTTGTAAACATAAGAATGAAAAGAAAATGTAGCATCAATGTTTAAATGTTACATCAATGTTTAAATGTAACATCAATGTTTATATGTAACAACAATGTTTATATGTAACATCAATGTTTAAATGTAACATCAATGTTTTTCAAAACACATCTGCTGCCTAAGGCCTGAGAAGACCCATGTGTCTGTTTAATAAGATTATTTCTGATAATAAGTAATCACATTATGACATGATATGGTGGTTCAATCTAGAACAGAAGAGAAATATCTTGAGATGGTTACGATGGAAAAACTCCCGACAACAAATGAATGAAATAAAATTATAACTATCATAAAGTGCGTTTCTGACCTAACTTGCCGAGCCCCGGTAGCTCAGTCGGTAGCGACGCGGGCTGTCAATCCAAGGATTGCGAGTTCGAATCCCGGCTCGGCAAACTTTCTTTCTGAGGATTGACAAAAGTCAATGCGACATGCGTCATTCCTCTTCCACCAATGGGCTAAGTCTATGTGGAAAATCAGCCAGTTGCTTGGGAAGATTGTAGTGTGGAGTACTGGTGTGAGAAAACCAGGAAATGCATGAGTAGGTGAACTGGCCGCCGTGATACGACTTGAGAAATTGTTAAAAACGGCGTTAAACCCCAATCAATCAATCAATCAATCTGACCTAACTTAATAAGGCAGTTTAAAACACTGGGCAAAATTGTCATCTGCTGCCTATACATGTGTCGAATAAAAGTGGATGTGTGAAACAGTTAAAAAGTGAACTCTCAGTTGCAAATAACCTATAACAAGAGGGCCAAGATAGCCCTAAATCGCTCACCTTAATTAAACAGTGAACTGCAATGCAAAACACATCAAGACAATTATTCTGAATGCAACCTCCACAGTGTTAACAAGATTTTCCTTCATTTGGCCGAGTGATCTATATTTTTTTTACCTGATATGACCCATATTCCAACATGGACTAGATATCATCAAGACAACATTCTGACAAAGTTTAGACTTGCTCAAAGTAAAAAATATTTTCCATATTTATACTTGACCTAGATATCATTCAGCTCAACATTCTGACCAAATAACAAGCTGCTGAAGCAAAAAATGCGGCTTCTACCGTGTTAACAAGATTTCCCTTCAATTTGGCCTATTGACAGAGTTTCTGAACCAATATGACCCATATTTAAACTTGACATAGAAATGTTTAAGACAAACATTCTCACAAAATTTCAAACTTCTGAAGCAAAAATTTGCAGCCTTTTGAGTGTTAACAAGATTTTCCTTCAATTTGACCTTGTGACCTACTTTTTGACCCTACATGACCCATGTTAGAACTTGACTTACATATATAATCAAGACAAACATTCTGATAAAGTTTCATCATGCTCAAATTAACTAGAATGGAGTGCTCCCCGGAGCATGTGTGTCACCTGCCGGGCGGGGCCTTGTCAGAAAATTTAAATTTTTGACAGAAAAGGGGCAATAACTCTGATATAAAAATATTTGGATTATCCCCCTTTTGTGAACCAATCACACACATTGATATAAACATTCGTCAGAAGTTTCAATGTAATCCTTTGAGTAGAAAGAAAGTTATTTGAAAACGTGACAAAAAAGTGTGACGGACAGACAGACAGACACCGGACAAAAAAAGGAATTCCTAAGTGCCTACCATGCTACGCAGGTGACACAAAAATGCAGTATCCTGAGTGTTAACCAGATTTTCCTTCAATTTGACCTAGTAACCTACATTTTGACCCAACATGACCCATGTTCAAACTTGACCTACATATCATCAAGACAAACATTCTGATAAAGTTTCAATATTCTCAAGTTGAAAATGTAGCCTCCAGAGTGTTAACAAGATTTCCCCTCAATTTGACCTAGTGACCTAGTTTTTGACCTCATATGGCCCAGTTTTGAACTTGTCCAAGATTTGATGGAGATGAATGTTCTGATAAACTTTCATGAAGATCAGATGCAAAATGTAGCCTGTAGAGTGTTAACAAGAGCAAATGTTGACGACGCACAACGGACGGACACCAGACAAAAAGTTGATCACAATAGCTCACCTTGCACTTCGTGCATAGGTGAGCTAAAAAGTGCATTATGTAGTGTTTTTATTCATTTATTACTTTTTTTGTCAAACTATCAAAGACTTTACCAGCAAACTTTTAAAGACTTTACCACTAAACTTTCAAAGACTTTACCACTAAACTTTCAAAGACTTTACCAGCAAACTTTTAAAGACTTTACAAGCAAACTGTTAAAGACTTTACCAGCAAACTTTCAAAGACTTTACCAGCAATATTTTAAAGACTTTCCCAGCAAACTTTCAAAGACTTTACCAGCAAACTTTCAAAAACTTTACCAGCAAACTTTTAAAGACTTTACCACTAAACTGTTAAAGACTTTACCAGCATATCTTTTGAAAATAGCGAGTAGGCTTTTTGAAATAACTGGATTATCTAAATCGTCTACCAAAGTGTAGCCTTAGTTATCGACATTTTCAAAATATATTCACTAAAATAGGTTTTCTAAATACAATTTGTAGTCAGGAATTTTTAAAAAAAAATCTAGGAATTATCTCAATAGCTATCAAAATATCCACCATTAACAGAATAGCTACCAGAAATGTTCTAAATGTCAACCTGAAAATTTCTTAACATTTATTAGTTATGTTGAACATGTCCTCCAGTTATTCATCAAAATGTTTACCATTAACTATTAATACCTGTTTCTTAATGTCATCCTGTAAATTTCTTAACATTTATCAGTAATGTTGAACATATATCAGTTATTCATCAAAATGTCTACCAGATCTCTAAATAAGGGGTGTTTTGCATGTTCTAAAATCCTTATTCGACCCTCCAGCCCCATGTCGTGGGTGCTCAAAATAAACGTCTCAGTAAGACGAATCTTTTAAGTACCCACAAAATAGCGTTGACTTTAATATTAAGAGAATATTGTGGGAAAACGAGCTGAATACCCCTCCTTATCTGGAGCTCTGGTCTACCATTAATACCTGTCTCTTCCTTCAACTTACGCAGATCCTCCAGAACACGCTCATTGTCTTTTAACTGTAGTTTTATCTCTTTCTGTAGAGCATTCAATTTGGTTTCAAAGTTGCCATGATTATGCTGTAATTAAAAATGTATGAATTTGATTTTAAACCCTTTCCCTCATACGACAATTCTGCAGCAGACAACTTGGAACATATTTTGTCAAAAAATAGAAAATCTCTATAATGGAATGGATAATCTATGGCTAAAAGTGGAAAACATAATTGCAAAAGGAGAAATTGCCCGTTTTGAGCAATTTCTTCTTTTGTCACTATGCTTTCAAAAGGCCATCTGCTGCAGAGGCGTCAGAAAGTGTCTATATGAGGGAAAGTGTTCCCACACACAACAAATCTGCAGCATATACCCCTATCAAAAGTTTTTCAGTTTATATCAGGGCATCACCTTGGAAATCTACCAAGTATTTTTTACCCTGACATCAGTCACAATGCTATACCAGCAAACCTGAGTGCCAAAGAGGGAAGCCATTACGCCAATGTTTGTAGGAGCCTTACCAGTAACCAATACACAACAGAGATAAGGAAGATTATTAATATTCACATTGCAATGAATATTACTTCGTTTATTTGTTTACCAAAATGGTTAAAACTGATTTCCCTCATTAATTTGTAAACATTTATTTCCATAGAACTAAGACTCAGTCTCTAGATACAAGGAAATCTTCTTGTTCAGTCATCCTTATTTGACCTCGAAACCCTATGTTGTGGTTTCTCAAAAGAATCGCCTCAGTGAGACGTTTCTTTTGAGTAGCAAGAACATAGGTATTTAACCCTTTTGCTCATATAGGCGCTTTCTGACGCCTCTGCAGCAGACGACTTTTGAAAACTTTTTGACAAAAGAAGAAATTGCTCAAACCAAGCAATTTCTCCTTTTGACGCTTATAATGCTTTCAACTTGATTCAATAAGTATGTCTTCATTTAGGGAGATTTTCCATTTTATTGTTGAGATATTTTCAAATTCGTCTGCTGTAGATTCATTGTATGTGACCAAGGGTTGAGGGTCAAATAAAGATTTAGAACATGAAACATGCACTTTATCTATGGCTCTGTCTTGCCCAGAATAAACTTAGTCTTTTCCCCCCCAGCAATATCTCTTTTAATTCAACAAAACCCTAGGTTGTGGGTACTCAATAGATTCCTCTCTTTTGAGTACTAGCAACATCATAGGTTTAAACTCTTTCAAACAAATAGGTGCTTTCTGACAGACACCTCAGCAGCAGACGACGTTTAAAAGCATTCTGTATTCAATAGTTCCAAATTCATTATTTTCTTTATAGAGTTTTTCCATATTTTTGTTTAGATGCAGTTCATAAAATGTTGTCTGCTGCAGAATTGAAGTATGTGGTAAAGGGATATTTGTCAAATAAGGATTAAGGCACCTGAAACATGTACCCTGTCTCTAACCCTCCCTTTCCTTACTTTATTTATTTATTTATTGGGGTTTTACGCCGCTTTCAACATTATTTCAGTTATATCATGGCGACAGTTCACTTATTCATGATCCCTTGGTAAACAAACCAGTACTACTACTAGGCTACTCCACAATGACCGTAGTTCCGCGACTGGGCCCTTTTCTTACAGCTCAGTCGGTAGCAACGCGGAATGTCAATCCTGGGGTTGTGAGTTCTAACCCCATTCTTTCCGACGTTCGACAAAAGTCACTGTGAAAAGTGGAAAAGCAGCCAGTTGCTTGGAGAGTATGTTGTGTGTGGTACTGGTGTGAGAAAACCAGGAAACATATGAGTAGGTGAACTGGCCGCCGTGATATGACTGTACAAATTGTTGAAAACGACGTTAAACCCAAATCAATCAATCCTTAGAGCTTACCTCTGGTGTAGATGACTTGTTGACCAGTGTGTAGTACATCAGCATATTCCATGTCAGAAACATGACAACGATGAAAAAGACCACATGTTTTCGACGCATTTTGTACCTGCTGGGTTCTAAGTGGTGTCAAGCGTCGTAGTTAAACATGAAGTCTTTAAAGGAGTTTCACCTGAAATTGTATAAGATTAAAGCTTTAAACCTTTCATACCTGTAGATGCTCAAAACAAGTAATTTCTCCTTTTGCCACAAGGTTTTCAACTTTTATCAGTACCTATACCCTAATTTATAGAGCTGTTCCTTGTATTTGCTTAGATGTTTTCAAATTAGTCTGCTGCAGATTTGCTGTAAGTGGGAAAGGGTTAAAATACAAACATTATAATATATACTCCAGGAAAACTCTGGGCCTAGGGGCATAATCAAATTGTATAAATTAAACAAGGTTCCTACTTCTCGTTATGCAATGTTAAGGGTTAGCCCTTTTCCACATACAACAAAGTTGACAGGGGTTTGAAAACACTTAGTAAAAAATGTGAAAAATGTCTGTATATATGAAAGAACAATTATAACATAAAGTTGAAAACATTGTGAAAAAATGCTTTCAAAAGATGTCTGCTGCAAAGGCATCAGAAAGTGTGTATATAAATAAGAGGGGGAAAGGGTTAAAAGGAAACTACCTTCATTTAAAAGCTTATATTCCCCTAAGGCCATTATGATGGTCCAATTTATCTTATCAGGCATAAGATTTGTCTGTCAACATTAATTAATAAATAAAATATATTTGTGTTGCCATCTTAGACTCACAAGAATGGTCTCCATTACACATAACAGTCAAACCTGTGCTAAAGACCACCTTTGTATAGCAATTCCCTGTCTATAGCAGCCAAAATTTTAATTTCCCAATTACTCATTATCTGCAAAAATACATACATGAAATACTGTTACATTCCATTTTAATGTTTTATAAGTCGACTGCATCAGATTTGCAGAATGTGGAAAAGTATTAAATTGTGGTAGGATGATATTATTCACTCATAACTTGTAATTTTTTTTCTTTAAAATTCTACTAGGTATATAAATATAATAAATATAAAATTAGGTTGCAGTGGCCACACTGACACATGTATGGCATTGTTTATGAAATAAGATATGGAGAAATCAATGGAAAAGCCTGCATTATTGTTCAACCATCCATATCAATTTGTTTTATTGGGGTTTTACGCCATTTTCAACATTATTTCAGTTATATCACTGCGACAGTTCACTTATTCATGATCCCTGGGTAAACAAACCAGTACTAGGCTAGAAAATGTGCCTTGCCCAAGGGCACTCCACTATGAGCGTAGTGCCGCAACTGGGGATCGAACCCGGGACACCCGGTTTCGAAATCCCTGACACTAACCACTCGACCAGTCGGCGGATTCCTCCATCCATATCAAGCAGTTACATAGGTCTAGGAGTAAAATCGTGTTTTCCATCAGTATCTCTCTTATAACTCAACTTAACCCAATGTTGTGAGACAATTATTTTCAGTACCCAGATAGAGTTTGCGAGTCATAAAAGGATTCGGAGATGTGAAATACTTTTCTTATTTAGAGCATTTGGCGATGTGAAATACTCTTCTTATTTAGAGCTGAGACTGAAGAGTCAAAATTGACATTTTACATTTATTTGTTCATTGTTCATTTTGTTATTATCCTGCATACAAATAAAGCAAGCCAATGTCTAGATTATTTCGAGGGCTTGGCGTGAAACGGTTGTATCTAAAATTTGTATTTTTTTACCAAGGTTAATCACCTCGCCATAAAGTCTTTATAAGCATTAAATCATTTTTCTTGGTAAACAATGGAAATTTAGGTGCCATTGCTCGTTCTGAGCAATGGCATCTAAATTTGCATTGTATACAAAGGGTCCAAAATTGCCCCTAAACCAGGGTTTTCAAAATAGGTTTTTAGTTACAACCGTTTCACGCCAAGCCCTCGATTTGCACTTTTGATGAGTGGGAAAGGTTAAAAGTGAGGCCAACTAGGACACCTTCGAGTAGTATCACACACTTAGTGACCTGGAATGAGTGTATTGTAGTGTCTCGATCAGGGCCTCCCCTGGACAAAAAGATTCTTTCGCCAAATTGAAAAAAAAGGAGCCAAAATAAAAAAGTTGGACCCAAAGTAGCCAAAGTTAGAGACAACTTTTGTACCAATTATTTTATACATGGAAACAATTCAATAGACAAAGGGTTTTAAAAAAAATTAAAAAATCGAATACATTATTTCATTTACCAATAGCGCATTTGTTATGTAGTATACTAAAGTAATTTTCATAACAATATTTGCTTTGCAGCAAAGAACACATTTGTCATTTTCTTTCTATCCAGAGATGAAAATGTTTCTACATTGTGTTTTAATAGCATTAACTTTGATATAGGATCATAACTGAGTCAGTCATTTCCAACTTTCAGTGAAAGTTTCTAGCATTAGCTTGAGTTTTTTTGTATTTTGGCAGGAGGTTCAGAATGGAGACAATCTAGTTTACGTTTCAAAGCAATTTTAAGGGGCTCCATTTTAAGAATGGTACTGATTGAATGATTTGATTTTGTTTACCCTCGCTGTGCAGAGTTAATAATTATACGCTATACAGTTTACACTATAGTTCATTAAATCAATTACTTTTGTTTTTCACTAGAGTTACATAAAAATATTGTTTCCACACTTCTTTAATTGTCCGCACTCGAAAGTGTTCGGTCAAAGTGAAACATAATCTTGATTACGGACAAAAACATGTTCAAATTACTTCACCTTCACATTATCAAATATCAAGCCTGATATGTTAAATGATAAAGTTATCGCGATAAGCTATACACAGAGAAGAAAAATCGATAGCTTGCTTGTGTTGTTGAAAAAAGACGTCACTTAGAGCATTTATATAAACAAAATTGGGGCTCAAATTGCTAAGATCTTTTTTTCGCAACTGTTTTTCGCAACAAAAAAATTCTTTCGCCATTTTTTTTTTTTTCCACATTTGGCGACTTTAAAATAGCGACTGACAGCGGAGGCCCCGCTCGATGTGTGTATTGTAGAGTATCGATGTTTCGGCAATACATTGGTTGGTATCGGGTCGGGGTCAAAAAGGGCAATTCCTAAAAAAGGACTGGGTTAAAAAGGCCCAATTTAAACCCCAATACAAGATTATGTTTGCGCCGTAGAAGAAATTGTCTTTTTATCTCCATTCCTTCAGGCTGTAGGTGAGATTTAAGGAATTCGAACACAGATGTTTTCAATAGTAGATACTTGAAAACACTGTGGAACAAGGAGAAATGGCACACAATAAGCAATTTCGTCATGTGCAAAATTGTTTTCAAAATTTTGTCCTCTTTAATAAAAATTATAGAGATTTTCCATAATTTAACCTAGATGTTATCAATGTCGTCTGCTGAATTTGCTAGTTTTATTTGTCATGATAAACTATTTTGCCTTTTGTCACATTGTTTTCAATTTTGTTCTTTCATAAAACTATAGATTTCCTATAACTTCACCTATTTGATACCAATCTACTTTAACTATCTTGCAATGTATTTATTCAACTTAAATAAAATAATGTAACGGGAACGGGGTGTAGACCTGTATAAATATCACTTCTACAGCCATGCTTTGGAAGCCGGCTTTTATAGCGACGTTGGTAGAGTGGTTGACCTTTTCTTAAAGTTAAGCAACGTTCATCGCGGTTAGTGCCTGGATGGGTGACCCGCGTTGGCTTAACTCCGGTACACGTTACAAATATGTTGACCTTTTCTTTAGGTTAAGCAACGTTCATCACGGTTAGAACCTGGATGGGTGACCTGCGATGGCTTAACACCAGTTCATGTCACAAATGGTGGCAGCGGTGGAATTTTGGGTTGATATCACCATCATCCGGGGATCCCAGTGATGTTACATAGACTCCACTCTAGTGTACTGCTTTTGTTCAGTTGTATGACTTCGGGTCAAGAAATAGAGGGAAATGTAACGTAAATATCACTTCTACAGCCTTCCTGTGGAAGCCATCTTTTATAGCGACGTTGGTAGTTCATCGCCGTTAGTGCCTGGATGGGTGACCTGTGATGGCTTAACTCCAGTACACGTTACAAATGGTGGTAGCAGTAGGATTTTGGGTTGATATCACCATCATCTGCGGACCCTGGTGGTTCACAGTGATGTACCATAGACTCCGTTCTGGTGTACTGCTTGTGTTCAGTTGTGTAACTTCGGGTCGAAGTCAAGAGATAGTGGGAGAAATGTAACAGGAACGGGGTATAGGTATAAATATCACTTCTACTGCCTTGCTGTGGAAACTGGCCCTATAGCGACGTTGGTAGAGTGGTTGACCGTTTCTTAAAGTTAAGCAACGTCCATCGCGGTTAGTGCCTGGATGGGTGACCCGATGGTTCCCAGTGGTTTCTCTAAACCACGTTCCCGTTACATTTCTCCCTTTTTCTTTAAAAAAAAATGTATCATCTATTATATATCGTACAAGATATTCTAGGCTTGAATTGTTAATTATGGTATCAACAACAAGTGGACAACACTTGTCCTTATCGGACCAACATCGTGTGAAATGATTTGAGAGTCAAACATCAGGAAATACAGTTTCAATAACTCTTCATGTATACGGTAAAATATAGGGAGGATGGATTGACAAACTAGTGTCGGCTTATCTGGGTGTCGGGGTGACTGGCATTCGTCCTTTTAGGTTTTCAATCTTTATGGTAATGGGCCTTTTCAGTTTTGGTCCTATCCGACAGCGATTTGCCTGGTTGGCTTGAGCATTAAGCTAGTGTTGTGCGGGTCGTGGGTCAAGTTACTGGAATGTTGTTGGGTGCCGAATGTGTTTGAAAATTGACAATCAGCTGCTGGCTAACGTTGTTAAGAAGCTGTGAGGTCGATACCTGGCTTCTAATTCTTAAGATTTCTAGATGGTGTTTGCAAGTCAGTATTTACCCGTTTACTCAGTTGGCTAGGGTGACAGCTTAAGTCGTCTGTTCGAACCTATTTGGTGGACATTTTTTCTCTCTAGGGCGGCTCTAAATAACCTATAATGTGTTGATGAGCCGTTAAACAACATCTAATTCATGCAATGTGGGCACTACTTGGGTACCATAATGTAATATTCCTGATGTGTGTCTGGTGTTTATATTTTCAGCCAGTCCAGTCATTTTGGCAGAGGCCATATCAGTAGATCTACATCTAAATAATTATGTACTTGGGTACTTAGAACTGTCATCTTCGACCATACCTCAACCAAAATGAATTCACTGGTAATGCAATGAAGATCAAATAAAACAGATGATAGACAGATAGAAGCAAAATAAAGAAATAAATGAGGCATAATAAATTATAATAAATTCAATAATAAATATGGTTGGGGTATGGGGGTGGGGGAAGCTGTACATAATAAAAAGAAAGGAGAATGTGTCCTAAATCGCTTTTCACCCATCGAGTACCAAACCAATCCGGCTTTTGTAGCGGTACCAGGACCCATATGTCCCCACCGGCATAGCTTTAGCTTAATGGCCTACTTGGCAACTGGAAATGGCCTCGACTTAGTACGAGAGAGTGGATAACTCCCGCTTGAAGGATACCAAGGAGGGGGTGGCAGCCGCGGTGGCTGGAAGAGATTTTTGCAGGGGTACTGTCCTGGGGAAGAAACTTTAGACATCTGAAGAAGTTCAAAACTGTCTGTACTTCTTTGAATGGGCTATGATCGCGTTAGGTAGTCGCAAATATACTGCATATAGTCGCATATAGTGTTAATCTTGTACGTCTTTACCTCTGTCGGGTTCATACACACATTTGGTTAAGTCCATTTCTCAGGAACCAAAATGCATTGAGTTTCAAAGTTAAAAGTACACACTGCAATGTACTACCGTATACATATAGTCAAAACAACAGATCGAGTTTTCAAGTTTTCTTCATTATTTATTCGCCTGTTTTTTCGCCCGTTTTCGCCCGTTTAATACACGGGATGTATTATGGTATGGGGTTGTGCATTACTAAATGACAGTTATTAAATGCATTGAAATGCAGTAAAAGAAGGTATGTTAATAAGTATAAGAACTATTTACGAGAGAGTGATGTATTTGTTCTATGTATAATGGCAGTGAACCAAGTAGGCGATAGTCCTGACATAGATCAAGCAATTGTGTGTGCAAGTTAATTAGCTTTATTGTAAGATAATACTATATAGGTGCATCTCCTCTCCAACGTATGATATATATTTATCTGTCGGAAATCTACCAGCCACCCAAATAAGGTCGACCACCAAGATCAGATGATCGGTGTCCGTTGTTAGGTAACGACAATACGTTTAGCTGCCAGGTTAGTAGTCAACACTAGTTCGTGTGTATAAAGCCCGTGCTGGCTGTGGAAAGTACTCGGCTATTTAGAACAAGACGGAACGTTAGTGTTGTTTCTAATTCCAGAGATGAAGACGACACAAAAACGTCCACATCTGCTTGTAACATTGATGTAGACGATCCAAGAACATCAACTTATTCGCGTTACACATGCGTCCGTCCGTCCATAAACAATCTCGCATTTTGCATGATGACTTCTTATCCATATCACAGACGCTCATGAAACTTGATAGGTACATTGCCGTAGGTGAGAGAAGTAACCCAATTACTGTTGGGGTCAGTAGGTCAAAGATCAAGGTCACCTACACATTGACCTTTGAAAGGAAAATGTTTTCTGCTCAATTTAAACTAAACCTCTTGAAACTTCACATGATTGTTTGTCGTGGCGAGAAACGGATCCCTATTATTTGAGGGATCACTAGGTCAAAGGACTAGGTGGCCTTGACCTTTGAAACAGTTATTCATTCCGGAAGATAACTTTCAAACCATTATACCCACCCATTTGAAACTTTATAGCTACACTGACCTTGGTGAGACAAGGAACCCTATTGTTTTTGGGGTCAGTGGTCAACCATTGTTCAACCTCTTGAAACTTCAGAGGAGTGTTTGTCTTGGTGAAACCCAGACCCCTATTATTTTAAGCTTCATACAATGCCCACTGTACAAGGATTGTCCGAGCGCCTCCGTGGTCGATGGGTTAACGATGTTGCATTGTAAACCTTGCCGCCTCAGCACTGTGGATTCGAATCCCACTGGCAGTTCAAATTAAGCGAGAAAGTGGGAGGTATACAATACTGGTTCCACACAGAAACAATGAGGTGATCTGCCTCTACCACAAAAACAATCGACCATCATATATGGCCCAAAATGTGCTAAAATGACGTAAAACACATTCAAACAAACATCAAACAAACAGGAATCACTTTGTCGTCCGTCAGTCAGTCCGTCCGTCCGTCAAGAAAACTTGACGTTGGCTGTAACTTTTCATTTCTTGATACTTTCAATATATACTCGTCATGACAACATCGACATGACTATACTAAAATATAAAGGTCAAGGTCACACTGAAGGTCATTATATGGGTTGAATACTTTTTTTTCTACAGGAAAACGTAACGTTGGCTATAATGTTCTCATGTTTTGATATTTTTTCATCAAACTTTCAATATATGCACATCATGACCACATCAAAATGACCATACTAAAATATAAAGGTCAAGGTCACACTGAACTATTATATGGGTTAAATACTGATTCGGTTGCAGTTTTAAAGGTGCTTTCCTGAAGAATTGATACAAAAAATCACTAAACAAACTTCAAAATATTTTTTGAGAGGCGGGGTATGAGTCGGGTGCAGATCCAAGATTTTGGTCACAGTATGTGTTTGCGTGAGTGCATGCTATTATCCTCTATGTCTTACACCAAAATCGCCGCCGTACCTGGGATAGATGTAACGTCTTGAATTTTCTCGCCTAATAGAGGGGGGTTCAAATCCCACTGGGAGCTCGACTTGTCAAGTGGGAAAGGATCTCTATACTCATTTCGTTTTCGTTCCGATCCATTTATTATTGTATGTAACATTTATATAGTATGTTACCTTTGAAATAAACATACGTTTAAACCAAGTGAGAAAGTGTCAGTTATTACGGATACAACAGGCTAAGCAATGGGTTCTTGTGGTGTGGTACTGGTATTTTCTATTTTAGGTGCTCTATATAATGAAAGAGCCTACAATGACCCTTTATTACAAAAAAAATGCATTGTGGGACAGCAATATGCGTTATCATAGGCTATACCAGGATACAGGATACAGATAAAGGGACAAACGGCATTTATTTGTGTTTAATTCACGGCGTCCCGTTAGTTGTTCTACACATTTGAATAGTTCAAATCAATGTGTTTTACATATTACTTTTCTATTAGTATTGCAACACTTAAATTGAATATCGTAGACAAAAATAGTATAACGTGACATTTTAGCCTATAAAAAACCATAAACACGACTAATGTAAGATATTCGATGGTCTCTTTCAATATCTAAATCAATAACATTGGCTAGTTGCAACATTGTCTCTGGTCATTTTATAAAATTAAAGTAGATATTTCCCTGCAAACACATTTTGATCATGCAAAAACGTCGCTGTCGTAGGTCCATGAGATGATCCGTTGAAGGACGATAAATGGCCATCAAAAGCAAGGACCTCTGCCTGAAGTCGTACTACTAGTCTGGTACCCTTCCCCTACTGCGCTCGCTACTCTCTCCGGCAGTAGGGGAAGGGTACCAGACTAGTATTATGCGTACTAACTCCGGGTGTCTTAATAGGTCGGTTTATGTCATTTGTAAAAAGCCTTACTGCGTTCTCCCATTTCTAGTCAAGTGAGACAGGTGTTTCTCCCATTTCTAGTCAAGTGAGACGGGTGTTTCCCCTTGTGAGATAATTCTTATCTTACACGAGACGTCATGACATCTCGATGAAGTCGCCTTATTCTAGCGTTTACATGGTTTAATGAGAAAATGAGTTGATCCATCTGAGCTAGGGAAATCTCACCCTCGGGGTCAGAATTGCAACCAGAAACTCGGCAGAGCCTCGTCCCTGGTTGCACTTCTGACCCCTCAGGTGAGATTTACATATCTCGCATGCATACTTATATTCTCCATATGCAACCAGACTGGTGAATACGGTCTGTGAACTGTCTGATCCCCTATTCTTGCATATGTCTTCATGACCACCATGCCACTCCCGCACACAGGTTCCGTAACTCCGTTTTGCATTTTAGTAAAATTACGACACTTACAGGCGAGCCATTTATTGCCGACAGGCAGAGTTTCTTGTTCATATTTGTTGAACCTTTTGTAACATTCAAGGAAACTCTATCCTTTAATATATCACATTTTGCAATTTATCTAGAAAAACTAACAGGACACCGTAAGTTTAAAAAAAATCAAGATTGCCATGTGTCCCTTTTTAACAGGTATTATTTTAAATTCTTAATAGCTATTACATGTATATAAATGTTGAAAACTATATTCCCAAAAGTAATATTCAAGATCTTTCTTTGAGAATAATTTCCACTCTTCGTTGTTATTTTGGTTTATTATTCCTTTTAGCCATGATGTTTTTGTGGCCCTTTATTTATTGTTTTTAAACACCAAGTTAAAACTCATATTCGCTTATTTTAATTTAAACAAGGCCTTATTTATGTTTTACGGACTTGATGCCACCTGTGAATTATGGCGGTCAATCCAAATACAACCCTTATAATGGGTTTCTGTTGAATTTATTGTGCATATGCATTATACTATTCCACATGATCCGTTCGATTTAATTTAATGTACTAAACCGCCAATTAAAGGTAAAATTACACTACAAAATCGTTTATCCAAACTCTATCCAAGTGTTCAGGTCATACAATAATGTTTATCTGCCGATTAAAAGAATGTGTTTATTCACGGGTACATAAAATGCCAGAGACTGAATATGCATAGCTGGTTAAACCGGTTACATTGTGTCTTAAAAGTTTGGATTTTCAATATATGTAAGTTATATATCTAACTTGTCGTCAGTAGGTTTAGAAACGATGTACATATGTTTATGATGGCGGGAACGGGACTTTAATGAAATACATTTGTCTGAACGACGCAGATAGTTTTCGTTTGTATAATTGATAATATCAATTGATGTGATGCTTTAAGTCTAAACTTCTTGATTTAATGATAGAAGTACACGGTTATTGAATTTACAACGGCTGGCAATATTAATTAAGCCAGTATGAATTAATAGTTATGCCTTAACAATAAACCCAGACCAGTCGTCCACTTTTCCAGACCAGAAATTGTCATCAACAATACTTTAATGCCACTGCACATTTTGTAGGAAACTGAAGGTATTACATTATCATTTGTGTTTGGATTGACACCAACCCGTGTTCCAGTTCGCCTCTAGTCAATTTAAAAGCGCGTTACTACTTTCTCGCCATACAGCCAGCTTTGTTGCAATACGAGTTCGAATACCCGCTGAAGCCACTGCTTTTCCACTTTCGCTTACACTGGTGCCGTAAGTAGGGATGTATGTAACTTAATAGGTCATCCGTTTATGTCATTTATAAAACTCTTTACCACTTTATTCATTTATAAAACCCTTTGCCACTTTATTCATTTATAAAACCCTTTACAACTTTATGTCATTTATAAAACCCTTTACCACTTTATTCATTTATAAAACCCTTTTACACCGTTATGCCATTTATAAAACCCTTTACAACCTTATGCCATTTACCACTTTATTCATTTATAAAACCCTTTACAACTATATGTCATTTATAAAACCCTTTACCACTTTATTCATTTATAAAACCCTTTAACACCGTTATGCCATTTATAAAACCCTTTACAACCTTATGCCAGTTACCACTTTATTCATTTATAAAACCCTTTAACAACGTTATGCCATTTATAAAACCCTTTACAACCTTATGCCATTTACCAATTTATTCATTTATAAAACCCTTTACATCTTTATGCCCTTTATAAAACCCTTCACAACCTTATGTCCTTTATAAAAGACTTTACAACTTTATGCCATTTATAAAACCCTTTACGACTTTATGCCATTTATATAACCCTTTACAACTTTATGCCATTTATAAACCCTTTACGACTTTATGCCATTTATATAACCCTTTACAACCTTATGTCATTTATAAAAGGCTTTACAACTTTATGTCATTTATAAAACCCTTTACGACTTTATGCCATTTATAAAACCATTAACAACTTTATGCCCTTTATAAAACCCTTTACAACCTTATGCCATTTACCACTTTATTTATTTATAAAACCCTTTAACAACGTTATGCCATTTATAAAACCCTTTACAACCTTATGCCATTTACCACTTTATTCATTTATAAAAACCTTTACAACCTTATGCCATTTATAAAACCCTTTACAACTTTATGCCATTTATAAAACCATTTACAACTTTATGCCCTTTATAAAACCATTTACAACCTTATGCCATTTATAAAACCCTTTACAACTTTATTCCATTTATAAAACCCTTTACATATTTATGCCCTTTATAAAACCTTTACAACCTTATGCCATTTATAAAACCCTTTACGACTTTATGCCATTTATAAAACCATTTACGACTTTATGACATTTATAAAAGCCTTTACGTCTTTATGCCATTAATAAAACCCTTTACAACCTTATGCCATTTATAAAACCATTGACCACTTTATGCCATTTATAAAACCCTTTACGACTTTATGCCATTTATAAAACCCTTTACGACTTTATGCCACTTATAAAACCCTTTACGCCCTTATGCCATTTATAAAACCCTTTACAACTTTATGCCATTTATAAAACCCTTTACGACTTTATGCCATTTATAAAAACCCTTTACAACTTTATTCATTTATAAAACCCTTTAACACCGTTATGCCATTTATAAAACCCTTTACAACTTTATTCATATATAAAATCCTTTACAACTTTATGCCATTTATAAAACCCTTTACGACTTTATGCCATTGATAACACCCTTTACAACCGTATGCCATTTATAAATCCCTTTACCACTTTATGCAGTTTATAAAACCATTTACAACTGTATGTCATTTATAAAACCCTTTACCCTTTTATAAAACTAGGCTGGTGAAGCCGATCTGTGAACTGGCTGATCCCCTATTTTTTATGTACATAACACTAGACATTGGGATGACGAAGCAGTGCGTCCGCCGTCCATTGATACGGATCCGCGTTCGAAACCTTTCTGAAGCTATTTTTGTCTCCTTCGTCTCGTTCGCTTACTACTAAACCAAGAGCGATAATACAGTAGTGCATGCCCAAATTTTCTCATTCTTGCATTGTCGAACTTGACCAATATTTTTGAAGCATGGGTTCTTCTTTTTATAGTATTGCAACTTTATAAGACACATTTGGATAATTTCGATTCCCACTTTCAGAATGAGTTGAATTATACTGGTGTAATACCATTTATAAATGATTTGATAGAACTTCGCATAAGTAATCGTGTGACGAACTATTAACCCTAACCCGCTACATATATATAATGGACTGTTCTTTGTTTGAATTAAGACCATTGGGTGCTCGACTTGTAAGTGAGGAAGTGTCGATTCTTACGGATGGCGGGAGGTGTATAGTACTGGTTCTACCCAGGAAAAGTGAGTGGTCTGCCTCCTCCACAAACAGTCGGCCGTCAG
Source organism: Serripes groenlandicus (assembly GCA_031761405.1). Classification (NCBI taxonomy): domain Eukaryota; kingdom Metazoa; phylum Mollusca; class Bivalvia; order Cardiida; family Cardiidae; genus Serripes; species Serripes groenlandicus. Next base: position 72,434 of record JASEVX010000005.1, on the reverse strand, counting down.
ACATAACCTTACATGTGTTGAAAATGACGTAAACACCATACAACCAACGACTTCATGACTATAACTTTCGAATAACTTCCCGTCAGCAGGCTCAGTCAAACCCAATCTGTCTATTTAATTTTTTTAATTTGGTTTCAAACATTTGACGTGCCCTCTTTTCCATACCAAAGTTCAGTTATCTGTGTTATTGATATGTATTGTTACTATTTAAAATGCATATTTTGCGGAGTTGTTTACTGTTTGAATGGAGTGTCATAAAATATACAGACACTGTTAAACACGATGTATTACCCATTTATTGTGAGTTTATTATTATGTAGTTTCAAGTGGAAAACAAGAAAAAGATCACCATTCGTAATAGAAATATATGGCTGAACCGATATTAGGGATACTATAATACTCAGGTCCATTTTTGTTTGCATATTTAGGGATTATGTCCCCTTATGTGTAGTTACGTTGAAACTGTGTGGGTAGTACATATTACTGATAACTGAACAATGCCTGTATACTTTTACATGAGACATTCAGTGTGTTTTGTAAACACAGTGAAATCTAGTTATTGATGCCCTCGTGTAGTCAACAAATTAGGGGTCTCTTTAAATATGTGTTTATGCAGAAAAGGTATAATGAGATCTGAGAAAACACTGCTTCTAAACTATGGGTTACCGTTTTACTTTTTAATACCAACTTGAGATATCACGTATTCGAATATGTGATATCACCAATTTGAATATGTGATATAACATATTGAATTAAACGTATTCAGAATTAAAATTGTGATATCACATATTCACGTATTTAGCTTGAATAGGAAGCTAAATACGTGATATCACCTATTCGATTTGGTGATATCACCAACTCGAATACGTGATATCACATATTCGAATACATGATGTCAAAAGGAATAAGTGATATCACATTTATATTACGATAAAAATACTGAAATCTTGATTTCAATTAATTAATGTGTGTTTGATTTGACCGCAAAATCACTAATTACACTAATTTACATTAACAGATAGCTTCAACATGTGTTAAACACGCATGTGTTACTTGACACCAAGACTTCAGTATTTATAACTGTATGATTTTCTTTTCTTTCCTAATACTAAAAAGACAAGTCATGTACATTTTATTTCATGTGTGTTTATACTATCATCTAAATGTAAGCAATACAATATCACGCATCTTTTACTGTTTCATTCAAATAAAATATACATATTTGAAGTTGGGGGCAAAACGACCAGGGTGGAAACAACGGAGGAAATGTTTTGGGGCGAAACATCCCGGGTCAACTCCAAATGTATTTTATATTGAACATGTTATTATCTTATTATCTTATATCAATCCACAATTCTGACTTTCCTCAGGTATTCGTTAATTCAGGGACCGTTTTGACTCAATGTAAGACGTAAAAATTCCATACATGATCAGTGACCCAGGTCGAATGGACCCGGACCGATTGCGACGCGGGGGTAAGGGAGCGGTTATTTGATTTACAAAGAGCAAATTAAGATATCACGTAATCGAATACTTGATATGACATATTCGTTTTGAATATGTGATATCACGTATTCTTATAGGTGATATCACATATTCAAATAGTTGATATCACCTATTCGAATACATGATATCACGTATTCAGAAATGCATATGTGATATCACGTATTCGAATATGTGATATCACGTATTCGAATACGTGATATCACATATTCGAATAGGAGATATCACATATTCGAATACGTGATATCTCAAAATGGTATTAAAAAGTAAAACGGCACCCCATACTAAACAATGTGACGTTATATCAAATATCATGCAGGGATCACGTGAATGTGAATGTTGAATGTCGTGACATGGGCTACTTATTTATGAATAGTTCCAGAGTATGAAACAATCTTCACAGACCTATTCGATTGTTTTTCAAGGTATAGCGTTTGTTAGATAAATGTGTTACTGTAATATATTGTAAGGTTCATGTAAACACATGTTCATGTAGACAGTAGGACCATGTTATCGTTAATGGATGTTTACTGCATGTGCAACATCATTATCTACACTCAGTACATTTAAACACGCAACATGTTTGGTTTTCTATTGTTTTCAGTCTGCTGTCTTTTTGTTTAAATCAATTTTGTAAGTCTCTTTGTCTCTTTGTCTTTGTTCTCATTGGTAAATATATGGTGATAAACAACTGCATACGATTTTCTCTACTTCCTTCAGTTAAAACACATTTTGCACCAGGACTTCAATTCCATCTCAAGAAATTCAAACAATACCAAGTGTTGCGTTTTCAAATGTAATGAGTATATTTTTAGTCTGCTATAGTGGATGGTTATAGTTTTGCAGTTCGATAAATTATTGGTCCGGACATGTTGTTACTCATAAACAAATCCGAATTAACCAACTCAGTAGTAAGATTTATCTTGTTTCTTGGGTTCGACATTTTCCACGACCATATTCTCTCTTATTCTGTGCAATGCCTCGTATATTCTCTCTTATTCTGTGACATGCCTCGTATATTCTCTCTTATTCTGTGACATGCCTCGCATATTCGATCAAATCATGACGTGACACTGACGGTGGAGAATCACTTGCTAACGTAGTGTGTATATGCCACCATTGTCATCGTACTACGGATTTATAGAACAATGGATTTATGAATGAAACACAAGTCCCACTCAACATCTGACAACGTTTTATTTAGGAATATTTGATTACTTATGCATATGCAATATCTATAACACCTTCTTTAATATGTATGTATGCATTTATTACATATAAATACAATATTTATAACACCTGCTCTAATTTGTTAACATTTATTACATGTATATACAATACACTTGGTGTTACGTGTTTGTATACATATATTACATACTATTTAAGCACTATTTATAACACTTGACCGAACGTGCTACTGCATGTACCTTTAGTACATCTGCAACATATGCATGTATTAATTATGCAATATTTATAACTATTGATCTAACGTGTATGTATGTATACATGTATTACATATGCAATATCTATAACACGTAACGGGTATGTATACATGTATTACATATGCAATATCTATAACAGGTAACGTGTATGTATGTATACATGTATTACATATGCAATATCTATAACACGTAACGTGTATGCATGTATACATGTATTACATATGCAATATCTATAACACGTAACATGTATGTATACATGTATTACATATGCAATATATATAACACGTAACGTGTATGTATACATGTATTACATATGCAATATCTATAACAAGTAACGTGTATGTATGTATACATGTATTACATATGCACTATCTATAACACGTAACGTGTATGTATACATGTATTACATATGCAATATCTATAACACGTAACGTGTATGTATACATGTATTACATATGCAGTATCTATAACACGTAACGTGTATGTATACATGTATTACATATGCAATAACTATAACAGGTAACGTGTATGTATGTATACATGTATTACATATGCAATATCTATAACACGTAACATGTATGTATACATGTATTACATATGCAATATCTATAACACGTAACGTGTATGTATACATGTATTACATATGCAATATCTATAACACGTACCGTGTATGTATACATGTATTACATATGCAATATCTATAACACGTAACGTGTATGTATACACTTAATTAACAAAATGCTAAATGTGTTTAAATTAAGATAAAACGTTTACCAAAGATATTTATTTCTGGATAAAGTAACCTAACATTGCACTAAAAAACACATTCCCAAAGCAGAAATTAGCAAATACAAATTGTATTACTTGAACAGAAGGTTTTGATGCGTTTATTGTGTCAATAATCATACGATTATAAACTGCATGCTGCATGTATCCTTGTAATGTAGGGCATCAAGGTTTTCCAAAACCGTGTTTCTTCATGGCTCAGTTTAATATATGAAATTTAAAGTGCCTTAGTATTATCTTCCTTGAAATCAAATATTTTTTGTAAAATATTGCAACGTGAGCCCAAATATACATTTTAGCAAAATTAAGCCGAAATTTTAGCAAAATTAAGCCGAAAAATATATTTGAACAAAATTATTAAACTATGTTTGTATGACAATTATTTGCTTATTTTGCCGATGTTTTGACATTTTGTCAGACATTGCCCGATGTTGATTTTTATCACTACATTTCTTGGTTAAATATTGAATTTGTAAACGCATAAGGTTCTGTTATGTACAAAGATGGTCTAAATAGTTTTTCTATGAAGTAAGAATACCTAAAATATTATTTCAAACTTTTTAGATTTAAATTAGATTTGAACTAATGACTTGGAATTTAGTTTTAGACTTTGTTAATAAATATTGAGCCTTATGCGTCCACTGAAGACTTATCACACGAAAGCAATTGAATATAGCTAAATAAACGCACACAACAAATTAATATAAAACTCGTTGTCCTAGCATTACAATAGGATAACCTTATCATACTAGACCAACACGACCTGTCTTAAAGTCTTCAATATTGCGTACGGGAAAAAGTATTATCCTTATGTTACTATTGTATTCAAAATAGTTTGTTTGATGTTATTTATTTTTACCTTCGTAACGTTTTGTTTCTATGTTAATAATTTTATCTAAATGGTAATGTTTTACCTAGGAGTATATGTTTTTGATCATTTTTGATAATGCTAAGACGATAATTAACATGCATTTCGATTAAATATAGGATTTTTAAACGCATAAGGCTCTGCTATATACAAATGTTATCTTAAATCCTCTTCATACTTGCAATATTGCATTTTTTAGACTTTGCCAATAATAGTCAAGCCTTATGCGTCCACTTTAACAATAACAATATGAAATATAAAACCAAATAAAATATACCACAAACAGATTAAAATCGTCGTTATTCTTGTTAAATCCATCAGCCTAGAACATCCGCTAAAATGACATTTGGGGATCGTTTTCAAAACTTGTTCCCAGAATTTACAAAATTCCGTTTACAGAATGAGTATCTCATGAATGTCGTTAAAATAGCACGATTGAACTCGCTGTTCACATGCTTAACATTTTAGATACGTTCTTATCTCATTGAGCTAAAATAAGATCCCTTTTATCATTTTCAGTCAACAAATAATATTTTTTGGTTAAATATTGGATATGTAAACGCATAAGGCTCTGTAATACAAACATGTCCGAATTTATTTTACACTATTAATTAACAATATTGTTAATTTTAGACTTTGCCAATAACGGTTGAGCCTTATGCGTTCACTTAAAACATATTACAAAATCAAACATAAAAATATGTATAATCATGGGGAATACATGTTTAATATACTTATCTCAAAACACTTTAATAAAACAAAAATAGATAAGAGAATAAAATAAAATGCTGTATCGCATGTTTGTTGTAGGAAATGTGTATTCATTGTCTCATTTTTCGCCTGCTAAAGTGGTTTATAACTTTTAATTAGACCAAAACAGTTCATTGTTAACCTAACATGATGTCATTTTAATCGTGTTTGATTTGAGATAAGTACATTATGAAAATAAATCTTGGTTAAATATTATATTTGTGAACGCATAAGGTTCTGTTATGTACAAAGGTGGTCTAAATCGTTTTCATATGAATTAAGAATACTAAAAATATTATTTCAAACTTTAAATTTAATTTGAACAAATGACTTGGGGATTTCGGTTTTTAGACTTTGTTAATAAATATTGAAACTTATGCGTCCACTGAAGACATATCACACGAAGCATTTAAATACAGCTAAATAAACGCACACAACAAATTAATATAAAACTCATTGGCATAGCATTACAATAGGATAACCTTATCATACTCGACCAACATTGAAAGCTTGTCTTCAATATTGCGTACGTGAAAACGTACTAACCTTATATTTATAATGTTTTCAAAATATTTTGTTTGATGTTGTTTTTTTACCTTCATAACATTTTGTTTGTTAATAATTTTATCTAAATGGTAATGTTTAACCTAACAGTGTATGTTTTTGATGTTTTGTGATAATGCTAAGACGATAATTAACATGCATTTTGATTAAATATAGGATTTGTAAACGCACAAGGCTCTGCTATATACAAATGTTATCTTAAATCCTCTTCATACTTGCTATATTGCATTTTTTTAGACTTTGCCAATAATAGTTAAGCCTTATGCGTCCACATTAACAATAAAAATATAAAATATAAAACCAAATAAAATATACCACAAACAGATAAAAATCGTTGGAATTCTTTTTAAGTAAGCTATCCTAACTATCATCAGCCTAGAACAGTAAAACGTCATCCGCTAAAATGGCATTTGGGGATCGTTTTCAAAACTTGTTTACAGAATTACAGAATTCAGTTTACAGACTGAGTATCCTTTCAATGTTGTTAAAATAGCACGACTGAACTCACTGTTCACATGCTTAACATTTTAGATACGTTTTTATTTCATTAAGCTAAAACAAGATCCCTTTTATCATTTTCAGTCCACAAATAATATTTTTTGGTTTAATATTGGATATGTAACCGCATAAGGCTCTGTAATACAAACATGTCCGAATTTATTTTACACTATTAATTAACAATATTGTTAATTTTAGACTTTGCCTATAACGGTTGAGCCTTATGCGTTCACTTAAAACATATTACAAAATCAAACATATAAAATATATAATCATGGGGAATACATGTTTAATATACTTATCCCAAAACACTTTAATAAAACAAAAACAGATAAGAGAACAAAATAAAATGCTGTATGGCATGTTTGTTGTAGGAAGTTTGTATTCATTGTCTCATTTTTCGCCTGCCAAAGTGGTTTAAGACTTTTAATTAGACCCAAACAGTTCATCGTTAACCTAAAATGATGTCATTGTAATCGTTTTTGATTTGCGATAAGTACATTATGAAAATAAATCTTGGTTAAATATTATATTTGTGAACGCATAAGTTTCTGTTATGTATAAAGGTGGTCTAAATGGTTTTCATATGAATTAAGAATATTAAAAATATTATTTCAAACTTGTTTTAAAATTTAATTTGAACAAATGACTTGGGGATTTCTGTTTTTAGACTTTGTTTATAAATATTGAGCCTTATGCGTCCACTGAAGACATATCACACGAAGCATTTAAATACAGCTAAATAAACGCACACGACAAATTAATATAAAACTCGTTGGCATATAACCTTATCATACTCGACCAACACTGAAGACTTGTTTTAAAGTCTTCAATATTGCGTACGGGAAAAAGTATCAATATTATATTTATATTGTTTTCAAAATATTTTGTTTGATGTAAACGCATAAGGCTCTGCTATATACAAATGTTATCTTAAACCCTCTTCATACTGGCAATATTGCAATCTTTAGACTTTGCCAATAATAGTTAAGCCTTATGCGTCCACTTTAACAAGAAATATATGAATATAAAACCAAATAAAATATACAACAAACAGATTAAAATCGTTGGAATTCTTGTTAAGTAAGCTATCCTTACTATCATCAGCCTAGAACAGTAAAACGTCGTCCGCTAAAATGACATTTGAGGATCGTTTTTAAAACTTGTTTACAGAATTTACAGAATTCTGTTTACAGAATGAGTATCCCATCAATGTTGTTAAAATAGCACGATTGAACTCACTGTTCACATGCTTAACATTTTAGATTAGTTCTTATTTCATTAAGCTTAAATAAGATCTCTTTTATCATTTTCAGTCCACAAATAATATTTTTTGGGTTAAATATTGGATATGTAAACGCATAAGGCTCTGTAATACAAACATGTCCTAATTTATTTTACACTATTAAATAACAATATTGTTAATTTTAGACTTTGTCTATAACGGTTGAGCCTTATACGTCCACTTAAAATATAATAAAAGATCAAACATATAAAATATCTAATCATTGATAAAACATGTTTAATATACTTATCTCAAAACATTTTACTTAACCAAAAACAGATATTAAAGAGAATGGAATAAAAATCTGTATCCATGTTTGTGGTAGGAAGTTTGTTTTCATTGTCTCATTTTTCGCCTGCTAAAGTGGTTTACAACTTTTAATTAGACCCAAACTGTTCATTGTTAACCTAAAATGATGTGGACATTTGGAAACGGCCGAACACGCTAAATACGAAATATTGCAGTCTCGGTTTAATTGAGACTGTTCATGAACGGTAATGATATATGCTTGCTACCGTTCACGCCCCCTATACCCGGGTTGAGCAGAACTCAAGACAACTGTAAACTACTTGCATTCACTGCATCAACAGTTTCATGTCCACCTCAACATGTTGCCCTACTGTTTTTTTGTACCAGCATTAGAGAGCGATACTGTTAAATAGGTTAGACAGTTCTTGCATTGCAATAGTTCAATAAATCTTATATATATATGTATAAAGAAATAAAACAGTATTTACAAAGTCTTTACTTGCACCTTATATTCATGTACATGATGCTATTAATTCCATATATATATCCATCTCACCGACAGTGATTCTGTTATGAGCTTTGAAGTAACGCAAATGTATCGAAACAGCCGAAACGCCGTCATACTGTTGTCATTGTGTTCATAAAATAATCTTATTTATAAAGGTTGATAATTTATTGCATTTAAAAGACACATTTTTAAAAATTGTATGCATGTGAAAAGAACATGCACATTTATTTACAACGAACGTCTTCAATCACTATCTATGGATTATTCTTTTGAATAACGCAAACAAAATGGCGACGTCCATGAATTAATATTAATTTCATTAAAACTGAGATAACAATGCTAAAATTGTACGGTCTGAAATTACCGCGTCGCCGTAAAACGAACTTCTCAGTCTGTAAAACTACTCACATTTTTTCCCAGGTTGATGTTCGATGTCGGTTGGCATTTTAGTGATGTTAGAACATGATGTTTAATGATGCTAGTTATGTACATTATTACTTTCTTAAATGCCTTTTGTCTTACACATATATACATGTATACATACACACACGCACGCACGCACGCACGCACGCACGCACATACGCACGCACGCATACACGCACGCACCCCCACACACATATCGCCTTAGTCCACTCGGCCACCTAGCCATCCGGAAACCGGGTGATACTTAAGCCTTACTCTTGAACGCGTCGGATATCTTCGGGCTTTTCCGTCAAATAACGATAATCATAGCGTATATTGATACGATAGAGGATTCACATTACATGATTATAACCTGTATATAACCTGTATATATATATATATTTACAATAGTTTAGGTCATATAACATCCCATGTGCTTTAACATGGGTACACCAGGCTTTTCCTGGAGATTTAGGGTCGACATAAATTGTCAAATTGTGATAGTTTCTATGCTAAAGTGTCGAAACATAATAAATAAACCTTTAGATGATTCGGGTCTTTTTTGGTAAACGTAGTCCTTATGCAAAGTGATATAATGCGCTTCTAGGTTACACACCAGAGTTAAATTAAGGATTTTAGGCACAATTTCCTTCGCAAGATATGGTGATTTCATAGTTAAGACCGGAACAACAAAGTGCTAACCATTGTTGGATTGATATGACATTTTTTTTATCTTTAATTCCTGATGTACCCCTTTAAATCAGCTCTAGATAATGATTAATATGCTAGCAGGTAATATGCTAGCATATCCGAGTTTTTAATACAATTGTGAGTCATATTTGACAACTACTGAAATTGAATACAGATTTGTTCTTCTAATTTTGATAGAAAAATACCTAACCATTACCCTTTTTGTTTTTGATATATGTCATTTTTAATACATTTTTTATACAAAACCAAAAACAACAACAACAACCCCACCGCACCCCCTGAAAAAACAGCTATTGAAGGTGCTGCACCAGTAATACATTTTACATTGATCAGTTAAGTACTCTGTCAAACATGCAATAACTTGTTCACTTTTTAAATCCTTCCTAATTTATTACTAGTTTCATTACATATCTATAATATCAACAACCTCAACCACGATATCCGTCGTGGTGTCCGTCACGATATCCGTCGTGGTATCCGTCGTGGTATCCGTCGTGGTATCCGTCGTTGTATCCGTCGTGGTATCCGTCGTGGTATCCGTCGTGGTATCCGTCGTGGTATCCGTCGTGGTATCCGTCGTGGTATCCGTCGTCGTGGTATCCGTCGTGGTATCCGTCGTGGTGTCGGTTGTTTGTGTAGGAGGAGGCTCAGGAATTGGTTCTGGTGGTTCTGGAGGCAAGTTTTCACCCACGGCCTGTGCTTCTTCAACTGCACGTTTACAAGCAAACGCTCTCATTAGAAACCTCCACCTTCAAATTAATAAATATTAAAAAATAATTAATATTTTAATAATGCAAAATAATTTCAGGTGTAATTGTAAACATCCAGAATGTAACAGATTATACAGATCTGAGCTCGATGATGAGTTAATGCTGACCTCCTTACTTTTAACTTCATTACATCTTACTTCACGACTTAATGACTTCTCACTTCATGAATTCTAACTTCACGACTTTATACTTCATGACTAAATAAGTTCCAACTTTATGCATTCTAATATCAATACTCTACTCTAACTTCACGACTTCTAACTTCATTAGTTATAACTTCATTACTTTTAACTTCCGACTTTCATCTTCATTACCTGTTACTTCATTACTTCGAACTTCAGGACTTCTTACTTCACTAGTTTTAACTTCATTACTTCTAAATTCATGACATTCCCTGTTCAACTTTTATATCTACCTGTTTCCATGTCATATATTTTACTTAATAGTTCTCCATTTTCAATAGACATATGTTAATCAAGAAAAGCAGCGACAGTATCAGAAATATTAACTTTGTTGAGTTGAAATTATTCGGGATGGATAGTATTAACCATAGTAGAAAGAAAGGGGTGTCAATGTTCTAAATTAATATGAAAAGTTATATATTTAAGACTACCAACATATATTTGTAAATAAATATGAAAATGGATTATATTTAAGACCCCGACCGGTATTTGTTGAAAGTAGGAAAACCAGTAAATAAAGGTAGCATACCCATACTGCACTGCATGTCGGAGAATTGCATATATACACAGTACAGCCACTCCCACTGCGATGCTTATTAAGACTGTTTCCCAGCGAGGCGGTACAGTTGTATTTGGTTGTGGCGTATTGGTGTTGTTCTGATCTCCTATCCAGTTGTCTGTGGTTGGTTTTTCTTCGTCAGATTTCCACAATTTTCCTGAGAACTTAGGTGATCTATATGGTGAGACCGAAATAAAAAAAGTTAATTCAGCGTTTTGCATTCCAAATTTGTCAGTCCATGAAAAGGTCAGTTTTGGTTGATCGAAGACCCAGTCCGTTATTGTTGTTCCATTCACTGATACCGCAGAGTTTTTCTCAACTGAATTTCCAATTACGTTTAAGGTCGGCCCTTTTGTATCAAACGTTGCTCCATTTTTCAGATGTGTGCTATGTATACCTGTCCAAGACAGCATATAGGATGTATCGACCTGACCGACAAAGTTATCTTTTTCTGGCATTTGACCGACTGAATCCCAAATTTTCCCGGTAAATTTTCGTTCATTAACCTTTGATCGATAAAATGTTAGTTCTACCGTTCTCTTTGGCAGACTACATTCTAGTACTGGATTGTTAAATTGAAATGTGCATGTTTGTCCACCTATAATGATGCTCATCTCATCACTATTAGATGAACGACTCACTGCAACCTCTGGTCCTGATTCCCATATTTCATAAGTAGATGTTGCTTTCGTCTTGTAATACGCGACCCATTCTGACAGTCCGGAAGTATCTTCTACTCCAGAAAAATTGGGTTTTGTAGGTTTAGCATCTCCATGCTTCCACGTGTATCCAACTAAACGTTTTTGTTTTTGTTTGTCGAGATAAAACTGTATTTCAGTACTATATCCACCATGCTCCCACTTTGCAATGTTGTTGGGTAACACTGTACTCACGACTTGCTCACCGCCATCATGAATGAGTGTCGACTGTTCATCTTCTGCCTGTTTCAATCGTACCTCTGCACTGTACGTCCAAGCCTGGTTATCTTTCTTTACGATGGTTTTGTAACTACCTACCCAGGCCCGTAGAGAAGCCTCTTCTATCTTACCGGTAATGTTATTGCTAGTTGGTGCCTTCCCTTTTGTCCACAGTTTTCCTGTGATTGTTGATTCTAAAAATCCGTCGTTGCGTTTCGTTTGTAACAAATAAAAAACTGCTTTTTCATCAGACGTAGGGACATTGAACTTTAACGTGCAATATTCATAAATGTAGCTTTCGATTATTTTCATATCATATTTGACAGTTGTGACTGAGGAGTTTGTTTCTATTGTCAGGCTATGTTTACTCCTGGTTGTACTATCTTTGATCTCATATTGGCCTTTGAAATCGAGGAGACTTATGGAAGCCGTTATTTTCTGGTTAATCTGAATGTTTTCATTTTCTGGTTTCCCATCATCTGCAACAAACAAAGGTTATACATTCAATTCATATTGATTTTGATGCATGTCGTGCTGTGAAACTTGATCAGTTGCGGGTTTTTTAATGTTCTGTGAAAGCTGCATTTCCTGTTCGACTTTTGAACCTGGTTTAAACCCCCAGCGGCCTTATTTGCCACCAGTTGACCGTTCCAAGGCGTTAGCCCTATTGTCAACCCTTTTGTGTTTGTGATGTCTTATTTGACCTTTTATTCATCTTTAAAGTTGTTCTTTGTATCTGTGTGTGTTGGTGGTTTGATAACAAGTATACAGGAAATGTATCAGAGTTGCGGTCAAACCGGTCCAATTTTAATTTTTCAATTTTGCTTTGAAGACAGACATCAACAACTGACGACGTAATTCACACAACACCGCACACACACGTCATTTTCTGTATCGGTCGAAAACACACGGTGGTAGAAAACGGATATGAAGACGATACCTTATTATTGAAAGTCTTGACCAACTCGTTCCTGGGTTTATTTGTGTATTTGTTTTGATAGGTTCATAAACATACCGTCTGTCCATACATATCCATGAAGTTTTACAGTATTGACATCTTCAGCTTTGAAGTCTTCCGCTTCTGGATTTTGCAGCGGTCCAATCGAAATCTCTGCATTCTGTAGATTACCATCCGTCATGCTCCATTTCAAAACTCCATTGTTAAATCTCGCCTTGTGTATGTTTAACCCTCCCCAAACAACGTCCGGAGGAGTAGCTCTTCCTGAAAGTGGTCAAGGAATGATTAATAATACTGCTTATCATTCAGACATTCCCCTTTCGACCTAATGAAAAGGTGATTTATTTCCTTTATTGCGCAATGACGGAAAAAGCGAATGGAGAAATTCTTCTCCTTTTATTGAACTCATCTTTGTCTGACGTCATTAAGAAAAATAAAAATATAGTGGCGTTAAAGTCAAACGTAACAGTCTCTTTAAACTTATATATCTAGAAAACCAGGCAGAAAATGTGGCAGGGAATTTTTTGTTGACTAAACCTTGCCTAATAAATTGGTACTTTTCTCTCTTCTTTGTTACTTCCCCAAGGCATCTCATTTTCATTTCGTTTTGCAATTAACACTAGTAGCGTTCGTTTGGTGCTGTGTTGCGGCTTTATATGTCGCCCTTACTACGCAGTAGTAGATTTATTTAATAGCAATCTTTCAAAATAACACTGACGGGCTGAACATAGATTTCGCAAAAGTTCTTTCTTTGTTCAATCGGACGTCATCGGTTGTTTTTTTAATTGACCGGCATACAATAGAACACTTTTTGTTTCGGTATATAATACAATACATATATATTACATTCATGTGAGAGCGCTATTAATTGTTTCGCCTTAATCAGCATTATTTTCCCCAGTGTTTTTAAATGACATAAAGTCACACCTATTACTCAAAGGTAACAACGGTGTAGAAATAAACTTCTCTGATCATGATATTGGAATTACTTATTTTTTAAAAACTGTTAGTTCTCTTGTACGCTGACGACACGGTCCTCATTGCTGAAGACCCTGACTCTTTGCAATCCTGTATTCATGCTTTTAATGAGTATTGTACAAAATGGAAATTGCAAGTCAATACATTTAAAACAAAGGTAATAGTATTTGGTACAAATAAACCAAACAATTACTCCTTCCAATTAGGTGTCACTCAATTGGAAACTGTGATGACTATACATATCTGGGTGTGCACTTTAGCAGCTCAGGTAACTTCCTGAAAGCTAGAACTCATATAATAACGCAAGCAAAAAAGGCGATGCATTAACTCTACATGCGTACTAATAATTTAGATCTCCCACTAGATATCGAGCTTAAACTGTTTGATCACACTGTATTACCAATACAGAAAATATTGAAAGAATACATATCGATTTTCTAAGAAAAATAACAAATAGTTGGAAAAGTATCCCGTTATACATGCTTTACGCTGAACTAGGTAGTTACCCAAGAGAAGTAATAGTTAAATGCGGAATGGTCAAATTTTGGAATAACCTGATTTTAAGTAATGAACTCAAATTATCCCATATGTGTTATGACTTAATGTTTCACTCGAACCACAACTTCAAATGTATCAATTTTGTCAAATAAATTCTCAAATCCACCGGTTATGCGGATATTTTCGTAAACCAACATCAAATACAAACGCGCATTATTCATATAGCACTCAAACAAACACCCATAGATCAATTCATACAAGACTAGAGTTCAAAACTTGAACGCTCCTCTAAAGGAAAAAACTGTAACTTTTTTAAAGATCCTTCCCAAATCAACAAGTAGGCCACTTTTTTAATTCAGAACTGCTAATCACAAACTCCCGATTGAGACAGGACGATGGACAAATACACCACATGTACACTATTCCCACTAAACGACATTGGTGACGAATTTCATTACTTGCTTATTTGTCCTTTTTTATCCTTTTTTCATAGAAAAAAGAACACAATTTATACCCAGATATTATTTCACTTACACAAATGTACGCAAATTTAAAGAGCTACTCAGTAGTGAAAACAGGCATGTACTGCAAAGAATGAACATATTTGTTAACATTGTAATAAAACATTTCAAGTAATCAAAACATATTTATTTGTTATCCTGTAGCCTTATTCTAAATGCCAAATCTATTTTAAAAAATAAGTAATAATAATGATTGTATCGACTTATAGATATGCATAAATACTCTAAATACCTTTGACTTGGCATGCCCATGTACTTCTGTATTTCTTAATTACATGCGTCTCCAAATATAATTCTTCCATGTAAGTCACCACTGTTGCGTTTGTAAAAATAGTATATCATATACCTAATATATATATTGCCACTGAATGCAAACCCAAATAAACATGTCCCCATTGATAAATAAACTATGCACTATCCTTGTAGCATGTGCTTATCGGTAAAGACAACAAAGTATATCTTGTCGAATTCATGCCTCTGTCAAAAAAAATCTATGTCACTGACCAATGAGGTGAATGAAAATGCACTCCTAGTATGCCTATTGATACAAACGCAACAAGGTGTATCTAAATTGATGATCATTGATGTGTACCGTAAATTATTATTATTTTATTATTATTATATAATTATCATATTATTATTATTATTATTATTATTATTATTATTATATAGAAGCACTCCCCCTCACCCACCATCCCCACCATTATTATTATTTTTATATTATTATTTTTATTATTATTATTATTATTATTATTATTATTATTATTATTATTATTATTATATAGAAGCACCCCCTCCCCACCATCCCCACTACCCACGTTGTTTAAATTTTGCCATAATTTGTATGTTCTAACCGGAGCCAAATAAACGTTGTTGTTGTTGTTGTTGTTGTTATTGACAATTTCAAACAGCGCCCTCACAGGATTTTTTTTTTAAATGCTTTATTTAGACACACTTGCCGAAAATGCAATGATTATAAGATGCATATATTAATTTAATAAATAATAATAAATTAAATAAATAAGTAAAAGAAATCAGCATAATATGCCACAGCATAACATACGTGTGTAAACAGCAAAGCTGCTGCTAACTTGTCTGGTTCAAGTATGTAAACCAGAAATAGTGTTAACACAGTATATTGATATTTTAAAAAAGTCATACATAATATTATTAATATATTTGATAATTAATATTACAACACCAATGCAAGTGTACTTATGAACCCAAAAGTGTTCAGTGAACGTTCTTAAAGGGACGCACGGCAGTCTCATTAATGAAAGTACCCCGATTTATTGAAGCCAATCCATTTTTCTTCCATATTAAATATGATTGCATATTTATGTAAAAGGTAATACAATCTGGAGTGTTTACATTTATTTTTGACATTTTACCATTGATGTAAATATTATTCATTATACGAAGTAATATGCAAAATCAGTTTGTTTTAAACTATTCAAATAGTTATTGATAATGCGTTGGAAATATACAATATAAAGTTATATAGAAAAAGTAATGGAGGCTCGAGAAGTTTACAAAAATCAACATTGCCGTGTGTCCCTTTAACATTTTCGCTTGAAAATCTACCAATTTATGTCAGGTATATATCATATATAGATATTATATATTTTTTTTAACTTTCCATCACCGAATTGGTTGTCCGTTTATTTTCCACGTCATAGGTGCAAGAGGGTCGGGAAGGACCATCCCTCTATGCACCTTACAATATATTATGCATACAATTATAGGCAATATAACAGTGGAAAAGATTTAAATGTAATTTGTAGGAAAGTTATTAACTGGATATGTTTTCTTTCTAACTATTCTTGAGGTCATGAGTGGGTGATTTGTGTTTGAGAACTTTAATTACAAAATAGTTTGATTGTTAAAATATCAATTGATAGTAGTACACCATATCTTAAGTATAATTAACTGATATTGTAAGTTCTGTTTATTTATAGAACTGTTGCCATGTTTCGTCTGTAATGATTTTTTTTCGTCAGACTTAGAATGAGGAAAGGGTGGCAGAGTCTAAGCCAGCCTCATGAGATGAAATTTGCAGGGTTAAATATTTAAATACTCAGCTTATCAGCTTATCGGTAGTATCGTGAATTAAACTTATGACCAAGTGATAAATACAAAGTTTTTATAAATGTGTTAAGCAATATAAGACTATGTTTATGTATGGTTCAATGCATATTGGCATGAGATATGTAAATATTTTACTTGTATTACAATTGTATGCTTAACTTTACATCATCATGTAGATTATTAAGGGGCAGTGCTTATCAAATAAAGCAATTGAAGAATAACTAGTTTTGCAACTGCAAATGCTTGTCATACGCCGTGTTACATAAACATGTGTTCCATAAGTTAAGAAAGAAATATTTAGAGAATGTTTACGGCAGAAAAAAAAAAGACATGTTAATTATTACTTGTAAGAAAACAAATATTTATAAAATTGAATAAAATGACATTTGGACTAATAAAATAGAAAATTGAAGGGTAAACAGTAGATATAGTTTATGATATTTATAGCAATTGCTGTGAATTGCAATAGTAGCGAATAGTAGTATTATGGTTTAGCAACAATATTTTCATATCTGCTCCATATTTTATGAAAGCATGTATCTTTTGAGTTTTTATAAGCAATGCATTTTTCAGTTTTATAAACTCATTTTAAATAGTAAATAAAACTGAGACAGGATAAAGCAGAATTTTTTTTTTTTTTGAATATATGGTATTTTCCTAATATTAGAATTGTATTAAGGATATTATCAAACTTATATTTCCTAATATAATATCTGAGTCTGACCAGTTGGTCATTATCTCAGTACATGTGCTGTTAATTAAAGTAGATAAGTCTGCCCAAAATAACGTTGAAACCTCACAGTCGTTAAAGACATATTTAATTGTTTCTACCGCTTTATTACAAAGAGTACATTCATCAGAATCAGAAATATTAATTTTTTTAAGTAAATAATTGGTGCCTAGAATCGTATGGTTTATCCTATACTGGAACCATTGGAGTTGTACATCTTGATTTATTTTAAATGTTGCGGCAAATATATTATTCCAGTTCAGGTGTCTATTATTGGGTTCTTCATTCCATTCATTATTATCGCTGATGGGGTTATACTTTTTGTTATAAGCATTGCATCATAAATTGATCTGCTGCCTTTAATATTGATAGATCGAACTGGATTATAGGATTTGTACCTTTGCAAGGAAAAAGTGAGAATGTATGTGAACGTAGCAGACTTTTAATTGATGCTATAACAACTTCATATTCTAAAAAATATCTTTATAACTCATAGGTTTCTTTAAAGACTTTAAGTAATAAAAAGTTATCGCTTATATCAAGCAAGTCATTTATGAAAAAATGACTTTCGAGAACCAATGGTATAAAAACATAGTTGAGCCTCTTCGTTGTACCATAAAGGAACACCATAAAATTGATGCCATGATGTTGGTGAAAGGATTATCCAATGTTTTTAAATTGTTATTTATATAGTCCATTCCAAATAATGTAAACTATTTTATCCATGGGTTCATGTCTTGAACAATGCTTAAGTAATTATTTCGCATTTCAAAAGACGTCTTATCCAGGAAATGTTTAAAGACTAAAAACAGCAATCATTCTTAATCCACCTAGCTTTTTATCTTTATATATAAATTGACGTTTGACTTTATCTTTTTTACTACCCTATAAAACGTTGAACAATAATGTTTTTAGTTCATTTATTACAATTTGATGGGGTTGGGTATTGATGAAATTAAATGATTTATTTTTTAAGTAGCTAGACTCTTTATAACGGCAATTTTACCAATTGATGAGAGGATCCTCTTTGACCAGCAACTCAAGAGTTTCTTTATATCTTCAATTTTACTTTTATAGTTAATAGTACATACTCTGTCTAGGTCTACAGAGAATATAATTCCTTCAAGAGTAAAGGAGTCATGTTCCCATCATATGTCATATTCTCTGAATATTTTCACATTACATCTTTTTCTATCCTATCCAAATAACCTTAGTTTTATCCAAGTTCATGTTATAGCCGGAGTCTGACTCTCTGGCATCAAATTTTAAAGCATATTGCGAAAGTATGCGTTCTTTGTAACCTATTCTTATTTTATTTTTTTGTTAAACAACATCAGACAATCTCTGACGTAACATATGAAACTGATTTATTTTAATTTGTTTTTACATAATATATGCAAAACAAACCCTACCCCTCAACCCGTCCATCCACAGCACTGCCCGGACAGTCGAAAGTTCAAAGCCTTGTTCATAAACACAAAAGGGTTGACAATAGGGCTACCGCCTTGGAACGGTCAGTGGCAACAAAGGCCACTGGGGGTTTAAACCGGTTATAGGGTGCACCAAACCTCACACTTACCGTACTATCATCCCATTAAAACAGGACAGTGTAAATAAAGAAATCCCGCCATGATGATTGTATTTTATGTTAGTACACACGTCTCATTGTCCCAAAAGTTAAAGCTATATTACCTTACATAAATCGCTTTCTTCTTTGTAGGCGTATCTCTATTTGTAACTTCATGTTCGCAGGACATCATTTAATATATAGACTTCGAGCAGTGCACATCGTATATGTACACAGGTTACATTATGATTTCCAAGAAAAACATGTTTGCCTATTTTGTGACTCGAACACACGACCTTCTAATTTACAGTCCAATGTGCTTACCTCTGATCTATGGCGAGGTCTTGAGAATATTGCATATTTATAAATATATATTACGATACAAAATAACTTAACATATTTGAACGACCCTCAAGATGTATCAATATATGCGCAATCATCTCGCACATGTAAATAACCATGCGGTATGTTATACTATTTGTAGCATTTTTGGTGACATTTCCTTTGATGAATGCAGAGCATTAAATCGTTTAATTTAGGATAACTAAAGGTAAAGGGGCGTGGCTATACCGTACTACAACTACCGGATATTGGAAATTAGAGTACGGTCACTATGACGTCACAGTGTTACTAAGTACACCATGCTACAAAACAGATAGAGTCTGTCTCAGCTCGTTGGTTATTTAAACACCTCGATGAGACGAGGCTCTATCTATTACATATTATCAATTTAACTAAGATTCTGTCTAAAAACATAAGTCTCGAATGTGTATTTAGCGGATGATCAGTTTGTGCGGGTGTGTGTGCTATAGTTATTACGTAATAACTAGCTTGTGTCAGAAATGCTACTACATACCAACATGATTCCGTGGTGTTGTGGCAAAACCTTCATGTTACATATAAAACTGCAAGGTCCCTGGTTCAAATCTTTTTTTATGAAAATTATTCGGAAGCCGTATATTAGCGATGCTAGCTGAAGGCTAGATAAAATGTAATATTTTACGCATCGATTTCTGGCTTATATACCAACGTTTTGGCCGTTCGCCGAATTGAAACTATTTCACCCGTGACTTATTCAAATTCATGAGTTAGTTTAAGTATAGCGTCTGTAGCTTTAATGGCCTATTTCCAGCTTATTGTATTTGGGGGAGGAGAAAATGTGTATAGGTAACTGTAAATCACAGTTAGACAAACAATTGAATGCCCGTGAGAAACTGGTGGTATTCAACAATTTGGTTTTGTTGATGAGGCCCTCCCAATACAGCGTTTATATGAAGCCAACATATTAAAACATAAAACACAGGTGTTTCATTAGCTCTGATTTGGTGTGTTATTATTCTAAAAACAATGATTTATCAACACAGTTTTGTATTTAGCACAGCTTACTTATTAATTTGCAATTTTTCTTCTTCAAAAAAGTAAAGTTTAGAGTATTATATACTGTTATACCCTAGATACTGTGTTCCGTACACCAATGCTTTTCATAGAGAAAACGTTACTTGGGCCTCAGTTTATATATCTGAGCTAATCGGTCATGTAGCATATTAGAAAACCTTCCATGCCTTTTCAATAATCATTTAACATTGGGAAATTAGTCATAAATTAACATATGACGATAAGATTTGCTATACTTCTTTCAGCTAAAACACATTTTGCTCGAGGTTCTTTAACAGCTCTAGCATTTGTGTCAGTCAGGCGGAAAACAGTCTTCGCTGGAATACGTTCAGTATACAATTAAATTTTATTCCTCGCGGAAAAGTTGAAACCGACCGGCGATAAATATAAAATCAAAAATCGAGATTTTAAATTTTAATTTTTTTATTTTTATTTGTATTTGGGCAAAAGTAGTACAGGCTCTCCCGTAAAAAAAAAAAAGAGTGGCCTGAGATATTATTGAATACAATTAAAAATGTCCTTTTTTGTTCAGTGTAACGTATTAGTGGACTTTTAAAATATAACAGGATCGAGTTAAAAGGATTGTATGATAGACTATGCTGTTAAAAGTGTTAACTTTTGGTTGCATTACTGTTTTTGCTTATAATTTGATCATATACATTTACACAGCAATATAAATATACAGATTATTTTTTGTGTTTGTGTTTTGATCAGTGTAATAAAATAAATATTGTTGACTATGTCCAATAGCGCCCTTACAGGAATGTCATATATTCATAATGGTACATGCAATATGTGAAACTCGATCATGTGAACGGTAAACCCAGCGCCGTTTTGTCACTGCCCTTTCTAAGGCGGTACCCCAGTTGTCAACATGATATGTTTGTGGTGTTGCATACATTGATTCTATGTATCCTTGCAGTTGTTGTTCGTTTTAAATGCGTGTTTTTGGAGAACTGAGTGAATGATACATTTCCTGTTCGATTTCGGTATGGCATTTGTTTAAAATTAGCAAAGCGCTTTCGGATAGGAAAGTTAACGAACGGACGTATCTACGTACGACAGATAAAACAATAACTCACTTGAGCTTGCACAGGTAAGCTAAATACAACACATCAAACATTTTCTGTGTGCTTTTGGGACTAACATTCTATGAGTAATATATAAAAGATCATTGCAGAACATGTAAGAGCACATACCGTCTATATATAATATCTTCCCAAGGTTGCTCACGTCGTAGCTGTTTGAAAATGGTAATAGGGACGATTGCATCAATTCTTGATGGCTTGTGGCCACCTCCTCAGCAGTTGTGTTATATCCTTGGGTTTTCAGCCATGCTGTACACTTATTAAAGTCAATGGTTTCAACAGTTTTGAACGATTTGAGAACTTCAAGATATCCCGAGGAAAAGTCAAAATCTGTCAATATCCTTTTAGCAACGACTGTGGCTACAGAATCCTCCCTCTGAGAACATTTAAGAAGAGTTCGTATTCTTCCAGAATGTTTGCTGTTTAATGCGAGTTTCTCTTGCCTAGACAAGTTTTCTGGTAGTAACGCATTTGGATCTTTGCTCAGCTTACACAGATATTCCGACATTTCCGAACGAACAGAGAACGTGTAATTCTTGGGTAGACTCCAGGATGCCAACTCCGCTATTGCCGTTTTTTCTCGCGGGTTGTACGCGTCAATTACACGAGCTGTTGGCTTTCCAACTGGTTTCAGTAAACCTAGTTTTTGACTCATGTCTCCGTCAGTTTCCAATGCAATCTTTGGGGGTAGATAGAACGTCGAGATACCAGTAATTTTCTTCCGATTTTCGGGATTGCAAACTTCAGAAAGCTTTATGCTCTCTATCAATGGCTCACACACCGGATACTGCGGTCCGACATAATGAACAACCTTGTGATCGGGACCATATGCCTTTACCAAATACTCGATAAGTATTGGTAATTTGTCGTTGGCATACCCTTTAAAACGAAATCCGGTGTCACCTACACACCCAACCTGCCATACAATCAAGTGTAAATCTGTAGAAATGTTTCGTGTCCGTAACAAAAGGTCAGTTGCTTCAAATGATTGACAGCCAGGAAATGATGGATCCACTCCAAGGTCAGCAAATAAACAATCTTCGGCAGATGGAGCAGCGAGCATTTTGGTGATTATTCCCTCATTTTTGGCTATTTGGATGGCTCTGTGGGAAGGAAGAACAAACACTCCAGGATGACCATAAAAAACACCCACGATATGCAATCCTTGCCGGGCTTCGTGTAACATGACCTCCGACATTTGGACATACGTTTTGTATCGCGCTTTGTCATCATCATAAAGCACATAGAGATCCATTGCATCAGGTCGAATACTTTTTATGTAGTTATCGGTAACAGGATCGGCTACACAGTAAAACACCTTATCGCATGTCTTGATGTATCCGATAGCTTCCAGTGTAAAATGACCTACGCTCATTATTCCTGAACCGACCATTGTTATACGCCCACTACGCTGGATATTTTGAACTTTCGTCGACACATGTTTTGTCAGTTCCTGCCACTTCTTCACGTCTTCATCCATAATTTACCTATTAACAGAAATGCTACGTGTAACATGGTTTTATATCAAGTTAACATGTGAATTAGAAATATTGAGATATATAGAATAGTAGTAGTAGTAGTAGTAGTAGTAGTAGTAGTAGTAGTAGTAGTAGTAGTAGTAGTAGTAGTAGCAGTAGTAGTAGTCGTCGTCGTCGTCGTCGTCGTCGTCGTCGTCGTCGTCGTCTTCGTAGTAGTAGTAGTAGTAGTAGTCGTAGAAGAAGTAGTAGTAGTAGTAACAGCACCAGTAGTAGTAGTTGTCGTTGTCTTAGTCGTCGTCGTCGTAGTAGTAGTATTGAATTGAATGTTGTTTAACGGCTCATCAACACAGTATAGGTTATTTAGAGCCGCCCCCGAGAGAGGGGAAGGATACATAGGAATCCGGGAACCTGCCCTACTCTAATTATCGAATAGATTCCTATGGTTCTTTTAGGTCATACTACACCAATTCATTTTCCATAGGCCTACCTTATAGCTCTAAGCTCTGTACTGAGTTCCCTAATGTAGGAAGCTATTTTTTTTATTACTTGTTTTAAAAGACCTATCTTAGTTTTATCAAAAAAACATACAGAAGCCATACATTGAGTATGTTTTGAAAAAGCTGTTTGGGTCGGATGGTGCTGACCTACCTACTTGCATGTAGAAACATGAGGAAAATGTAAAATATACTTCTTTTTTTGATTATGCAACACATTATGAATACATTGCACAAATGTATTATTTAACCTTTATAAGTACTCTTCAAAAGTTGAATTTTATTTTTTAAGATTTTTTGGTTTGATTACCTTGACAACCAATCAAAATTAAGAGATTCTGTGTAATAGCTCCGAATTTACCCTGGAACTTTTTCCCTGCCTGCTGATTGGTTGGTAATTGGTGTAGTCCGATCTAAAGAGACATTCAAACCTGACTGAAGTTGTTTTTTTCGGGCTAAATTGTTTGATACATTCGATCTGAGAGAAATTATGTCATTCTTTTTAAGAAAGAAAACATTTTCGACAAAATATGAGGGCTTAAAAGAGCTTTGGCTAAAGTAAAATTCCTTCGGATTTTACGCGTAAATCCAGAATCTTCAAAATGCCATATCTCGACAACCGCTCCAATCTTTTGCTTCAAATAAAGTGACTTTTCCCATATCTACATGTAGATATGGGAAAAGTGTGACTTTAGTGTTTACATGGGTCGTTTGTAATTGCTTATTGTGGTTTAGTTCTAGCATTGCCCATGAAAAAAATAAAATGAAATGATGTAAAAATGATTGAATTGGTATTTCCTTTTTATTTTATTGAAAAACATTCAACCCATCGATATATATAACCCAAAACGTGAGCGGTGTAGTTAGCAGTTTTGAGAAGTGTAGAGATCGCCAAAAATGCAGCATTAATAGGCAATATAAGTAAAACACAAAGATGCTCGTTTATATCCGTATTTTATGGAGACATGATTTACAAACCTAGGAAGATTACTGATGGTGATAATGTTCATGAGTTGTTAATTAAAATTATTGAAAACGGAGTAGTACTAACTCTAATTTATGATACAGAGATGATAAAAAATACCGAAAATGCCAAATACCGTTTATTACGGCGTGTATATTTCTCAACTAATTCGTTTTGCTAGAGCTGACCTTTTCTAAGTTATATTATTCTAGCAATGATTTGCTCGATAAATACAGCGGTAATCTTAAAATACTTCTGCGACGAGGATTATCTCAAGGCGTCTTTTATTGAGATGTGTTAGTGTTACGATTTTAGATAATCTTATATAACCTCACATGTTTAATATATAAATATATATGGTTTAATTAGTAGTTTAGTTTGATCCCATATATAACCACATACTTATCTGACTTCATTTAATCCCTTGTAGAGGCTGTAAAGCATATATTTTAGTGAAGGTAGATAATGTAGGTATTTGGATTGTCCTGCTAGATTAGCATTAAGTTATGAATGGCTGTTCACGCAGCAAGTTTGATGTGTCATCTGGTGCGTTTGCTTGGGTGTGCGACCTACTTGCTGGCTCGTTGATGTCATTTGGTGTTTTGGCTGATGCTGTGCGACCTACTTGCTGTCTGTCCATGCAGCAAGCTCATGTCATTTAAGTGTTAGGATGATGGGTGTGCGACCTACTTGCTGGCTAGCTGATGTCATTTGGTGTATTTGCTGATGTTGTGCGACCTACTTGTTGGCTGTCCATGCAGCAAGCTCATGTCATTTATGTAAGGGTGATGGATGTGCGACCTACTTGCTGGCTAGCTGATGTCATTTGGTGTATTGGCTGATGTTGTGCGACCTACTTGTTGGCTGTCCACGCAGCAAGCTCATGTCATTTGTGTTAGGATGATGGGTGTGCGACATACTTGCTGGCTGTTGAAAGCGGTCATTTAGTTCATTGGTTGGCTTAGCTTGCTTAGCTAAATGGCTTATGGAAGAGTATATAAAGGGCTTACATTCTTCAGTTTGCGGTTCTTGGGCATCGTTTTTAGTCAGAATTATTGAAGTACATTTCTTTTGAATTAGCAGAGTTAGAGAGAGAGGGAGAGAACGAGAGAGAGGAAGAGAAGAGAGAGCAAGAGAGACGATGAAGAGGACGAAGAGAAGAGAGAGAGAGAGAGAGAGAGAGAGAGAGAGAGAGAGAGAGGAGAGAGAGAGAGAGAGAGAGAGATAGAGAGGAGAGGGAGAGAGAGAGAGAGAGAGAGACTTTTAAAGTGTAACTATAAGAGATTTTAGCAATTATTCTTACTTAAAAGACTTTTGATATTTGGATTATTTTCTCTGACATATTATTTGGAACAGTGATGGATAACTATTAGAAACGTTTAATAAAAGTCATCAACTTTGTGAAAGACTTATTTATATTTACTACGTCCTTATATACACCATTTACAAGGAACATTTATTTGTGTGGAAATAATTTTTAAGTATTATTTCTAACTGACGAACTTTGCGTAATTCGTAACACTGGTGGCAGCGGTGGGATTTCTAACATTACGAACTGTTCCGTAATTGTGTAACACTGGTGGCAGCGGTGGGATTTCTAACATTACGAACTGTTCCGTAATTGTGTAACACTGGTGGCAGCGGTGGGATTTCTAACATTACGAACTGTTCCGTAATTGTGTAACACTGGTGGCAGCGGTGGGATTTCTAACATTACGAACTGTTCCGTAATTGTGTAACACTGGTGGCAGCGGTGGGATTTCTAACATTACGAACTGTTCCGTAATTGTGTAACACTGGTGGCAGCGGTGGGATTTCTAACATTACGAACTGTTCCGTAATTGTGTAACACTGGTGGCAGCGGTGGGATTTCTAACATTACGAACTGTTCCGTAATTGTGTAACACTGGTGGCAGCGGTGGGATTTCTAACATTACGAACTGTTCCGTAATTGTGTAACACTGGTGGCAGCGGTGGGATTTCTAACATTACGAACTGTTCCGTAATTGTGTAACACTGGTGGCAGCGGTGGGATTTCTAATTAACATTACAAACTTTTCGTAAATTCGTAACATTATTTAAAACTTAGGAAGAATATCGGTCGTGATACTTTTCATGATTTGTTTATTAAATTTCATTAGGATAATAAAATAAACCGAGGTTACGACCGAAGTGTTCTGCGGTCGTAACCTCTACATGCTTAGTTGTAGACCTTTAAACAGTTTGAAACTTGGCTGTCCTCTTTGATTTACCGGACGGACGGAGGACTATGACATAGTATTCCTAACACCTCTAAGGCGGGACCTGTTCGATGAATGTCATTCACTCCGTTGTGTCTCACCCATAACAGTTTTTCTCTTGATGCCCTGACTACATCGAGTACTTTTGAGAAAGGTTTCACTTATTCTCGATACAGTTTTATAGATGCTCATTTCAGTTTTATACATGATTATTTCTGTGTTTTTCTGATGACATCTATCTATGCTTTTTCAATTGTAAGGAGTTATCTCAAAGGGGATTGTTTTATTTACACTGTCCTGTTGTTTAGGGATGATGATAGGGTAAGAGCGAGATAAAAGATAAAATGATAAATATTCCAGACCGTTAACACACTTTAATTCGTTTATGATGTGCTGTTTCTCTAAATTGTGACAACCAAATTAGTGCAAGTTGTGGTAGTTTAGTTGTTTCACCTTTGCACAAACGGCTGAGATTTGAGTTGAATTATTCTTGCAGTTGAAATAAAAATAAATAAATGAGTCGAACAGGAAATGCTGCTTTTATAAAAACACAGTAAACCTAAAAGTACAAAACAACACAAATAGCAATGCGAATGAAAAATAAAAGTGTCTGACGTCACAAACACAAAAAGTGTAGGCAGTTTTATTTTTATTTATACTGTCCTGTTGTTTAGGGATGACGGCAAGAGTACGAGTGAGGTTTGGTGCACGCCTGGACCTGTTTAAATTCCCCGAATCCAGTTTAAATTCCCCGAAGGATCTATGTTGCGACTGACCGTTTCAAGACGGTACTCCTGTTTCAACCTTTAATTGCTTGTGACGTCCTTTTGGAGTGCCCAATCATATCTACCCTTGTTTGATTGTATATGTCATAGGCATATCCTGTGGACTTAACTCTTTGCTTTATGATACTTAATCAAACTATAGAGGGTTATCTGAAGTGCATGCTCCCGGATATTCTTGATAAGGGGCACTTCACCGAAAACAACATGGGTGTAAATACTTGCTCCCGGATACACTCAATGTGACTTCATCGAAAAGTAGTATGCTATTTAAATGCAGCATATAATGAAGGGTGATCAGTCAGCAACTTAGACGACATCGCAGCAGGTATGTTATGTTATTGTTAGTTTGGTTTACAATTTATTGTTTAAATAATTGTGTTTAATGTGTACTGGTCTATAAATATAATAAATACATATCTAATTCGAAACTTATGCACAGGACATATATTCCGATTTATTGTTTAGTATTATTTGTTTATGTTACTATATAAGTACTACGTTCATAAAAACGTTATTGTAAAATGTGTATTAAATGTGTTTAGTTTAAATGCTAAAACAAACTATATGCAACATCTTAATGCATCTGGACGAAGCAACTTCATACGATTAATTTGATTAAATTACAGCATTGGCTATTTATTTATAAATTGTCCTAAGCTATTAAATTATCATGTATATTTGATTAATATTACTTTAGACAGACATTTAAAGCTCCATTAAACACATCTCTTGATAAGATTTGTAAACCTGTTATCAACGAGACAGACATGATATATTTAACTCGAGCTCTTCGTTATGCATCGATCTATACTATGGGTTAAAGGGAAACAATGAAATATCGAAGTGTTTATCAGGCACTGAAAAAAGCGTCTCCCTTTATATATCCAGTATTATTTTTGCTTTAATATCATTAAATACAATTTCGGGATTTCACCTTTGCGTCCGTATTCTATCATAAGTATTGATATATTATTGTTGTAATATTATAAACAGTTTATATTCTGAAAAATAATTTGCTTTATACTGCGTGTATAATTAATATTAATGATTCTAACACGACCTCCACAGTATTTCATATACAAAAAGAAGAGAGACAGCTGTATGTTATTCTACGATAAAATACAGCTGTTCCATTAATTCCCCGCGTATATTTCATCCGTTGGAAGCGCCACGTTACATGACGTCATTTGGTAAATATATGTCACGAAGACAAACTCAACTTTAATTTTATTGAAATGTTAATTACAACAAACTTGCCATGCTCCCAAACCGTGAACACCCGCGATATAAACCCATCATATGCATCAGTACATATAACATTAATAAGCATCTTGAACAAGGTGAGAACGTTTGACGTCATACAGCGCAAGCTATATGACGTAAACAATGACTTAATTGTTTGTCACGTGACTACTATTGTATTGAAACGAAAAACTTTGCATATGGGGGCGCCCAATGGTACAGCCTGTAAACATAGCAGCCTAATTACCTTGATCTCCGAGATAATATATAGTGCCCCAACAGTAGCGTGAACAATTGGGTTATTGTTGTGTTAGAATCGAAATAATAAATACATACCTGAATTTTAACGCACTCGTGATTTAATTACTACGCATCCGAATTCCTAACTGTATTTTATTCACCGATAAAACACAGGTACATATTTATTATTTATTATTCTAACACGACCTCCACAGTCTTTCATATACACAAAGAAGAGAGACAGCTGTATGTTATTCTACGATAAAATACAGCTGTTCCATTAATTCCCCGCGTATATTTCATCCGTTGGAAGCGCCACGTTACATGACGTCACTTGGTAAATATACGTCACGAAGACAAACTCAACAGTTATTTTAATGAAATGTTAATTACAACAAACTTGCCATGCTCTCAAACCGTGCACACCTCCGATATAAATCCATCATATGCATCAGTACATATAAGATTAATAAGCATCTTGAACAAGGTGAGAACGTTTGACGTCATAAAGCGCAAGCTATGTGACGTAAGTAATGACTTAATTGCTTGTCATGTGAATACTAGTGTATTGAAAGGCAGAAATGTACGTCGTTCGGATGCGAGTAACTAAATCACTCGTGCTAACGCAAATTACTCGTGCTAACGCACTCGTGATTTAATTACTACGCATCCGAACGACGTAACCGATAAAACAGAGGTACGTTTTTATTATTTCTAAATTAACAAATGCAAGTTATGCAAAAAAACTAGCGTTTTCAAAAAAAAATCAAGATTGCCGTGTGTCCCTTTAAAGTTCTGTGTAATGAATTTCACATGCATATATGTTTAATCTATGAACTGCCGTACGTGCTTATATCTTTAACAAAGACTATATCGTTCAGTGGCCATTAACATTGTGTACTGACTTGTTGACTTATTGTTACTATGAAACTGGAGTTGCGGATTAAAGGTTAATTAGAAATCCCACCGCTGCCACCAGTGTTACACAATTACGGAACAGTTCGTAATGTTAGAAATCCCACCGCTGCCACCAGTGTTACGAATTACGAAAAGTTCGTAAGTTAGAAATAATACTTAAATATTATTTCCACACAAAAAAAATGTTCCTTGTAAATGGTGTATATAAGGACGTAGTAAATATAAATAAGTCTTTCATAAAGTTGATGACTTTTATTAAACGTTTCTAATAGTTATCCATCGCTGTTCCAAATAATATGTCAGAGAAAATAATCCAAATATCAAAGTTCTTTTAAATAAGAATAATTGCTAAAACCTCATATAGTTACACTTTAAAAGTCTCTCTCTCTCTCTCTCTCTCTCTCTAACTCTGCTAATTCAAAAGAAATGTACTTCAATAATTCTGACTGAAAACGATGACCAAGAACCCCAAACTGAAGAATGTAAGCCCTTTATATACTCTTCCATAAGCCATTTAGCTAAGCAAGCTAAGCCAACCAATGAACTAAATGACCGCTTTCAACAGCCAGCAAGTATGTCGCAAACCCATCATCCTAACACAAATGACACGAGCTTGCTGCGTGGACAGCCAACAAGTAGGTCGCACAACATCAGCCAATACACCAAATGATATCAGCTAGCCAGCAAGTAGGTCGCACACCCATCATCCTAACACTTAAATGACATGAGCTTGCTGCATGGACAGCCAGCAAGTAGGTCTCACAGCATCAGCCAAAACACCAAATGACATCAACGAGCCAGCAAGTAGGTCGCTCACCCAAGCAAACGCACCAGATGACACATCAAACTTGCTGCGTGAACAGCCATTCATAACTTAATGCTAATCTAGCAGGACAATCCAAATACCTACATTATCTACCTTCACTAAAATATATGCTTTACAGCCTCTACAAGGGATTAAATGAAGTCAGATAAGTATGTGGTTATATATGTGATCAAACTAAACTACTAATTAAACCATATATATTTATATTTTAAACATGTGAGGTTATATAAGATTATCTAAAAGCGTAACACTAACTAAAAGACGCCTTGAGATAATCCTCGTCGCAGAAGTATTTTAAGATTACCGCTGTATTTATCGAGCAAATCATTGCTAGGATAATATAACTTAGAAAAAGTCAGCTCTAGCAAAACGAATTAGTTGAGAAAAAATTGGCATTTTCGGTATATTTTTATCATCTCTGTATCATAAATTTGAGTTAGTACTACTCCGTGTTCAATAATTTTAATAAACAACTCATGAACATTATCACCATCAGTAATCTTCCTAAGTTTGTAAATCATATCTCCATAAAATATGGATATAAACGAGCATCTTTGTGTTTTACTTATATTGCCTATTAATGCTGCATTGTTGGAGATCTCTCTATTTACACTTTACCGATTTTATCGGGATGACAACAGGGTAAGTGTGAGGTTTGATGCACCCTCGCACCTGGTGTAAACCTCACCGTTCCAGGGCGGAGGCTTTATTGTGAACTATTTTGCGTTTGTTACGTCATATTACTACACTGATTATTAACTCTGCCTTTCATGTTTGTCTTTTTGTGTGTTTTTGAGTTTACTGTGTGCTGTGGAAGTTGCATTTTCTGTTCGACTTTAATACCTTTATGTAACAATCGTTGTCTTAGAAGTGTTTTAAAATTGCTAGTGCATTTATTGAGCAATTCAGTGTCACGATAATACAACTTAGAAAAACTCTTACGGAACTTATGGTAACGGTAACACTGTTTGAGAAGTTTTTAGCTCTACTGGCTTATGCGATGTCGAGTTGTCCGTCGTCCGTCCGTCCGTTAACTATTGTATTTTTTACGTGATAGGCACTTCATTATTAATTGGATCTTTACGAAACTTTGCAAATGTCTATATATTAATAACAGCACGGATGAGTTTGAAAGCCAGGCAGATCGGATTAGTTATAGTTATGGTCCTTGGTTTGCTGAAAAATCCATATTAAGCTTTGTTTACACTCTAGCACCTTCATCTTGCTTTTGATATTTACGAAACTTTGTCAATGTATTTATATCAATAGAAGCTCGGATGACTTTGAAAACCAGCCATATCGGATGGGTAACACCGGTGTTATGGCACTTGTTATGCTGAAAATGCCATAGTAAGACTTGCTTACACTATAGCACCTTCATTTTGTACTTGATCTTTACGAAACTCTGAAAGTGTATTAATATTAACACAGGCTCGGATGAGTTCGAAAATCAGCCAG
Source organism: Serripes groenlandicus (assembly GCA_031761405.1). Classification (NCBI taxonomy): domain Eukaryota; kingdom Metazoa; phylum Mollusca; class Bivalvia; order Cardiida; family Cardiidae; genus Serripes; species Serripes groenlandicus. The sequence goes on along the minus strand of JASEVX010000005.1, from coordinate 39,972 downwards.
ATTGGACCAACTACGCCGGAGTTATGACCCTTGTTTTTTCTAAAAAAATGCCATTGTTTGCATTGTGGACATTCTAGGACATTCATTTATCATTTGATCTTTACCAAAGTTACATATATTGTTTATGGCAATGAAAGCGCGAACAAGGTTAAAAACTGCTAAATTTCGAATTAGGAACAGCAGAGATATAGCCCTTGTTATTCTGAAAACCCCCCACATATTCTTGCTTGTGAACACTGTTTATAAAAAAAGAGTATGATAATGGACCTTGGGAAACGAGCACGACACATACGAAATATTGCAGTATCGGTTTGATTGAGACTGTTCATGAGTGGTAGTGAAGTATGCTTGCTACCGCTCACGCCGTCTAGCCCCGGGTTGAGCAGAACTCAATATTCATAAAATCAACAGCACAAAATTTTAACCATCCCGGAGATGGCATGCATATGGCGGTGGACATGGAGTTATCCTTCTTTAACGTATTCCCCATGTCGTACGGCGTATGGTCCCAGTATCTAATAAAATGAAATGCCCCGAAGAGCGAAATAAACATAATGGAATTTAGTTGGGAGCAGCGGTTATGAAGCCTGCGTATAAAAAGCAGACAACATATCCTATGAGTGGTTTAACAATACCCAGAGCCTTTTATCGGCCGGAGTAGTGGAACCACCGAATCAAAAATTAAGTAAGAAAACAAAAGAAATTGAAAATGTACCACCGATAACTAACTATAAGTATCGGGCTCAGCGATCTCCAAAGATCGAATGAATAACAGTACTGATTGCAAGCGCGGGGAGACGTTTTATGCCGCCACACTGCACAAGCAACGCCACTGTGTTATAAAAAGGAGTATGAAAATGGACCTTTGGAAACGGGATGAGCAGAACTCAATATTCATAAAATCAACATTTTAACCATCCCGAAGATGGCATGCATATGGCGGTGGACAAGGAGTTATCCTTCATTAACGTATTCCCCATATAACTCTCTGATGAAGCCTTAAAGGCGAATGTATATATATATTCGCCTTTACGTTATATATTACGGAAACGTATACTGACCCCCTTATCTGTTTCATAAGTGATTGGTGTAACGTGTGTTATATATTGGAATGATATAATTTTACTAATATAGGACCAATAACTCGGACAATATGAAACCACTTAATTAATGACACTTTTATTAATTACTTCCACTACAGTATAATTTGTTCTTAATCAAGTTATTTTGACATAATTTGCGGTCATAGGTCAGAAAGCGAGCGCGAATGACGTTACTTAACGTGAATGACGTCACTTAAATCTCGTATTGGCAAGTTTCTTCATATTGGCCTGTATTTGTTCATATTGGCCAATTTCCGTTCAACTTGGCCGAGTTTGCGTCGTATTGTGTGTAGCGTTTCTAATAAAACACGGCTAATATAGTTTAGTTTATTAATGATACATACTTATAAATTGTTTTATTGATATAACTGATGTTAAATGAAAATATATATTCATAATATAACACTGAACATTTTGAAAATGTTTTCAAATTGAAAAAACTCAAATAACTAACAATTAATGAATTATATTTACATGGAAAATATACTAAACCAAACAAGTAACGATACATGCTAACATGGTAAATTCCATTGCTCGTATTCGAGGCTATGCGTGGCAGAGATCATGAACAATATAATTAATTGTGTTAATCATATTGTTGATGACCTCTGCCACGCATAGCCTCGAATACGAGCAATGGGATTTACAATGTTATTATGGTATCGTTACTTGTTTGGTTCAGTATATATACTGTATGAACTTATTAAATTCCGACTGGTACCGTTGGAGACAGGTGATTTGAATGTTTTTTTTTAAATTTACAGTCGTTATTGACAAAATAATTGTCTCGTTCAGAATGAAAAATGTTGATTTATTGATTGTTATTATTGAGATATTAAAGGTATTGTCTGCTGGTGCGTTAACTGTTTGTTTCAGTATATGTAAGTATAGTTAGTTCAACACATTATATTGACAGGAAATACAAAACTCTTACATTTTTTAATCGTCTAGAACACACACACACGCACGTTTGCTCACACGCACGCACACACACACACACACACACACACACACACACACACACACACACACACACACACACACACACACACACACACACACACACACACACACACACACACACACACCTACGTGTATTACGTATGATTCGAGGACCTTGACGTATTCTGACGTCAGGAGGACCCATAACAAATATGCATGCTACGACGTCATTCTTTTCACTGAAGATGGTCAAAGAAATGTAATAACTAGTTTTGTTTTGTTTTTCTAATTCTTCACGATTGTTTCCTTGAATTCGCCAATTATATTTCTGCCAAGGTTTCCGAAGGTAACGAGGACCTGTCTTCACTTTCCATCTTAATGAGGACTATGCTAACACAGTCCATGTATGCCATCGTAACAGGGACATTGAAGGATGCACAATGACAATGCTTTCTATTTTACCGAGGACCTGTCTTCACTTTCCATCTTAATGAGGACTATGCTAACACAGTCCATGTTTGCCAACATAACAGGGACATTGAAGGATGCACAATGACAATGTTTTCTATTTTACCGAGGACCTGTCTTCACTTTCCATCTTAATGAGGACTATGCTAACACAGTCCATGTTTGCCATCGTAACAGGGACATTGAAGGATGCACAATGACAATGTTTTCTATTTTACCGAGGACCTGTCTTCACTTTCCATCTTAATGAGGACTATGCTAACACAGTCCATGTTTGCCATCGTAACGGGACATTGAAGGATGCACAATGACAATGTTTTCTATTTTACCGAGGACATAATTGGTGTCGCACAGGAGTAAATGACGTCAGTTGCATGGTACATTTTTGTATATGATTTTGGTTTTGAATACAACATACTTTTCAACATTGTTTCAGCATAATGCCATAATTTTTTATCATTTCCGGGACATTGTCCCAAATTGTTCGGGATTGTTCAAGAAGAGAGGTATACTCTAGATTACGTGTCTGTCTCGGTGGTTCATGAAGGTTTTTGGTTTGATCTCTACTCTGACATTACACAAACGGCTGTCCCGGCAGGACACTATGTAACATTGCCATTTTCCAGAGCAATTCGCAGACTAGGCAAGCGCAGTTGGTAGGGCGCTAGACACAGAACGTCGTGGCTTCGAGCCCATCAGCGACCGGCAACGGACTTTGCAGTGAGTCGACCAAAGGCGTGTCCTGAAGTCACGTGGCTCCCACTTCCAATGCAAGTGTGAAAGCTGTCTGTCGCTTGCGTATATCCGAGGAAAGCAATGGTTACGGCACCCAGGTAGATCCTTAAAGACTGGCCACCTTTGAAATGGCCTAAAAAGTGCCGATAAGGGCGTTAAACTACATACAAACAAACAAACCAGAGACATTCAATTCCATAACATAATCGAACATGGAGAGGGTATGAATAGAACAGAATAATAAAGAATAGATGAGAATAAATTCTATTTTCCAATCATATGCAAAATAGTGACAAATGGATTAAAAGTTAATCCAAGGAAAACAAATTGTCATATTAAACAAATCGGGAAAAAGATCAACACAACTTGTACATATAAGGGGAGAAATCCACTATGCTACAGAGTATAAATATTTGGATATGATCTTTACTTCATTTGTCAAATGATGTATCCAAAAGGGCACTTAAAGCCAATTCCAAATTTAATACATGTTTTGGAGAACTGGATGGCAAAGTAAATACCATGCTTCATTTATTTGATCATACAATTAAACCTATACCTACGTATGGAAGTGAACTATTGGATACTATTGACCACAAGCAAACAAAAGATCTAAAAAGGCATCTATATTTTATTCACAATATTGAATAAAATACCATGTGAAAAAATCAAGGAAGGTTTTTGAAATATGTCCTGGGTGATCACAAACATGCTACTTATAGTGCTGCTGTGGTAGAATTAGGCAGATACCCTATATATAATATTTATTGATATATTGTGTAATAGAGCGAATAGTGTTATACTGTATGCTATGAATCTGAGAGGAAATGTTTATTCGATCAAATATCTAATTTATGCAACAATTTCCAATATCTTACCCCTCAGCAACAGTTTTATGGTTATTTAGTAATGAAGATGCAAACATGATTTTTCCAGTAGCAGAATATAATATACAAAATGGCATGGCCTATATGAATTACGACTGCTAGCAGTATTGGCTAGCAGTATTATGCCCGCTTTGACCAAATAAAAAAACACAAGAAAATGCTGGTTCAAAAGACTTGTAGCTGAATTGCTACAGGTTTTAATATTATTTACTACATATTGTTTAGACTAGTAATACTGAGGTCAAAACGTCTCGACCTACAATTATTAAGACTAACACAAGAAAAATTTGATTAAAAAGACAAGTAATTGTATCATGAAAAAATCACCTCCACTTCAACATAACAATAGTTTACAACAGTAAACTATTAAACTATACATTTTGGTTGAAATCATGTCATCAAATATTGACAAGGATATGCATTTTATCATAACAATAATTATATCCTCGGTAGCATGTTTTCCTTCGGAAAATCTGGTTAACTTTAGTTATAATTTAAAGAAAAATTTATCAAGAACTGCCAATTTAAAATGTTCACCATAAAATGATTTCAACTTTTCTAACAAGAATGAAATAAATGCGTTGTCTCGTTTCACCCTTATGCATTTGAAGTCACTGATCGTGTAGACGCTAAAGTCGCAGAAACTTGACTCGGTACGAGCGGGTCCTGACTTTGGGATTTTTCCACACAAACGGCGCGAGTACTGGTTAAGTCTCCAGGAAGCAGACATCGAGAGTGATTAATCTAAGCCAAAGGCTTTTTTTCGCAATCGATGTAAAATAAATAGGTTTAAACTAAAACAAACCTTCACACATTGATTGTTTAATTTGTTTGGATTTAACGCCGTTTCCAACAATTGTTAAAGTCATAGCACTGCGGCCAGTTCACCTAGTCATAGTCCTAGTCAATGGTCCATTTTGTCAAACTGTTTTTAACCATTTATAAATGGTCAAACTTTAAAGTTTAATAATTATTTACTTTCCTTTTGCATAAGTGTTTTCAAATGTGTGTGCTACAGGTTTGCTGCATGTGGAAAAGGATTACCTATGTGTGATCGTGTAATTCACCTATTAGTGGAGTTATTCTATCTCACCTGTCCTAACCTATATTATTGTAAAACACATTATTTCATATTGTGTTTCGAAACGAGTGTAAAATGGACTTTGCAAATGAACAGATGTTCAGATTCATCACACAATAAAAGCGTTAAAGAAGTAACGAAAATGTCAATATGTTTCGACGTGTTTGATCAGTTTTATACTTTCTGCGTCTAATTTCCAAAAGTATCTAGGTTCTTCCCTTTTCAAATTCGGGTGACTCCATTTTCCACTTATTAAGAGTTTTGCAATATTTTGATAACTAAAAGACCAACAATGCTGATTTCATGTGAGATAGCTGTCTAACCCGAATATGTAATCTTTGCAAATACCTCAATATTATTATTGGGTTGAAAGAGTTTTAAAACACTTCTCAAATACATAACATTTGCAGCAGACAATTCTAAAATATATAGGACACATTTTGGAAATTATCCGTAAATAGAATCCATAGATATTAAAATTGGTGGAGAAGTATTGTGTCAAAAGGAAAAATAGAGCAAATTCATCTTCTGAAACAACGTGCTTAATGTCGTCTTCTGCTAATGCGCTAAATACGCTTGTAAGAAGGCTATGTGAGTACACCCAGCCGGAGCAGTAAATCCATCAGTTTCTTGTGAGTTGGAACACCAATGGAAAACATTCCTATCGAAACGTAAGTTGTGACAACGGCAGAACATGATTCCGAATCGTCCAAACAAATGTTCTTATATCTCGACCTTATAAACGTATCAAACTTTAGAATCGCTTCAACTGAATTTGAACTTCCTCACTTAATTTAAATATTTAAGGTGGAAGGAATCGCACGATAAATGTACCAATAGGTGGCAATTGTAAGTTTGAACTTGTCGAAAATGAATCCGATATCTTGTTAATCTGTTTGAAAATGTCCGAATTGATATCGATATATTTATCATGCAAATAGCATGATAATCTAAAAAAAAACCTGTTCAAATGTCAAAGTTTCAAAGAGCAGTAGACATCTTCACATGTATTCTTGTGTACACTCATATAATGAGTTTTGCATACACTATATATCTTAGCCACCGCTGAATGGCATTGCTTAACATGTATGTGACGTACTTAAATATATATTTATATCAAATACGCTCTTAATTATATTGTGAGAAAGGAAAGTTTCTCTCCGAGAGATACATTTACTGTTCTCAGAATGTATTCAGCGTTATCCTAACGCTTATATGTTCCAACATAGACTTTATAATTACTGCTTCAAAATGTTATCTCTTCTTTGTTCGCTCATTCTTGAGATTCGGAGCAGTTTATCAGGGGACTATTGAGCGTAAATATATAGATGCGAAATGCAAATTAAAGAAAGAAATTGTATGTATAAATATTAAATTAAAAACATTTTTTTATTATTATTTGTGGACGGTTATACTTGGGGATCTTCATGAAATACATTGTCTGTTATTATCAGCTGTGTTTGTTTTACACTTGCTATAACACTTGAAGAAGAATGCATTTTATTGTATTAAAATAATATGAGGAAACTCCGTTTTATACGTAAATAGTCATATTAAAACAGTAGAAAAGGAAACTGCAACTGGTATAAAATTTGCTCCAATACATGCCGATGTGTTGCTTTGAGACTTTAGAGGGAACAAACCAAATTCATATATTTCAAATTTAAAATGCCTATGGTTAACAAAGAGCGAAATACATTAATGTAAGTAATCCAGGGTGAGGTTGTATAAATTAAACATATAAAAGTTTTCAATGAAATAAGATTCATAGCTCCATATTTAACAAAACGTACAAAGTCAAATGGCAATATCAATAAACCATATGTGTTATTATCGATGGCCTATAAAAGTATTCACTTTTCATCCGTAGAGTTTTTTTACAAAGAATACTCCCTTTCCAATACAATTTGATTGATAATAGAAGATTTCATCTACAGTCTAAAGTTTGCTTCCATATACGCATCGACCAGACACTTTATTAATATATTTTTTTAATTTAACTTTTCTCACATTCACATATCTTATTCGAATCAATGTTACTTTGTAAGTGTCTTTACACATAGAACACTAACACGTTCAAGAAGACAATATTAACTACGTAGAAAAGTTAAATGACAATGTAGAGGTATGACTTACCTAAGAGTCTTGTAGTTTGTAAATAAACTATTCAATTCTATTAGTGAGCGCCTGTTTTCACGATAATATCTGAGACACGTTAGAACACTGTAATAGTCCAAATCGTAATAACGCCGGTCCCTACCAACTGTGTTGCTCTCAATACACATCAATCACAATCACGTGGTTACATCCTTATAAGGTAAAGCGAATACACCCACCGCCCTCCGCCCCCGGTACATTGAAACCGTGATATAAATAGATATAACCCGAAATATTGTACTGACACGATGAATAGTCGTCTGCTCTACTCTAAACCTGAATAAAAACTACGATATCATTAAACTTTACGAAAAACCTAGTATAAGTTATTTTGTGTCGTCTGTTCTGAAACAAATACATAAATAATAGTCTTGCAGAATGTTTACAGTATGATTTAAATATGACATGTTGAAAAATCATTCCTTTTCCCCTATACCCTTTTTCAATTAGCATCTACTGCTGGAACGCCACAATTATGTTATGTCTGAAAAAGGTTACAACCCAAACCTTCTCATTAAGGATTCGGTTACATGAAAATACACAATCAATACAAGCTGATGACCAAGTACCGTTTGTTCAATTACGTGCACGCTATATTAAGTTAGGAAACTCACTTTCTAAACAATTTGTCCTTTGCACATATTTTCATTCAAAACCATATCTGCTGCAGAAGCGACAAACGATGTTTGTATCCAAGAAAGTTATAATTATTAAACACTCCTAATGAATTTGGGCTTAACATTAGCAATGTCACAATACAGTTCCAATCTGAATTCATGTTCTTTCAAGTTTTATCTTCGTTTTGATTAAATCAAAAGTATTTCCATTGCGCTAGACATATTATGAAAAATATAGCTCTGGTTTAAATTTATTGTGTTGTAATAACGCTGATTTCACTACAGGACTACCTTTAAAAATGTGTTTCTACAATAGATCTCCATTACTGAACACAATTTCGTGTTCAGACAGATGTCTTGATCGTTGTAAATGTATGTGATGTCAATGAACGTGAACATATATGCGTGGACTATTCATTTCTAGCTAAAGAACTGAAAATGCCGACAGCAAGGTGCTAACTGCAGAATACATTTGGACATGTAACTGCCGATCCAAAAGAAAACTTTAGAATTTTCCATTGCTTAATATACTTAAGTTTGACACAACTAATCCTCTTAATTATGCGCATCTGCTATCTTGGTTGGTCCTTCCTGTTGAGCACACCTACTTGTTTACAATGGATTTCAGTCGTTATTCTTTTTATGTAATTAACAGATAAACATGTCATATCAAAATCAAATGAAAGTCTATGCCTTTACAATGAGTCATAAATCGAGAGACCGATTCCAATATCACAACAGAAATAAATCCCTTTGTATTCTACATTTTCTACGGCTTGATATAACTTAAATAATGTAAAGAGCAACGTAAAACATCCTGCAAACAAACTAATCATTTTCTAAAGGGCTTTCGCAGAGCATAGGTGAAACTTTAAATGCAATGCCTTTAAATTTTGAGCTACTTGTTTGCACAGGTGGCTTAGTTGAGTAATAGTTGGTAGGTAAGTCAAAGTAGGCCGCTTGACCAACCCGACCTCACACAACTCCAAAAAGAAGTTGTATTTAGTTTACATATATACACGCAAACCGAATTTTACGTGTCTTTTGGTGCCTGTATTGATTAATAGACTAATTTATTAGTTCATTGGCTAGTGGTGCAGGTTAGTCATAATCGGTGTTTTTACCCTAAGCCCGCTCATTTTAATTTATAAATTAATTGGGAATCTGTGTAGACTAAGGGTGACAAGGAAATACATTGCGAGGTGAAGTTTCGACTTTCATATGAAGTAAATACTATTTAATATAACAATCAATAAATAAAAGGTAAATAGTAATTGATAAATCTTTATCAAGTTAATGTCGAACTTGTTTTAGCATGACTTGGCATTTCTAATAAAAATGAGGCTATAAGGAAGATAATTAGATTAGATTAGGAGTCTAAAATCGACAACCTCAGCTCTATGAGCGACATTGTAGAGGGGCATTCTAAACGTAATAACATGAAAATCAGAGGTATTTGTAGTTGTCTAAACAAACATTGGAGAAAAACGGATGACAAGGTTAGACACTGTATCAAACAAAACAAACTTGAATTTGCCAAGTCTAGAAAAGATAGACATTGAGAGAACACATTGCGTGAAAACAACGTAACGTGTACAATTGTGGTAAAAAATCTTTAGATTTAAGGACATTATAAAACTGGTCCCTCGTATAGTAAGCAATCAATAAACACGATTTAACCATTTATACATGTAGACGCATTTAAAGTTCAACACATCTGCTGCAGCCCCCTTTAATAATAACGCATCACTCATAATGGCTAGCAATCTCTCTGTTGTCACATTGTTTTCGACTCTTTTCAATAATACAATGATCTATTACATATGGGAAAGTGTTAGAAATTCATTTGTGGAAGTAAATAATGCATATTAATGTTGCAAATTGGCTTCATATACGTCCTTGCCTACTTGCTTGTTATGGACATATATTAAGTATAACGTTGCAAATTGTATACATATACGGGCTTGCCTATTTGCTTGTTATGGACATACATTAGGTATAATGTTGCAAATTGTCTTCATATACGTGCTTGCCAACTTGCTTGTTATTAATATATATTAAGTATAATGTTGCAAATTGTCTTCATATACGTTCTTGCCTACCTGCTTGTTATGGACATATATTAAGTATAATGTTGCAAATTGTCTTCATATAAGTGCTTGCCTACTGGCTTGTTATGGACATATATTAAGTATAATGTGGCAAAGTGTCTTCATATGCGTGCTTGCCTACATGCTTGTTATTTACATATATTAAGTATAACGTTGCAAATTGTCACCATATACGTGATTGCCTTCCTGCTTGTTATTAACATATATTAAGTATTACGTTGCACGTTGTCTTCATATACGTCCTTGCCTACTTGCTTGTTATGGACATATATTAAGTATAATGTTGCAAATTGTCTTCATATACGTTCTTGCCTACCTGCTTGTTATGGACATATATTAAGTATAATGTTGCAAATTGTCTTCATATACGTTCTTGCCTACTTGCTTGTTATGGACATACATTAGGTATAATGTTGCAAATTGTCTTCATATATGTGCTTGCCTACTTGCTTGTTATGGACATACATTAAGTATAATGTTGCAAATTGTCTTCATATACGTGCTTGCCTACTGGCTTGTTATGGACATATATTAAGTATAATGTGGCAAAGTGTCTTCATATACGTGCTTGCCTACTTGCTTGTTATTAACATATATTAAGTATAACGTTGCAAATTGTCACCATATACGTGCTTGCCTTCTTGCGTGTTATGGACATATATTAAGTATTATGTTGCACGTTGTCTTCATATACGTCCTTGCCTACTTGCTAGTTATGGACATATATTAAGTATAATGTGGCAAACTGTCTTCATAAATGTGCTTGTCTACTTGCTTGTTATTAACATATATTAGGTATAATGTTGCAAATTGTCACCATATACGTGCTTGCCAACTTGCTTGTTATATACATATATTAAGTATAATGTTGCAAACGTGCTTGTCTACTTGCTTGTTATGGACATATATTAAGTATAATGTTGCAAATTGTCACCATATACGGGCTTGTCTACTTGCTTGTTATTAACATATGTTATTTATAATGTTGCAAATTGTCACCATATACGTGCTTGTCTACTTGCTTGTTATTAACATATATTAATTATAATGTTGCAAATTGTCACCATATACGTGCTTGTCTACTTGCTTGTTATTAACATATATTAAGTATAATGTTGCAAATTGTCTTCATATACGTGCTTGCCTACTTGCTTGTTATGAACATATATTAAGTATAATGTTGCAAATTATATTCATATACGTGCTTGCCTACTTGCTTGTTATGGACATATATTAAGTATAATGTTACTCACCACGTTAACAGACTAACATTGTAACGTGTAGATTGTAGTTATGGTAAATAACTGACCGTTTAGAGGTACTCACTCACGCCTTAACGATGCTATTCGAATACCCATGACTACGTAAACGTATACAACGCTTTGTCTATTAAGTTTCAGAGATAAGCTGTTACAGACACTAATTGAACTTGCAAACAGTTTAAGTGAGACACTTAAACGCAATTTTCCCCCAGCTCTATTGTAATTAGTAATCGGTTAGTTTTTAGCTTACCAGGGCACGAAATGCTCAAGGTGAGCTATTGTGAACGCCTGTTGTCCGTTGTCCGTCGTCAACATTTGCTTGTTAACTCTCTATTGGCAACATTTCGTTCATTATGACAGTTTATCAGACATTATCATCAACAATTATTTAAGGGAAATCTTGTTAACACTCTAAAAGCCACCTTTTAAACTTGAGCATGTTGAAACTTTGTCAAAATGTAAGGCTTGGTGATATCTAGGCCTTGTTTAATTATGGGTTATGCCCGATCAAAAACTATGCCACTAGACCAAGTTTAAGGAAAATCTGCTTAACACTATGAAAGCAACATTGTTGGATTCAGCATATTGAATCTTTGTCAGAATATTTGTCTTGAAGATATCTAGGCTAACTTGTGGGTTTGGTCAGGTCAAAAACTGGGTCACGAGGCCATTTTATATAATAATCATCTAAACACTATAGGGATTGCATTTTTGACTTGGGCAGCTTGAACCTTTGACAGAAAGTTAGTCTTGATGATATTGCCATTGGTGCTGAAAGAGGTCTTAAAAAGCCCATTCTCAGGTGAGCGATCCAGGATCTCATGGCCCCCTTATTATAAAAGCTAACAGTTTTACTTAAAATATTCACATGAAACTTGGTACAGCGTACATGTTTATGCACTGGACGCCATCGGTACATTAATATTTGTTGATATTGTTTTGGGCATATAATAATCTTGTTTACCATAGTAAATGTTTATGTATTGGATACCATTGGAAAAATAAGTATGTGCTCATAATATGTGTAACGGAACACCTCTTAATGTATAAAATATTGACATGATTTTGGTTTAGAATCGTTTATGTATATTGATTGGAGACGATTGATACAAATTATGACTTGTTGATATCGTGTGTGACAGAACACCTTATACACCTTATACATGCTTAGAATAACTATAAACTAACACAATACGTCCGAATTGTGAACATTATTTTACAACATGCATGCTTGGAATAACTATAAACTAACACAATACGCCCGAATTGTGAACATTATTTTACAACATGCATGCTTGGAATAACTATATACTAACACAATACAGACGTTTTGTGTACAATCTTTTACAACATGCAAGCTTGGAATAACTTAAAACTAACACAATACGTACGTATTGTGTACAATTCTTTACAACATGCAAGCTCGGAATATCTATATACTAACACAATACGTCCGTAGTGTGTACAATTCATAAATCATGCACGGTTGGAACACCTTACACATAGGCCATAGTGTGTAGAACATTTTACAACATGCGAGCTCGCAATAACTATATACTAACACAATACGTCCGTAGTGTGTACAATTCATAAATCATGCAACGTTGGAACACCTTACACATAGTCCTACATAGTGTGTAGAACATTTTACAACATGCACGCTCGGAATAACTATGTACTAACATAATACGTCAGTATTGTGTACAATTATCACCATCATGCGAGGTGGAATACCTTACATATACCGTCCAAAGTGTGTAAATCAATTTACAACATTATCATGCATGGTGGGAATAACTTACACATACAGTTCATAATGTGTACAACATTTTACAACATCTATGCTTGGAATGACTATATACTGACATATTACGTCCGTATGGAGTACACTATTAACAACATGCACGCTCGGAATATCTATAAACTTACAGCATACGTCCGTATTGTGTACATTTCATTACATCATAAAAGGTTGGAATAACTTAAACATATCGTTCAAAGATGTACAACCTTTCACAACATGCATTCGCGGTATAACTATATACTAACAGAATACATCCGTATTGTGTACATTACTTAACATCATCCAAGGTTGGAATAACTATATACTAACAGAATACGTCCGTATTGTGTACATTTCATTACATCATAACAGGTTGGAATAACTGTATACTAACACAATACGTCCGTATTGTGTACATTTCTTAACAGCATGCAAGATTGGAATATAAATATACTAACCGAATACGTCCGTATTGTGTACATTTCTTAACATCATGCAAGGTTGGAATAACTATATACTAACACAATACGTCCGTATTGTGTACATTTCTTAACATCTTGTAAGGTTGGTATAACTATATACTAACATAATACGTTTGTATTGTGTACATTTCTTAACATCATGCGAGGTTGGAATAACTATATACTAACATAATACGTACGTATTGTGTACATTTCTTAACATCAGGCAATGTTGGAATAACTATATACTAACAGAATACGTCCGTATTGTGTACATTTATTAACAACATGCACGCTCGGAATAACTACATACTAACACAATACGTCCGTATTGTGTACATTTCTTTTCATCATGCAAGCTTAGAATATCTATATACTAACAGAATACGTCCGTATTGTGTACATTTATTAACATCATGCAAGGTTGAAATAACTATATACTAACACAATACGTCCGTATTGTGTACATTTCTTAACATCATGCACGATTGGAATATCCATATACTAACAGAATACGTCCGAATTGTGTACATTTTTTAACATCATGCAAGGTTGGAGTAACTATATACTAACAGAATACGTCCGTATTGTGTACATTTCTTAACATCATGCAAGGTTGGAATAACTATATACTTACAGCATACGTCCGTATTGTGTACAATTCTTTACATCATGCACGCTCGGAATAACTATGTACTAACAGAATACGTCCGTATTGTGTACATTTCTTAACATCATGTAATATCGGAATAACTATATACTAACAGAATACATCCGTATTGTGTACAATTATTTACAGCATGCAAGGTAGGAATAACTATACAATAACACAATACGTCCGTAAGATGTACAATTATTTACAGCATGCAAGGTAAGAATAACTATATATACTAACAGAATACGTCCGTATTGTGTACATGTTTTAACATCATGCAAGGTTGGAATAACTATATACTAACATAATACGTTTGTATTGTGTACATTTCTTAACACCATGCACGATTGGAATAACTATATACTAACACAATACGTCCGTATTGTGTACAGTTCTTTACATCCCGACGCTCGGAATAACTATATACTAACAGAATACGTTTATATTGTGTACATTTCTTAACATCATGCAAGGTTGGAATAAATACGAGTATATACTTACACAATACATCCGTATTGTGTATAATTATTTACATCATGCACGCTCGGAATAACTATATACTAACAGAATACGTTTGTATTGTGTACCTTTTTTAACATCGTGCAAGGTTGGAATAACTATATACTTACAGAATAGGCCGTATTGTGTACAATTCATTACATTATGCAAGGCTGGAATACCTTACAAATACCGTTCAAAGTGTGTACAACATTTTCCAAAAAGCATTTTCGGTATAACTATATACTAACAGAATACGTCCTTATTATGTACAATTATTTACAGCATGCAAGGTAGGAATAACTATATACTAACATAATAGGCCGTATTGTGTACAATTCATTATATTATGCAAGGTTGGAATAACTACTATATACTTACAGAATGCGTCCTGATTATGTACAATTGTTTACAGAACGAAGGGTAGGAATAACTATATACTAACACAATACGACCTTATAATGAACAATTATTTACAGCATGCAACGTAGGAATAACTATTCACTAACACAATACGTCCGTATTATGTACACTTATTTACAGCATGCAAGGTAGGAATAACCAATACTAACACAATACGTCCGTATTATGTACAATTATGTACAGCATGCAAGGTAGGAATAACTATACACTAACACAATACGTCCGTATAATGTACAATTATTTACAGCATGCAAGGTAGGAATAACTATACAATAACACAATACGTCCGTAAGATGTACAATTATTTACAGCATGCAAGGTAAGAATAACTATATACTAACAGAATACGTCCGTATTGTGTACATTATTTAACATCATGCAAGGTTGGAATAACTATATACTAACATAATACGTCCGTATTGTGTACATTTCTTAACATCATGCAAGGATGGAATAACTATAAACTAACAGAATACGTCCGTATTGTGTACAATTCTTTACATCATGCACGCTCGGAATAACTATATACTAACAGAATACGTCCGTATTGTGTACATTACTTAACATCATGCAAGGAAGAATAACTATATACTAAACAATACGTCCGTATTATGTACAATTCTTTACAACATACACGGTCGGAACAACTATATACTAACACAATACGTCCGTAGTGTGCACAGTTCTTCTCACCATTCATGGTGGGAATTATTTACAAATACCGTGCATAGTATGTCCATCAATTTACAACATGCATGCTTGAAATAACTAAATACAAACAAAATACGTCCGTAGTGTGAGCAATTGTTCATAACATGCATGCTGGGAATAATTGACACATACCATGCATAGTGTGTACAACATTTACAACATGAATAATTGGAATAACTGTCGCATGACGTGCGTATTGTGTACAAGATTTACAACATGAATACTTGGAATAACCGTCGCTTGACGTGCGTAATGTGTACAACATTTACAACATGAATAATTGGAATAACTGTCGCATGACGTGCGTAATGTGTACAACATTTACAACATGAATAATTGGAATAACTGTCGCATGACGTGCGTATTGTGGACAACATTTACAACATGAATAATTGGAATAACTGTCGCATGACGTGCGTATTGTGTACAACATTTACAACATGAATAATTGGAATAACTGCCGCATGACGTGCGTAATGTGGACAACATTTACAACATGAATAATTGGAATAACTGTCGCATGACGTGCGTAATGTGTACAAGATTTACAACATGAATACTTGGAATAACCGTCGCATGACGTGCGTAATGTGTACAACATTTACAACATGAATAATTGGAATAACCGTCGCATGACGTGCGTAATGTGTACAACATTTACAACATGAATAATTGGAATAACTGTCGCATGACGTGCGTATTGTGTACAACATTTACAACATGAATAATTGGAATAACTGTCGCATGACGTGCGTAATGTGGACAGCATTTACAACATGGATAAATGGAATAACCGTCGCATGACGTGCAAAATGTATACAACATTTGCAACATGAATAATTGGAATAACTGTCGCATGACGTGCAAAATGTGTACAACATTTGCAACATGAATAATTGGATTAACTGTCGCATGACCTGCGTATTGTGTACAACATTTACAACATGAATAATTGGAATAACTGTCGCATGACGTGCGTATTGTGTACAACATTTACAACATGAATAATTGGAATAACTGTTGCATGACGTGCTTAATGTGTACAAGATTTTCAACATGAATACTTGGAATAACTGTCGCATGACGTGCGAAATGTGTGCAACATTTACAACATGAATAATTGGAATAACTGTCGCATGACGTGCAAAATGTGTACAACATTTGCAACATGAATAATTGGAATAACTGTCGCATGACGTGCGTAATGTGTACAAGATTTACAACATGAATACTTGGAATAACCGTCGCATGACGTGCGTAATGTGTACAACATTTACAACATGAATAATTGGAATAACTGTCGCATGACGTGCTTAATGTGTACAAGATTTACAACATGAATACTTGGAATAACTGTCGCATGACGTGCGAAATGTGTACAACATTTACAACATGAATAATTGGAATAACTGTCGCATGACGTGCAAAATGTGTACACCATTTGCAACATGAATGATTGGAATAACTGTTGCATGACGTGCGTAATGTGTACACTATTTACAACATGAATAATTAGAATAATTGTCGCATGACGTGCTTAATGTGTACAATATTTACAACATGAATACTTGGAATAACTGTCGCATGACATGCGAAATGTGTACAGTATTTACAACATGGATAATTGGAATAACTGTCGCATGACGTGCGTAATGTGTACAACATTTACAACATGAATAATTGGACTAACTGTCGCATGACGTGCTTAATGTGTACAAGATTTACCACATGAATACTTGGAATAACTGTTGCATGACGTGCGTAATGTGTACAACTTGTTATGACAATCATGATGAGAATAAATGTCACAATGTTATCCCTTTTATGCCTTATTGAAATGTACATAAAGACCGATTTAAGAGTATGTTAATTATTTGAAACATTTTGTAACTATCTTCCATTTGAAATACCTAATATATAAATATGTTTTTAGTTTTACTTTGTCATGGCGGGTTTTAAATATATACCAGAGTCGGGTTACATGTAATGGCTGTCTGTGTCAGCATTTTGTGAAATATTATCTAAGTACACCACAGTTTATATTCAAAAGACTCATCCGTGACATTATTTAAAATAAACAAACGGGATAACTAGACGTAGATAAAAGAAAACCTTAACTGTTTGTAGAGTAATCCTTATTCAAGATGTGTTGGTATTATTGAAGTTTCTACGAATTGAAAAGTAATGTGTGAACAGCACAGATCATATCTTGATGAGCAATGAATTAATAAGCTGATCAGAATCTACACTGTTCTGATAAGCCAATGTTTTCCAATTCGCATGGAAAGGCCTATTTAGAGCTCGCTCCATTCATTTCCCTGACGAGATCCTTCATTTGGTTTCCTCAAATTGGCTGGTAGCCATTTGTGTGTAAGCAATAGTACGTATGTTAAGAACAGTTCTAGCACAAGAGCTAGGAAACACATGTTAGGTGAACTCACGGCTGTAGTATGACGGTGTACCATTGCAAACATACCCAGTCAATCAATCCTCAATATATCTATAGGTGCTACCTATTTACGAAAATACGTACATTATTTGTAAACAAAAAATAAAGAGCATACTTTGGCTGTATTTTTGTTTAAAATTTCTTTTTAAAATCAATTGACCAGCCGATTATAATACAGATGTCATTTTTTTTCATTGAAATTCGAATCGATATCGTCTCTTATTACGAACAGAAAATAATAAAGTAAAAACTCTCAGAAAATAAATAAATGAATTTATAATTTACGAGGTTTAAACATGAGCCCAATAACAGTAGTGGTCAGCTCCGCATGGAATCCATAAAGTTCAAGTTCACCAAGGGCAATTGGGGTCAAATCCGTTTCCGTTTAAACACCTCTTTGATTCAGGGACTATGCATTGCACAAGATTATTATTATCACGCGGAGCTGACCACCACTGATATTAGGCTCTTTGTGTCAAAAGTCAAGGCAACAGTGCTTGTATATTCCAATTGAGTTATGATTACTATATCATGAACTCCTTGGCTCAGAGTCTGTATATTCCAATTGATTTATGATTACTATATCATGAACTCCTTAGCTCAGAGTCTGTATATTCCAATTGATTTATGATTACTATATCATGAACTCCTTAGCTCAGAGTCTGTATATTCCAATTGATTTATGATTACTATATCATGAACTCCTTGGCTCAGAGTCTGTATATTCCAATTGATTTATGATTACTATATCATGAACTCCTTAGCTCAGAGTATGTATATTCCAATTGATTTATGATTACTATATCATATACTCCTTAGCTCAGAGTCTGTATATTCCAATTGATTTATGATTACTATATCATGAACTCCTTAGCTCAGAGTCTGTATATTCCGATTGATTTATGATTACTATATCATGAACTCCTTAGCTCAGAGTCTGTATATTCCAATTGATTTATGATTACTATATCATGAACTCCTTAGCTCAGAGTCTGTATATTCCAATTGATTTATGATTACTATATCATGAACTCCTTAGCTCAGAGTCTGTAAATTCCAATTGATTTAGGATCACTATATCATGAACTCCGTAGCTCAGAGTCTGTTAATTTTAGAAGATGATATTTTCCGCGGGTACATGACGACTTCTGGTTTTTTTCGGTCACCAGGTCAAAGGTAAATGTATTATGGGCCGTAGCTGAAGAAATCCTTCTAATGTCACAGGAAAATTAGCTAATACAAGCAGAAGACTATGCAACTGGGGAGACATTCGCTTTTTAGCTCAACTGGCCAAAGGCGAGAAGGGCTTATGTTGTGGCGATTCGTCCGTTGTCTGTGCGTGCGTGCGTGAACAATTTCTCGTTAACACGATACAGTCTTTAATCTTTATTGTATCTCAATCAAACTTATACAGTAGTTAGATATCTATGAGAGCTTGGTTCATTTTTTAAACCAGCCAGATCCGCCCATGCATGACTGGGTTATGGCCCTTGAAATTGTCAAAATTGCCATTAAAGAGCTTGTTAACACAATACAGTCTTTATTTTTTATTGTATCTCAATCAAACTTATACAGTAGTTAGATATTTATGAGAGCTTAGTTTCTTTTTTAAACCAACCAGATCCGCCCATGCATGACTGAATTGTGGCCATTGAAATTGCAAAAATTGCTATAATAGAGCTTGTTAACAAAATACAGTCTTTATTTTTTATTGTATCTCAATCAAACTTATACAGTAGTTAGATATCCTTGAAAGCTTGGTTCTTTTATTAAACCAGCCCGATTTGCCCATTCATGACCGGGTTATGGCCCTTGAAATTGTCAAAATTGCTATAAAAGAGCTTGTTAACACAATACAGTCTTTAATTGTTTTTGTATCTATATCAAACTTATACAGTAGTTAGATATCCTCGAGAACTGGGTTCCTTTCTTAAACCAGCCAGATCGGCCATTGCATGACTGAATTATGGCCCTTGAAATTGCCAAAATTACTACAATAGAGCTTGTTAACAAAATACAGTCTTTATTTTTTATTGTTTCTCAATCCAACTTATACAGTAGTTAAAAATCCATGAAAGCTTGGTTCCTTTCGAAAACCAGCCAGATCCGCCCATGCATGACTGGATTATGGCCCTTGCAATTGTCAAAATTGCTATAATATAGCTTGTTAACACAATAGTATTTATGTTTGATTGTCACAATAACGCCTTTAAGATCCAACCAGTAGAGCATAGGCCCTCATGGGCCTCTTGCTATGATAACGCATCTGATGGTATTCTTTTTATATTTCAGCTGTTTGTAAAGTCATAACACAGCAGTACACGTTACAATGACCCATGTGTGACCTACTTATATTACCTTCGGAACATGCCTCGATAAAATACAATGCACTAGTCGTTAGTTCAATCCCCGTTTCGTACATTGATGATCAACGAAATTCATTCTAACTAGCGTCAATTGTCTTCCACCAATTGACTGAAACATGGTCAACGTGGGATTGTAACCAGCTCATTCAAAATTAATCGTGCGTTCATGTGATATTATGTGAACACGCCGCCGTGATATAGCTGTAAATACACGTAGTTAAACATGAGAGCGTGTAAACACAATTAAATCAATAACACCACAGTAACTCATACATGCGGGCGAAAACGGGGAAAATCCCGATTTATTTTATAAAGACACAGGAGGGTAATACCCATTTATTTACAGGTGTATATCTTTAGCGATATATATGAACATGGGAAAGTCCCTCCTCATCCTTTAGATAAATACTTTACATTCCTATAGATTATATGAGATCTGGAGATGAAATGCGTGGCCTAGTCGACGTTGATTCAAACCATTACAATTATTTTGCAATGTCCTGTTTGATAACACAAAACATTATAAATACCAGAGTATAGGGGGGATCTGTTGTTTAATGGAGCATGACATATCTGTTTTGAAAACCGATCTCTTATTACACATCCGTGAGTAAACAGTGTGACAAGAGCCACTGTAATTACTTTATGAGCCACAACATTTTATTGTATCTTTGTTAGGGCAATATTTGAATATACATATAAATGTATATATACTGGCGTGAAACTAGTGTGCATGGCTAAATTTCCATGTTTTGTGAGAAGATGCATATAGGTCTATATTATAATATACTTGTTAGAAGTGTTATTGGGATGGTTAAGCCCTTAGTACTATTTAACAATAACAGCAAATCGTCCCTTTACCACAATCCGTGTTTCCCAAAATGTTAAAATTAAGATAATATAAAACAACTGGTCTACAGTAGTGTAGATTGCCAATTGTCTAGTATATATAAAGAAAGTGGATATCTTCTCTACACCAACCAGTTAATACGTGTTATTAAATATTGGTTTAAAGTTGTCAATTATAATAATTGTATAATTCAAGTTTCATATAAGTGCTCTTTGATAGACTGTATTAATTGAAAACAAAACTGGGCCAGTAGAGTTAGAAATATTTTATGTAAAAATGGCTGTGGTCATATATGGCAAAATCCACATGATGCAGACAAATCATGGGTTTCAAATGTTTTGAAACAAAGATTAAGTGACTGTTTTGTACAAAATTGGAGAGGTGATATGTAAAGTAATGATAGCCTTCTTATTTATAAGCATTTACAAACTGACTTTGAATATGAAGCATACTTAGATATGATAAACAATAGCCAGTATATATATTTGTTCACTCAGATGCGTGTTTCAGCCCACATATTAACGATTCAAACTGGCAGATATGGAAGAAACAGAATCGAAAAAATCAGACAGAATTTGTTTGTATTGTAATGCTAATGAAATCGATGACGAATTTCACTTAATTTTGGTATGTGATATAAATCTTCATAACAGGCAAAAATATATCAACAAGAAATATTGGAAAACCCAAAGTGTATATAAATTGTTAAGCTTATTACATTATGCAAGGAAAACTGAAATATTAAATGTATGTATGTATATCCATAAATGTTATAAAGAATGAAATGAACATCTTTATAATAATGCTTGACCCAATGAAACATTTCTCTACATAATTTGATTTGATCTTGTATTGTTTATTGTTCTTTTGTTTGTGTTGTCTTTGTTTTGTTTTCTTGTATTTTCATCTGTAA
>JASEVX010000005.1:7500-12500 GCA_031761405.1 Serripes groenlandicus | reverse complement strand
TAAGTATATATGTATGTTCGTCTATCTCTTCGTCTATCTGTTGGTTTAACTGTAAATATGTCTGTATGTCTGTATGCATGTTTATACGTGTGTATGTCAATATGTATGTGTATCTGTCTATGCGTTTGTGTTTCTATCTGTTTATGTATGTCTATCATCAGTTATGTCTACCATCATACATGTCTATCATCGTGTGTCTATCATTATGTATGTCTATAACTATGTATGTATATCTGCATTTACTCATGTGTCTCGAATTTATTAGTCGCCGGGCAGAAGCCCGCGACTTCTATTTTTAATAGGTTTTCGGAAATCACATGGGAGGGCGGCTTATTATTAGAAAGAAACACATCTAGATGATTTGAACATATTACAATTGTGGTTGTTTACGAACACTAATAAATGACACATCTAAAATGAAATAAATATTCCGATTTTTTAATGTTTGCATTTTTTTTTAATTCACTCGCATTTAAGTTTTTTGTCTTATTTACGAAGACAAAAGTGGTCCCTTCAAGACGTGAACCAACACCCCCTAATGCAGACTCTTATGTGTCATCATTGAGGTCAATTTCGGATTCTCCTTTTAATAGCAATTTTAACTTACTAAATGTTGTTTTCATGTTCAAAGAGATGTCTTGATTTGTGTAGAATTCATTTAATAATGTTAATCCATGAATATCTAAAGTAGGAACTGTTTCTAAGCTAAATATAGACCCTATTCTGTTGTGTAGTTTCGTGACCTTCAACATCGATTTTCGCGCATGCGCATTTCGATATGAAAAACCGAGTGATATTATTTTATTTTAGACAAGTACAAGACGAATATTTGACGCAAAGCGTCAAAGAGAAGCCGCAATATTTCGTTGTACATGTAGAAATAAGAAAAAAAGAACATTTTTAAATCCACAAACAATAGAACAATTTAAACTGTAGACGGTAATGCTGATATATTTCTCCTTTTGAAGACTTTTGTTTTCTTCAAATTACCTCCCTTTAAAGCAATACCAGGATATTTACCTTGTGATTCGAATAAGATTGACAAACATTGAAATTATATGAATGAATACTATTATTTAAATAAGTAACAACAGCAAAATTAAATTTAAGCCAAGATAAATGTGTACACATTTCGTTAATTTTTTATAGATACCCTAATGTATAGGTATGAATATAAAATTTATAAGCAAATGTTTTCATTTCAACGTTCCTAATGTTTGAATAGACTAAGGAAAGTCAAGAATACATAAATAAATCAATGCAGTCTTTTCCGGCGACATTTATGCCTTGCATCAACTTTCTCTTGTGCGTATCTGAATTTATGTCTATCTGTATTTATGTCTTTATGTTTATGTATATATGTAAGTTTATATTACATATAAGACAAGTAGCAGTGTCTGCCTCCCTGCATGTATGTCTGTCGTTCTCTCTGTCTGTTTGTCTGTCT
Source organism: Serripes groenlandicus (assembly GCA_031761405.1). Taxonomy (NCBI): domain Eukaryota; kingdom Metazoa; phylum Mollusca; class Bivalvia; order Cardiida; family Cardiidae; genus Serripes; species Serripes groenlandicus. The sequence continues at coordinate 11,053 of JASEVX010000005.1, read as the reverse complement.
GTATGTATGTATGTATGCATGTGTGTGTGTGTGTGTGTGTGTGTGTGTGTGTGTGTGGGTGTGTGTGTGTGTGTGTATGTTGTCAAGTTATGCACCTATGACTAAATAATATGTAGACTGACATTTAGGGATGAACTGAATTGAGAAGTGGATTTTTATATATATTTATTTGTCTGTAACATTGTTATGAACTCTTCTGATTTAGTTGTAAATTAAAAATTGTTTAGTCAATATGCCTTTTTATAATGCTTCAAAATTTCAAACAGAGTGGATTAAACATGTTTGAGATAAAGGGCAAAATATCCTTCGTGAACTTTCCAAGCGCTGTCCAGACGCCATGTTTTATTATGTAATATAGTTGGGTAAAAAGAACATATTAAAATCCATGTATATAAGTTTTAATCTAGAAAGTTAATATTGCCATATGCTTTTTGATAAAAGGAAGAAAACATTGGAATACTTTTATTACAATTGAAGAAATGTTTGAAAAATAAATATATATATATTCATATTTAATTTTTTTTAGACAAGTATTCAAACAAAAAAAACTCAAAGATTTTCTCAGGGACATATACTTTTTTTAATATTGATAAATGATAGATATTTCAATAATCTGAAGAAGTTTTAGAAAAAGTTAAATATTATAAATATGTTTTTTCCTTATTTCAAAGTTTTGAACCTGTCTGTTCTTACACCTGACAGATATTGGTTCTCATCTGGGCAAAATAGCGTATATTTGTGAGGTTTAATTACAACATAGCATGTGAACCTCCAAAGATATGGATAAAATAACTCCAGAATGTGATTTATACCACAAAAAGACAAGAAATTAGCATATCATCTTTCAAATATTGGTAATTTGCATAAAAACGTTTTTTTCTCATGTGCTGAAATAGCAAATAAATAAGCATATCATAAGGCTTTAATAAATGAATCTAGCATAAATTAAGCACAGCCACATACCAATTTTCTTGTGCTCTATTTCATTAACCATACATCTAACTTAAAAAAAACAATGTTACAAAAAAAAAAATATTATAAAAAAAAATCTACTTCTCAGATCAGTACACCCTTAAGGCTCTTTTGAAACTTTACGAATTCAAGCTGATTAAACAGTTTGATCTGGATCTATTATGTTCAGGAATGCGAACGTATACCTTTCGCAAAAACGGGCTCAAATGTGAGAGGCAAATTTAATTACTCAATTCTTGAAATATATAATTTACGAATTGTCAGTTATTTGTACAATTATAAATATATTAACATAGTGGTTACACCAACTGTAGAATGTCAAGGACGTTCGGAAATCGGTGGGCTGAAAAGAGATTAGTAATATCCACTATCATGTAACCTCCAGTTGTAAACTTTTTTAACTTAACCCTTTCCCTCCGTCCGATTCGATAGCCTACTGGTAAAGACATTCGATTCGGGATTGGCAGGTCGAAGGTTCGAATCCCAGTGGTATGGCCAGTTTGGTAGCCGCCGGCTACTTACATAATGGTACCAAAAGCCTGTCTGCGCGGTGCCTTGAACAAAATATGACTCTGCCAGTAAACAGTTTCAGGTAAAAAAAAGTGTCTGATAAATACAATCTTTCCTTTTAGACGTATTTTGACGCCTCTGCAGAACGGAGAATGCTCATGATGAACACTTTCTTCTTTTGCCACTATTTTATCAATTATAATCAATTAGGGGGTTGTCTTTGTTTTGTTTTTTAATTACATACATTTTGCCAATAAGTTTTCAAAGTCGTCTGCTGCTGATTAGTTGTAAGTGGGAAAAAGTTAAATATTTTTACTTGTTAAGTATTTGCACAAAACGTGCAAAGCATATCGCGAGATTTGTATCAAGTAGGGTTTTCTAGGAATCTGGTGCTTGATTGCTGAGTTGTTCAAATTTAGAATGATGATGTTTTTCCATTTTATTCTGTTTTAAACTTTTTACAAACGTTTGACACGTCTGAAACTTCTTAATGATACATTATAGTGAATATTGTCGTAAAGAAACACGTTGTATACGTTTGGAAAAAACACTTTTGTAAATGGAGGAAATGTTCAATACAAGTAATATCTCCTCTCTTCCCAAATTCCAACTGTTTCCCAAACTTAAAAAGTCGTCTACTGCAGAAACGTTTGAAGACAAATCAGTCCTATGTGATAAATACTGATTGATTGGGGTTAAATGCTGTTTTCAACAATGTTTCAGTTGTATCACGGCGGCCAGTTCACCTACTCATATGTTTCCTAGTTTTCTCAAACCAGTACCCAACACAACATACTCACCAAGCAACTGGCTGCTTTTCCACACAGACTGTTAGCCCATTGGTGAAAGACGAATGACGCTTGTCACAGTGTCTTTTGTCAAACGTCGGAAAGAATGTTGGCCGAGCTGGGGTTCGAACTCGCGTCGCTACCGACTGAGCTACCGGGGCTCAGCTACGTGATAAGTAAGACGAGAAGTACGTAAACCAATGAATACCTTATTAAAAAAACGACTTCATCACATGTTTCGGAAATGACTATTTTCTTTCCAATGAACCTACCTTAAATAAGCGTTTTCTACGAAAAGAACTCAAGTTAATACGTATAATGATACAGGCTTAGATACGTGTCGATGCACAATTACGATCAGACAGTTCATATTTCATTATGGGCATTCTCATGTTTCTGAAACACATATTTTTCTTTTCAAAGGACCTACTTTAAATATGCGTCTTCTACGAAAACAAGTACAGTTTTTACGAATGATGATAAAGGTTTAATACGCAAAATTATGTGCACCGTCAAAAGACTCCATCCTTGCAAATACACATTGATCCTCAACCAAGCTTCAGATCAGCTTGTGGAGACGCTAAGTTATCGATCAGACAGTTCACGTTCAAAACAGACAATTGACGGACCTTTCGCTATATTTACTAGATGTTTCTACGGTTGATCCTGATTACCAAACGTCACAGTTATAATAATAATTTATAACAGATTTTCTCGTGCCTAGGCACACGCAGTCTATTTCTACTCTAATATGAACCGTGTCAGGCGACTTGCGGCCTTATTGACACTCCGACGTGAAATCATTCTTCCGATTAATCTGAAGCCTCTTCAGCAAACGACTTTTGAAAAGTTTTTTTACAAAAGGAGAAATTCCTCACTACAGATTTGTTGTATGTTGAAAAGGTTTAATGTCTATATCACATCTTGGCCAAAAGTGAATTAACTGATGAGATTGTGCAGATGCATTAAGATCCAACATCGCTAGACACGGTGCACGTGTGTTTAGCCCCGTGAAAATTCGGTAACAACAGATAGATAAAATTACATAGAGATTGGGATACGTAATATGTTGATGTCCTTGGCAGGCATGTTTGTTACTTCCCATTATACTGTCCACAACTGACGTGTCTACAGCAGATGGGTGTGAACACTGTCTGTAAATGAAACATTGCTATCTATTCAAGTTGAAATATTGTGGGAAAAGGAGAACTTGCTCGTTTTGAGCAATTTCATCTTTTGACACATTGTTTTCAATTGTCGTCTGCTGCAAATGCGCCAGAAAG
>JASEVX010000005.1:0-2500 GCA_031761405.1 Serripes groenlandicus | reverse complement strand
TTGGGTTACAGGATGTGTTTATGTCCTTGGTGCTGTTTGTCCCTTTCCATTATACTGTCCACAACTGACGTGTCTAGAGCAAACGGGTGTGAACAACGTCTGTAAATGAAAACGTTGTTACCTAATCAAGTTTAAATATTGTGGGAAAAGGAGAACTTGCTCGTTTTGAGCAATTTCATCTTTTGTCACATTGTTTTCAATTGTCGTCTGCTGCAAAGGCGTCAGAAAGCGATTGTATTTGGAAAAGGGTTGAAACCGTGAAAATGTTCTAGTCATGTTCTTAGAATGCTGTCAGCGTCACTCTCGGATCTGTTTCCTGGACATGATTATGTTTAATTGCTTTTTGTTCTAACATGTTTCAAAAGTCGTCTGCTGTAGATGCCTTAACAAAGTCTGCATTTAAGAAAGCCAGAGCATTATAAGATAGAAGAAATTACATATAGACTGATGTTATTTTACCCTTTCCCTCACACAACACATCTGCAGCAGACGACTATGCAAACATCTAGGCAAAATATTGACACTCTGTACATTTAATAGTATAATTGTTGAATAGAGTTAAAAACAATGTGGCAATGGGAGATATTGCTCATCTATAGCAATTTCTCCTATTGCCACAATGTTTTCAAAAATCTTCTGCTGCAGAGACGTTAGAGAGTGTCTGTTTGTGGGAAATAGTTAACCCTTCCTTTATATAGTCGACAATTGACGTGCGTACAGGAGGCGGTATTATTAAACCTGTGTAGGGGAAAACACGAGATATTGCTTTAGATGAACAAGTTCTCCTTAATCCACGATGGTTTCACGTCTGTATAAAAGACGTCTTCAATGCGTCCAGATAATGACATTCAGTCTTGCCTTATATGTTTATAGGAATCTGCCGTGGCCGACTGGTGCGTCAGGGAACGTTGACATATGTCACGATGTCAGTTAAACTCTCTAATTCGAGCAATATACAGCCGGAGTTGGGCTGTAGACTTGGCCAAAATGCCAGCTCTATCTGAACATTGCAGGCAGCTGTCATAAATCCGGCTAGTGAGCCAGAGTGTCGCACCTTTACCTGACACATGTCACGATGCCAGTTAATCTCTCTAATTCGAACAGGACGGGTGCAAAGTCGGGACTTTGTCGGAAAATTCCAACTTCAGCTGGGCGTGGCAGCCGGCTGACGCAACTTGGCGAAAAAGGACCTCATGCAACACGAGGTCGGTTTCAGGCACTTTCACCGGGCATGCATCAATCAATCGTCCTATTCATCCATCTCGAACAATAGGCACGCCAAAAACGAGGGTAGAAGCCACTCTGAAGGCCCAACTCCGGCTGGGTTTTGCAGCCGGCTGCCATAAATCCGGGCGGAATCCGGCTAGTGCGACTGGGAACCAGAGTGTGTCACTTTCACCTGACGTATGTCACGATGCAAGTTAAACTCTCTAATTCGAGCAATATACAGCTGGAGTTGGGCTGTAGACTTGGCCAAAATGCCAACTTTGTCTGAACATTGCAGCCAGCTGCCATAAATCCGGGTGGAATCCGGCTAGTGCGACTTGGAGCCAGAGTGTGCCACCCTCACCTGCATAGTATCAAAATTCGTCTTGTCATGTCTTTGCATTAGTCATGTTTAGAAAACATTGAAGAAAATGACAAAGTACCGACAAAATCTATTCCACATTTTATGTGCATTCGCATACAGGTCATCCCGCGTTTGAGCAAATTTGATAAGAGGGTCATTGCCATACATGAAAATCAACTTAGGTTGAAATAAATATATAATTGCGCATGATTGCAATCTGATCCAATGTGTAGTTTTGTAAGAAAGTTCTTGAAACATTCTACCACTGTTTCGCAAACAGTGCACAACAAGATCAAATACAGCATCCGCGGTGTAGTACCTCGTAAATAGTCCGCCTCGGTTGCGGGAGGTCACGGGTTCGCTCCCGGCCGGGTCATACTAAAGGTAGTAATGGATTCTCTTTTGGGCGCTCAGGGTTGTGAGGGTAGCCTTACGACTGACTGGATGGTTTTAGGCTGGTAACTTACCCAGGAAAAGATAATATATAGCTGAACAATTGTCGAAAGCAGTGTGAAACACCAGGCATACACACAAGCAAACAGCAAGATCAAAGTGTTCTGATAATCAAACTGTGCGTTTTTCATTGAGTAGGGCATATTCAAACATATTACGAAGACATGGTAACATAATTGAACTTTTATATCAATTCTTACATAGACAATTGGCCCAGTTGGTTAGACGATGTCGTTTTCAGAAATCTGTTTAACACACGAACACGGGCAACAACAATTGCTCATTTTGAACACTGACACCAGACCATCAAAATAATGACTTCATAGAAGACATCATTGACACTTAATGTTATCATGTCTTTCTTTGTTTGAAAGCAGAATAAATAATCAACATAATTATGACTATACGGTTTATATCAACTAGATACACTGCAGGTAAATATTACAAGAAAACAATGTCAACTTTCACTATCACACT
>JASEVX010000499.1:0-102247 GCA_031761405.1 Serripes groenlandicus | reverse complement strand
TATAAAAGTAATAAACCTAGAAAATAAAGGACTTATAAAATATATTTATTCTCTGATAAAACACAACAAACATGCAAGTTAGAATATATAACTTTTCAAACAGAAATTCACAGCTTTTAATGAAACCTTATAATTATAATACAAATAAAGCCAGAAAATAAGGACTGTCAATCCCGAATTATAACGGGCGGATCTATTTCACAAATGTTTGAAAATTTTACCTTTTTTCACGGGGGACATTCAAGACCCATATGGTCACTTTTTGTTATAGTAGTCAAAACCCATATGGTAAAAAAAACAGGGTAGTCAAAACCCATACGATAGAAAATGCAGGTTAGTCAAAACCCATATGATAGAAAAAACAGGATAGTCAAAACCCATATGGTTGAAAATGCAGAGTAGTAATAATTCAGTCACAGATGATAATTACTTTAAGTATTTAGTATTATAATGGTTGCCATTTATCTTAGATGTAGGTTACTTGTATAAAGAAAAGACTAAACAATTAAACTTTATAATTTTATTTTATCTTTAAATACACCTAAATACATAATTTTCACAAATATATACACTTCAGAAGCATAAAATTGCTTTTTTATTTCAAAACAACCCTTTGATGTATGTTGGAAAGGGTTAAACTGTAACATCTGTTTCATAGCACATTTAACAATAACCACATTTTCAACAATTATTTTAGCCTATTAAAAGTTCCTATTGTGTTTAAAAAGTCCTAAAGGGACATCCCCCATTTGTGTGTTAAACTGTATTTGCTTTAAACATGTATGTATGTTTTATGCAATATTAAAGCTTAATAATAATAATTTACATAATCTGAACAAAGAGACGGAAGTCTGTTCTGATGGATGAGAGTTCCTCTCTTTACACGCTTCTGTGGGGCCTGTCCAATATCACATCACATAATTGAATTAAGGTGATAATTACTTTAAAGTGATATTTTCTATAAATGATAACAATAGGTTGTATACTTTTATGCTCTCTGTTCCTCACAGTTATTGATTGTGTTAATCATAATTACTATGCTATTAGTAATTACTATCTTAAGATGTCCTTTGTTAAAATATTGTCTATTGTTAACTGCTTTCAACAATTGAAGACCTACATTAACTTCTTCTTCATAATTATGGGGTTGTTTACCCTCTTAATGCCGATAGCCTAGGCGAGGGTAAACAACCCCATATGAAGAAGAACCCTTTCCAACATACATCAAAGGGTTGTTTTGAAATAAAAAAGCATTTTTAAGTGGGCTATGCTAATTGATTATATTTTGCTTTTCTCTTTTTTAATTAATATTTATAAATTGTGTTATGTTTAAATAAAAAGACCTAGTATTTGGCATCCATATACTAATTACTTAAAGTAATTATCATCTGTGACTGAATTATTACTACTCTGCATTTTCAACCATATGGGTTTTGACTACCCTGTATTTTCTATTGTATGGGTTTTGACTACCCTGCATTTTCTATCGTATGGGTTTTGACTACCCTGTTTTTTTTTACCATATGGGTTTTGATTACTATGACAAAAAGGAACCATATGGGTTTTGACATACACTCGTTTTTGATATTTGATATGAAATTGTGTTTTGTTTACAGGTTTTGATTGAAGATAATTAAGAGTGTTTTAATTATTTTGAATTTTTGAGGGGGTATTATCTACACTCTGTTTTGATTAATTCAATGCATCAAAAATAATTCATTCGTATGAAAGTATGTTTTAATTAGTTTGTGCAATCAAAATAAGTGCTTGTTTGATACAAACAATGCATATGTTTTTAGTTAATTTATATAAATTGGTCTTGATTAAAAATATAATTAATTGATACAAAAAACATTATAGGAAAAGGAAATTATACTCCAATAAACAATAAATGCGAGAAATACTCAAATTCCACTTCCTATTATGATAAAGTTGACATATCACACCTATGCTACTATATATTGTGCCATGTTTTGATAATGGAAACAATTAATTTGCTGATAGATACAAACATTTATTTTTAAATAAGTAAATATCCAAATTCAGACCGAAAGAATCAATTCATCAAATATAAAAACTTAATAAAAGATTATTCTATAATGTTCATGGGGGTTTTGTTTTGTCCAATGGGTTAAAATCCTAGGGGGGTATTATCCCATGGGTGTATTGTCCGACGGGGTTTTGTCCCACAGGGTTTATGTCCCACAGGGGTTTTGTCCTACACTCAACTGGCTGCCATGATATGCCTGAAAAAAATGTTTAAAACGGTGTTAAACCCTAATCAATCAATCATTCAATCACCAGGAAAGTGTTTGATAGTGAGTGAATGAGACTATTTTTAATTTTATTCTCTGTGAAAACGAGACATCCATTTAAGAGACTGACTTAACTTTGAGGGACATTGATTGAGAGGATTAATTTTTTTTTGTACAAGAAGATGAAAACATTTTTGGAAAAAGAGTGTCACATTAACAAATGAAATAATTTCCACACTGAAATTCAACATTTTTAACTTACAATGAGCACTATGTATTGACAGTTTGCTACTCTTGTTTCAGATTAAAACTTCAACAGTGAGGGAACACATACATATTCAAACTGATAGTATTGAGAAAGAAGAAATGTACACTGCAGTTCCAGTTATTATACCATCTACTACGGTTCCAACAACTTCAACAGCATCATCTACGATCACTACTACTGCTACGTCATTGAGCTACTGTCAAACAGTCCTGTCCACGCCTCAGTGTCCGCTTAACTGATTGGCTGGAGTGACCTCATCACTACCAAAAGTATCTACTATCTGTTCCATCTCAATCCCAATCGTTCCCAAATCCACTATAGAGGGTCAGTCACAGACATATCCTATCCAACCCAGGTGTGAGAAAGAAAATGACCAATTCAGTATTCAGACACAGACTCCATATAACCTTATTGTAAGTAGCATTTTATGTTTTTTTAATCCTTTTCTGGATAGTTGATTGATTGATTGGGTTTTATCACAGTTTTCAACAATTTTTCAGTCATATCACGGCGGCCAGGTCACCTACTTATACTTATGTTTCCTAGTTTTGTTTAAAGCATCTGGCTGCTTTTCCACATATACTATTAGCCCATTGGTGAATGACGCTTTTCACAGTGATCTTTGTCAAACGTTGGAATGAATGTTGGCCGAGCTGGGATTCAAACTCACAACCCCTGGATTGACAGCCTGCATCGCTACCAACTGAGCTACCGAGCACGGTTTCCAGATAGTAACCGTGGCCAGAATTTGAAAACATAATGTGAAAATGACATATTACTATTTAACCGTTTCTTAGGTACAGACTCATTTGAATGCATATATTTTACATCTGACTTTCAAAAAGCATTGTAGGATTAACCATTTTCCACACACAACAAATTGCCAGCGGACAACATTGATAACATCTCAGCTAAACTCCATAAATGGAAATATAATTATTGAATAGAGTTGAAAATGTTGTCACGAAAGTGGAATTTGCTCATTATGAACGGTTTTTCCTTTTGCCAAAATACCTTAAAAAAGTCGTCTGCTGCATGTGAGAAAACAAGAGGGTATGTCAACATCTTGACAATTTTTTTTGAAAATCTCCATATATGAAAGTATTTTTTATTGAAAACATTGAGACAACTGGAGTAATTGCTCATTATGTGCAATTTTTCTTTTGGCCACAATGTTTTCAAATGATGTCTATTGCAGAGGCGTCCAAAGGTGTCTGTATGTGGGAAAGGGCTAATATCTGGATTAAATGACATTGTATTGTGTCATAAATGTCTTATAGTGCCATATATATCAGAATGATGGAAGACAATTATGTCTTGTTTGATATTATTGCTGATGGAAATTTCATTGACAAAATAAGAGTTAACAATTTCATCTAAAAGTATTATTATTTTCATTCTCTAAGGTTATATTGATGAACTCATGGAAAATCTTTTGGAGAAACGTCAGCAAAACAACAGTTACATTAAGGCCAAGAGAGTAAACAGTTTTATAATACAGGCAACTCCTAAACCACTGGCACAAAGCACACCAAGAATAAGAAAGGAAGACGTTGTAAAATCACATAAAGCAAGATTTAATAGACGATAAAGATATGTTCAAATATGTAAATATATATATATTGTGTATAACCCTTTCCCTCATATGACAATTCTGCAACAGACTACTTTGACCATATTTTGTCAAAGTATAGGAAATCTCTATAATTGAATGGATAACCTATGACTAAAAGTGGCAAACATTGTGGAAAAAGGAGAAATTACTGGTTTTCAGCAATTTCTTCTTTTGTCACTATGTTTTCAAAAAGCTGTCTGCTACAGAGGCGTCAAAAAGCATCTATATGAGGGAAAGGGTTAAGTGTGAGGAAGTATCCAGGAAAGGAAAACATATTAACATTGTTCTATTGTCTAAAAAATCAAACATATATTTTTTCTTTGAGGGGTCAATATACAAGTTTTGGTGGACTTAAGTGAGAATAGATGGGAAAATTTCTGAACAGTGAAGGTTCAGACCAGCCTGTGCATCTTCTTTGTCTTGAAAAGCTTTACAGAAGTTGACAGGTGCTTTTAACAAGCTTGTGTAAGATACATGCTGATCTTGACTTGCACTGTTTACAAAAGTCCACTTGTTCCTTTTCCCATGTTCATTTGATTTTGATTAATACAGTGTAATCTATTTGAGAACAATTTTCTCAGTAGTTTGAATTTGCTGAAAGACAAACAGGTAAAATAGTAAATAAACTGTATAAGTTCAGTCAAATCTTGTTATTTACTTTTTTGTGAATTATATTGCAGTTTATTGAGGATATTTGAAGCCGCAATATTCTTCTGAGGGAAAAGAGTTCCTTATTGCTGCTACAGCACATGCAGGGATGACTCGTCGTATTCTCTTTCCAAGTAGCCCATATACCCATCTTGTGAAGCGTCTGTACGCTATGTGCCGATAGAGCCTGAAAAGAAAATTCAAATAGTTATTGGTCACAATTAAATCTGGTGAAAGTATAGATTGGTGAGGTTTTATCTTATACAGTGGCAAAATTTAATAAGGTAAATGTCGGGAGACTACTAGTACTCCTAACTCTATCTCACATACAAACATTTCCTCTGTAGTAGATAGCATTTAAAAACATAGTGACATTAGGGAAAATTGCTCATTATGTGCAATTTCTCCTTTTTGTCAATTGACAATGGTCTGGATAATAGGTATACATGTACTTGTCTTTTCACAATATCTCTCTTAATACTCAACCAAACCCTATGTTGTATGGGGGTACGGACAATACCCCGATGGGACAAAAACCCTATAGGACAAACCCCGGTGGACAAAAACCCCGTCCCTTAAAATGAATAGTGGACAATACCCCTGTGGGTATATAATTATTTTTGTGTTTTAGTATTTATTAGTGTTTTTGTTTTCAAGTTTAAATTCTTGTTAATGAGAATTCCAGTGTATACCCTTTCCTACATACATGAAAAAAACTATAAGTGAGAAAGATTTTTGAAAACATTACATCAAACGATGAACATTTTTTTCTTTTGCCACAATGTTTTCAACTGCCATCACAATATATTTGCAAGTTGGAAAGTGTTAAACATGTTTTTAATTATAAACAACTAATTAAAAAATTATTTTGACACACACAACAAAACTGCATCTACAACTTTAAAATCATCTGACAAAATATTCAAAACATCGAAACTATGTAATTAAACACTGATTCAAGTTGAAAACATTGTGAAAAACGGAGAAATTTTTCAGTTGGAGCAATAGCTCTTTTGATCACAATGTTTCAGAGGTCTGAAAAGCGTCTGTAAGTGGGAAAGGGTTTATAGGGTTGATTATGATGTGATAAGTCTAGAAAATGACCAAACAAGATAATAGCTTGCTACAATTTACAGTATTATTTATATAAAGTTTATACTGAAGTTTTTGTTTATTATATTGTCATTCCTATTGAAAGGGCCATTCAAGTAGAATTTTAGCTGAACACCTGTTGAAAATGACAAACAGTCAATTGTAAGGGTGCAATATTTCTAACTAACAAGTTATTTTCAGTTATATAACGGCGTTTCCTGGGTTAGTTGCCATTACCAATCCTGACCAAAAGGAGGGTAGGCATTACTACCATTTTCAAAGTATTTGCAAATTGGTATGACCCGACCAGGATTGAACCAGCGACCTCACATAGGTTGGACACTTTACCACTGAGAAGTTCCTCTAACTAATAAGACTTCATCTATGTTCTATGCCCCACATTAGACAAGACAATCTTTGGGTTTTGTATTTAAATTTCTGTTTATTCAACAGCCAACCATAGCAAAATGGACCTCACTTTTACCACTGGGATTTGAACATTCAACCTTTTTGCGTAACCACTTAGCTATAGGGTCAGGTATATGTGTAGTATTCATTCAAAGAAGTTTTAATTTGGATGAGAGTAGTTACTGAACACTTACTGATGTATTAGCTGGTTCTCTTCAAGGGGGCCTGATGTCAGAACATAATCGTAGTAGGCAACTTCCATTACATGGATGTTAAGACAATTGGAAATAAACCCCTCATGTTCGGTGATGCAGGTTGATGTCTCTTCTATTTTACCATCGACAACATTGGTTGTTTGGCAGCATTTCGCTTCTATCACAGTTGGCATGTTAATGCAGTTGTTACACTGACACCTGAATAAAAAATAAATCCATGTCTTCAAAGTTATCATTGAATATATACATGTATCTAATATACAGTTTCAGAATGCTATCGGAAGTCGAAACCTGCAATCATCTTTTGATTTTATTCTCAATTGTAAGGACCCTATATTTTTAACAATTGGTTCTTGGACATCACTGATTGCATCTAAAGTCGATTTCTATCGATTGATTGAATATGATATCTAAGTCCATATTCTGTGTGAGTGTATTATGTTATGTTATATTAAAATTGAACAAAACATCAACTTTATAAATATTTTAACTTTTGTTTTTGCACATAAGTGAATTCGTCGCAAGCAAATATGCCTAAGTGTTGCATGGTAGGGTCTGGGGATATACAAATATGAAAAGGTCACCCATCTTTAATTTTCTCAATAAAACGCTTATGAATATCATTGAATAACATATTTCATCTAACAGAATTCCTTGTTTGTATATGTAATGATTTATAATAGACACTGTTTACGTGGCTAATGCAGTAGAAAATTCTCACCATATTGATACATCCGGGATTTGTTCGTTGATGTCGTTCTTGTAGAAGGATCAGAATCAGATGTGCTTTCTTCGTCGCTAGTAACTGTTTCTGAGCGTGCATTAGCGATCGGCTCGTATTGATATGGTCTTATTGGTGCGGGTTCATTAATGTCAAAGTCAGAAACATCGCTCAAGTCACTGTCTATTAAAATATCCATGGTCAATCGTATTTCTGTCGCTATAATTGTATTATGTTCAAACAGCACGAGATCAAATCTAAAGCAGTTATAACTTATTATGAGTATTAATTTATACAATGGTGGCCTTTTTATACTGATAAATTAAATTAACGGCAATTATGTTCTCAAACTTCTTAATTATCTAATTCAATAAGTAAACGGCAATTACGTTCTCGAACTTATCTAATTACAATACAATTATCTAATTAAGGAAGTTAAATAAACATTCAAAGCAAACTGTAATCAATTATAACATGGATAAATTTACAAACCCCATCTGATTTATAATCTACAGCAAACATACTTGTATACAAACCTAAAAAGTGGCCCTTCCTCATAATCGGCCTTTTTGGACCATACACTTTTTGGAAATTGGCCTTTGTTCTATTCATCTATTTAAATCCGGAGGTTCTACTGTGACGTCACAAATTAAGGGGAAATTACTTTTGTGATCTTAAAATCAGGTGGGGTAATCCATGGCATAAATGTTCGGGAATTCAAGTTAAAAAACTAAATAATGTTAGAAAAAATTATTTTTCGTAATCTATATGATTTAAAACTTGTTATTATGGGTTGAACTTCAATTATATTCAATAATAAGAAAAAATAAAAACCTCCGTATATCACCTTTAAGTATAATTGTTTTGTTTGCATTGCAGGTTTTGGTATATTTACTACCAAAATCATTAAAAAGGGGGAATTCCTTTTGGAGTATGTAGGAGAGAGGTTAACAGGAACAGATATTGAAAAAAGGCAGTTGATGCATGAGGTGTGTAACAAGCGACGAATGAAAAGGGGTATGATCCCCAGATATAATGTTATGCACTTCAGATATAACAGCAAGAAAATGTGGTAAGTCGAATTTGTTTTTATCTGTACTACTCTAATAAGGAACTCACTGGAAGGCAAACACTGTAGGCCCAGACAAGCCACCAATATTCCAACATTGTGTCTGATCTGGAGCTGCACGAAGTGCTCAGGGTGAGCTATTGTGATCGCCTTTTGTCCGTCGTCAACAATTTCTTTAAACAACATCTCTTAAATCACTGGGTCCATTGCACAGACTTTACAAGAATGGTCCTCTTTAAAATTTGTCAAAAAAATTAATTAAATTCACAACTTTGGTCGCTGCATCATCAGAAAGGGAAAAATGAAAAATCTTTTTGCTAAAAAGAACTAGCCCGATTTGAAAATAATTTGGCACAAATGTACCTTGGGTGACCCTCTATCAAGTTTGTTCAAATTATTTTGATCCGTCGGAAACATGGCTGGCAGGGGGCGGGGCGCGTTTTCCTTATACTGTATATATACTAAAAACTTTATACACTGGGGTGAAAATGGCCCTGCCCCAAGAGACATATGTTTTACATAGCTACAAGGGCTAGGCCTTTGACTTTTGGTATGTAGCTTCATCTAGGGGATTATACCCCTGGGTTAAAAAATGGCCACATTCCGGGAGTCACATGTTATACATAGTCATATAGGGAAAAACTTTAAAAATCTTCTTGTCTGAAACTACAAGCTCTAGGCCTTTGATATTTGGTGTGTAGATTCTTGTTATTGACCTCTACCAACAGAGTTCAAATTATACCTCTGGAGACAAAAATGGACCGTCCGTCGTTAACATTTAGACATTTAGATCATCTCCTCCTTAACCACTTGACCAATTTCAACCAAACTTCACAGGAATGTTCCTTTGGTGAACCTCTTTCAAAATTGTTCAAAGATTTAAATTCCATCGAGAACTTTGGTTGCTGCGGCAACAGAAAAGGGGAAAATTGCCAAATCTTAAAAAATCTTCTTGTCCAAAAGTACTGGCCCAATTTAAAAATTATTTTGCACAAATGTTCCTTGGGGTACCTTCTACCAAGATTGTTCAAATATTTCCGATCCGTTGAAAAACATGGCCACCAGGGGGCGGAGCTTGTTTTCCTTATATGTGCATTGTTAAACCTTTAAAAATCTTCTTGTCCAAAAGTACTGGCCCGATTTGAAAATTATTTTGCACAAATGTACATTGGGGCACCCTTTACCAAGATTGTTCAAATATTTCCGATCGGTTGAAAAACATGGCCGCAAGGGGGCGGAGCCTGTTTTCCTTATATGTGCATTGTTAATATTTTAAAAATCTTCTTGTCAAAAAGTACTGGCCCGATTTGAAAATTATTTTGCACACATGTTCCTTGGGGCACCCTTTACCAAGATTGTTCAAATATTTCCGATCTACAAAAACATGGCCGCCAGAGGGCGGAGCCTGTTTTCCTTATATGTGCATTGTTAATATTTTAAAAATCTTCTTGTCCAAAAGTACTGGCCCGATTTGAAAATTATTTTGCACAAATGTTCATTGGGGCACCCTTAACCAAGATTGTTCAAATATTTCCGGTCGGTTGAAAAACATGGCCGCCAGGGGGCAGACCCTGTTTTCCTTATATGTGCATTGTTAAAATTTTAAAAATCTTCTTGTCAAAAAGTACTGGCCCGATTTGAAAATTATTTTGCACAAATGTTCTTTGGGGCACCCTTTACCAAGATTGTTCAAATATTTCCGATCCGTTGAAAAACATGGCCGCCAGGGGACGGAGCTTGTTTTCCTTATATGTGCATTGTTAAAACTTAAAAAATCTTTTTGTTCAAAAGTACTGGCCCAATTTGAAAATTATTTTGCACAATTGTTCCTTGGGGCACCCTTTACCAAGATTGTTCAAATATTTCCGATCCGTTGAAAAACATGGCTGCCAGGGGGCGAAGCTTGTTTTCCTTATATGTGCATTGTTAAAACTTTAAAAAATTTCTTGTCCAACAGTACTGGCCCGATTTGAAATATATTTTTCACAAATGTTCATTGGGGCACCCTTTACCAAGATTGTTCAAATATTTCCGATTGGTTAAAAAACATGGCCGCCTTTTTTTTTTTGTTAAAATTTTAAAAAACTTCTTGTCCAAAAGTACTGGCCTGATTTGACAATTATTTTCCACAAATATTCCTTGGGGCACTCCAAGATTGTTCAAATATTTCTGATCGGTTGAAAAACATGGCCACCAGGGGGCGAAGCTTGTTCTCCTTATATGTGCATTGTTAAAAACTTTGAAAATCTTCTTGTCCAAAAGTATAAGCCCAATTTGAAAATTATTTTGCACAAATGTTCCATTGGGCACCCTTTACCAAGATTGTTCACATATTTCTGATCCGTTGAAAAACATGGCCGCCAGGGGGTGGAGCCTGTTTTCCTTATATGTACATTGTTAAAACTTTAAAAAACTTCTTGTCCAAAAGTACTGGCCCGATTTGAAAATTATTTTGCACAAATGTTCCTTGGGCCACCTTTTACCAAGATTGTTCAAATATTTCCGATCCGTTGAAAAACATGGCCGCCAGGGGGCGGAGCTTGTTTTCCTTATATGTGCATTATTAAAACTTTGAAAATCTTCTTGTCCAAAAGTACTGGCCCGATTTGAAAATTATTTTCCACAAATGTTCCTTGGGGCCCCTTTACCAAGATTGTTCAAATATTTTAAATCGGTTGAAAAACATGGCCGCCAGGGGGCGGATCTTGTTAGATCACCTAGAGCCAAAGGCTCAAGGTGAGCTATTCTGATCACTTTTCGTCCGTCGTCCGTCCGTTGTTAACATTTAGCAATTAGATCATCTCCTCCTTAACCACGTGACCAATTTCAACCAAACTTCACAGGAATGTTCCATTGGTGGACCTCTTTAAAAATTGTTCAAAGATTTAAATTCCATCGAGAACCTTGGTTGCTGCGGCATCAGAAAAGGGAAAAATTGCCGAATCTTAAAAAATCTTCTTGTCCAAAAGAATTGGCCCGATTTGAAAATTATTTTGCACAAATGTTCCTTGGGATACCCTCTACCAAGATTGTTTAAATATTTCTGATTCATTGAAAAACATGGCCGCCAGGGGGCGGAGCTTGTTTTCCTTATATGTGCATTGTTAAAACTTTAAAAATCTTCTTGTCCAAAAGTACTGGCCTGATTTGAAAATTATTTTGCACAAATGTTCCTTGGGGCACCCTTTAACAAGATTGTTCAAATATTTCCGATCGGTTGAAAAACATGGCCGCCAGGGGGCGGAGCTTTTTTTCCATATATGTGCATTGTTAAAACATTAAAACTCTTCTTGTCCAAAAGTACTGGCCCGATTTTAAAATTATTTTGCACATATGTTCCTTGGGGCACCCTTTACCAAGATTGTTCAAATATTTCCTATCCGTTGAAAAAACATGGCCGCCAGGGGGCGGAGCTTGTTTTCCTTATATGTGCATTGTTAAAACTTTAAAAATCTTCATGTCCAAAAGTATTAGTCCGATTTGAAAATTATTTTGCACAAATGTTCCTTGGGGCACCTTCTACCAAGATTGTTCAAATATGTCTGATTCGTTGAAGAACATGGCCGCCAGGGTTGCTGCGGCATCAGAAAGGGGGCAAAATGTCCAAACTTTAAAAAACCTTCTCCTCTGAATCTGCATGTCAGATTCCAATATAGTTTGGTAGAAATGTTCCTTGGGTGAGCCTCTAAAAAGATTGTTCAAGGCATACTGTCTGGTTGAAAAACATGGCATTCAGGAGGCATCAGAAAAGGGGCAAAATGACAAAATTTCAGGTGATCGATTAAAGGGCCATCTTGTTTTCCTTATATGTGCATTGTTAAAACTTTAAAAATCTTCTTGTCCAAAAGTACTGGCCAGATTTGACAATTATTTTCCACAAATATTCCTTGGGGCACTCCAAGATTGTTCAAATATTTCTGATCGGTTGAAAAACATGGCCGCCAGGGGGCAGAGCAGCTTGTTCTCCTTATATGTGCATTGTTAAAACTTTAAAAATATTCTTGTCCAAGAGTATAATCCCAATTTGAAAATTATTTTGCACAAATGTTCCTTTGGGCACCCTTTACCGAGATTGTTCAAATATTTCTGATCCGTTGAAAAACATGGCCGCCAGGGGGTGGAGCCTGTTTTCCTTATATGTGCATTGTTAAAACTTTAAAAATCTTCTTGTCCAAAAGTGCTGGCCCAATTTGAAAATTATTTTGCACAAATGTTCCTTGGGGCACCCTTTACCAAGATTGTTGAAATATGTCCGATCTGTTGAAAACATGGCCGCCAGGGTTGCTGCGGCATCAGAAAGGGGGCAAAATGTCCAAACTTTAAAAATCTTCTCCTTTCAATCTGCATGTCAGATTCCAATATAGTTTTGTAGAAATGTTCCTTAGGTGAGCCTCTACAAAGATTGTTCAAGGCATACTGTTTGGATGAAAAACATGGCAGTCAGGAGGCATCAGAAAAAGGGCAAAATGACAAAATTTGAAAATTCCATTTTTAGCTCACCTGAGCTTTGCTCAAGGTGAGTTATTGTGATCTCCTTTTGTTCGGCGTCCATCGTGCGTCAATTGGGATGAAACTTCACAGAAAACATCCTCTCAATGACCTCACCAGATTTCCTTCAAATTTTTGAGCTCCATGCAGAATTCTGGTTTCCATGGCAACGAAATGAAAAAAACTTCAAAATTCTTCTTCTCCCAAACTGGTTGGCAGATTTTCAAATAATTTTGTAGAAATGTTCCTTGGATGACCCTCTATCAGATTCCTTCAAGCCATGTTGATTGGTCGAAAAACATGGCTGCCAGGAGGGGGGGGGGGGGGGGGGGGCTATTTTGCCTTATATGGCTATAGTGAAAACTTAAAAAATCTTCTCCTCCGAAAGTGTCAAGCTCATTTTCAAATAATTTTGTAGAAATGTTCCTTGGATGACCCTCTATCAGATTGATTGGTTGAAAAACATGGCCGCCAGGGTATCCAGTGATCCATTGTTTGTTTTCTGAAACTAGAAAACTAAATCAAAACTTATTTCATGAGGAAATAGTACTTTATGCGGATTGTATTTTATGCATTAGAAAATGTTCCTGACAAAATTTCTTTAAAATTAGATTTGTATATTGCTTTTTGATATCATCTTAGTATTTCTTTTTGATACTGATATTCAAATTGTCTGAGTCAAAGATAATACTGTGAGATATAATGTGTCAGGGGTTGGGGCGGGGGTATTAATCACCTTTAGTGATAGTTCTAGTTCCTCCAGCTGATGAAGATGTAGTTCCTCTATTTGATGATGATGTAGTTCCTCCAGCTGATGAATATGTAGTTCCTCTATATAATGATGATGTAGTTTCTCCAGCTGAGGATGATGTAGTTCCTCAAGATGATGATGTAGTTCCTCTATCAAATGATGATGTAGTTCCTCTATCTAATGATGATGTAGTTCCTCTATCTAATGATGTAGTTCCTCTAGCTGAAGAAGATGTAGTTCCTCCATCTGATGATGATGATGATAGCAACTCCATTGTATTTCCAGCTTTGGTAAGAATATTTTCCACGTAATCACTCTCTTTGTCTGGACCATATCTTTAGAACTGTTAAAGTAATCCTTGAAGAAATATAAGATGCATAGCTACTTATTCATGCTACCTAGCTGCAGGTAATTTTGTTGCAAATAGTTGCAGCTATGTCACTGCTCTGTTGATTTTCTTACCATAAATTTTGGTTGCTGCTTCTAATGGTGGCTCTGGCTGCTAGCAACCATTGGCGGACTAGTTGTGGCTATGCCCCCATTACCAGTTCTGGCTCTTGAAAAATTGTGAGAATATTGAAATTGGAAGCATCTTCATTTTTAGCTCCACTGGCCAGTCGAGCTTATGTCATGGCTAATTGTCTGTTCCTTCAATTTTGGCTTCAAATGGCTTCTCTATAACCACTGGGCCAATTGGGATGAAACTTCATAGGTAGTATCTTCTCAATGTTCTCTCCTAAATCCTTCAAAAAATTTGGATCCATGCAAAATTCAAGTTTCCATGGCAACCGAATGAAACAACTTTAAAATTCTTCTCCTGAAAGTATCAGGCCAATTTTCTTATCATTTTGTAGAAATGATCCTTGGGTGACACTCTATCAGTTTTCTTCATGTCATGTTGATTGGTAGAAAAACATGGCCGCCAGGGGGAGGGGCTATTTTTCCTTGTGTGACTAAAGTGAAAACTTAAAATATCCTCTCCGAAAGTGTCGGCCGATTTTCAAATAATTTTTGTAGAAATGTTCCTTGGGTGACCCTCTATCTGATACCTTCAAGCAATATTGGTTCGAAAAACATGGCTGCCAGAGGTTGGAGCTATTTTGCCTTATATGGCTATAGTGAAAACTTATCCTTCAAAAGTGTCTTGCCGATTTTCAAATAATTTTGTAGAAATGTTCCTTGAAATAGCCTTACATTGGCTTTAGTGAAAACTTTAAAAATCTTCTTCTCCAAACCTATTTGGCCGTTTTTCAAATAGTTTTTAGCTTGACTTTTGAAAAAACGAGAGCTATTGTCATGACCCTGGCGATGGTGGCGGCGGCGGCGTGGTCGTCCGGTTAAGGTTTTTAGATCACCTAGAGCCAAAGGCTCAAGGTGAGCTATTCTGATCACTCTGTGTCCGTCGTCCGTCGTTAACTTTTAGTTTTAAACATCATCTCCTCCTGAACCGCATGAACAATTTCCACCAAACATCACAGGAATGTTCCTTTGGTGGTCCTCTGTCAAAATTGTTCAAAGATTTAAATTCCATTGAGAACTTTGGTTGCTGCGGCATCAGAAAGGGGACAAAATGTCCAAACTTTAAAAATCTTCTCCTCCGAATCTGCCTGTCAGATTCCAATATAATTTGGTAGAAATGTTCCTTGGGTGACCCTCTATAAAAATTGTTCAAGCCATAATGATTGGTCGTAAAACATGGCAGTCAGGCGGCATCAAAAAAGGGGCAAAATGACAATACTTTAATAAAGCATCCTTATAAAAGTGCTTGTCTGATTTAAAGATAGTTTTGTAGAAATGTTCTTTCATTGATCATCTACATACTTTGTCAAGCCATATTGATTTGTTGAAAGGCATAGCAACCAAGCAGCATCAGAAAAGGAGTAAAATTAACTTTTTGCTTCAAATGACACATGGTTATTAGATTGATGGTCTAAGGAAGGTAACACTTGGCAGAGTATTATGCAAGGGTTGTCTTCAACAGGAAGTGGAAAAATCGCAACATTTCTGGTCTCAAAAGTTGGAAATAAAAAATTGTCATTGAAAGTGAACAAGCAATTATGACATGATTTGTCCTTGTAACTATTGTTAAAGATATTATAATTGGTGAAGAGGTAAATATGAACTCAAATACTACAGTTAATGTATTGGGAGGTATCAAAATTGTGCAAAGACTTGCATTCTATGTAAAAATTTGGTTGCTGCAGCATCAGAACATGAGTAAAACGACCAAACTTTAAAATCCTTTTCCTCCATAATCTGCTTGTCAGACTCCCAAGATAATTCAGTAGAAAGAATCCTTAAGTTACCCTCTAAAAAAACCTGTTCAAGCCATATTGATTTATATTAAAAACAGATCAAGAAAGGTGCAAAATGACAAAAACTTTATAATTCAATTCTAATTGAAGTTCTTGTTAGATTTCAAGATATAAATGACCTTTACTTATAAGCTGTTTCTTGAGAAGTGTTCACTCCTTGAAGTTCTAATTGCACTCCTTGATCTTTTTCCCAGATATTTCTACTAATTTACTATCAATCAGGTGATCGATTTAGGGTCATCTTGGCCCTCTTGTTTGTTTAGCTCAGCTTTTTTTTCCTTTCTGTTTTCTCCCTATCAGTCGTAGGGGTGACTATTGAGCCCAAAAATCACTATTGCGATAGTATTAATTTTCAGAAAGTACCATTGCAATAAGTAAACTATTGCACAACTAATATTGTGATGCATTGCAATACTATTGCTTTTAATGAACTTTAAAATAATAACTATTCTGAAGTCTAATTACAAGGAATAAAAGTATCAAAAAGAGCATTTTATTGTTTATCTTTTATTTAAAAACTTAAAAAGAAACCCTTTGCTCTCAAAAAGAACTTAATTTTCCAGCTTACACATAAATAAGAACATTTATCACTTTTCAGGCAATAAAATTTGTTCACAGACAAGAAACATGGTCTTTTCTCTAAGAAATAAAAGCATATCTGCATATTTAGATTCAATGTACTACATGAACCAATACTATCGATAGTTCAAACCACTATTGCGATAGTTATTGATCTTCAGTTTTACAATTGATGCATTACTATTGCCCTTGTCACTATTGCAATATATCGATAGTTTGAACTATCGCTACAGCCCTAAATTCAGTCGAGCGTCTGTGCTGTACGCGGTGCTCTTGTTTAGAAATGTTTCTTGGGTGACACTATGAGATTCCTTCAACAGGGCTTTCCAAAGTAGCCGGTAGACGGTGGAAATCCGCTGCTTACTGTGGCTAAAAGCACCGGCTACTTCACTGACAAAAAAATAAAATCCAAAATGAAAAAAAATCTTTTTAAAATATGTACAGACAAGCTTTGAGAGTCGTATTGTCGCGAAGTCGCGGTCGCGATAAACAAGGATGTAAAACCTGTGGTTACCTTTAGCCAAATATTGTCTATTACGTCATCTCTAATCGGAAAGCATCGTATTTTTGCAAGGATAACAAAAGAGAAGGTCCGATGGTAAACAACAATTTCGCATGGAAACATGAAGCGATCAAATACTCTGTTCAGTTTTGGCTTCAAGAAATTGAGGAGACAATAGTATGTTATGAAATAATATCAGTCAAAGAATAGAAAGTGAAATATGTTGTAAAGAATCTGGAAAACAGTAACTTGTAGTTCCTTTTTCACAACCCAGCTATTTTGAAACCTATTTACACGTTGTTTTTTTTCTGGAGAGGACCGTCGTCTTTGTCAACGTTAAAAACTGAACTATCCGAGACGGGGAGTCCTCTTCGACATTATGTTGAGTAGTTTTGGCTTTGTCAAATCCAAACAAACAAACGTTTCTGCGACATTTTTCAGTAGCAGACAAAATTAGTAGACTGCCTCTCATTTACGAAGGCTGTGCAAATATCACACGCAGGAAAAACATAAAACCAGTCGGCACACATCGTCATCGTGTGTGTATGACCTTTACGGTTTAATCCGAACATTGACGAAGTAGAAAACTTATTGATACTTTTAATGAGCGGGCACCTGTTCGGGTACTTTCGACTTCCGATATTGTTCGGAATTATTACGATGACATGTTGTCTATATTTAGTATTCGGAAAACCACTTCTGATAACTTGTTTTCCTCGCGAAATTTAGCCGATCGTGTAACTCTTACCATCTACAAGAGATATTTTTTACTATTCTTGACTTATTTAGCGTACACATTTTCACGTTTGTAGTCTAAAATGTGTCGTGATTATTTGTTTTTCTGCGTGATTCACGTACATATATACGTGAATGGGAACTCTGGGCTGAGAAATAATGGTTTGATTGACATTTTTTTTGCGGCGCCCTATTATAGTTATTATACTGTCTGTCTCTCTGTCCGTCACCACTTCCTATGTTGTACGATAACTGATGATAATGACAATGAGGATGAGTTTGGAGAAGATGAGGACTTTTTTGAATATATTTAAAAACAAATAATCTATGAGTTTTACTGTTTAGTTTATTGATTGATGCATACACGCATGGCTGCTTTTAGCACACATAAAGAATAATAACAATGTTAATCTTCTAACAGTTTTATCTTTGTCATCCTGGTATAAAGTCTTTTGTCCCTAGGTTCTGTCCCATGATCATCATCACACTGAATTGAAGGTTACACAATCCTGCACACACAAAAAATGAAATTTCTTTGAGATCTTTTTTTTAATTTCATACATAGAAAATGGTAATTTGAAAGATGGAATTATGTGACAGGAGAATGCTAGAATGCAGGATTTTGCTCTATTAACCCCAGAGATTGCTTCTGGCATAATTAGTCCAAATATAATTCAATATTTCAAAAAACAAATTGTACCAAATAATTCAGAAAAACAGAACATTTCAGAAAAAGAATCAACTTATTAAAGTGTTAAAACAGTGCTTGAAAATGCTCAAAATGCAGGATTTTGCACCATTTTTTCGTCAGCTTATGGGGGGTCTAGGCGGCCCCCAGACCCCTCGCCTAATATTTTTTCGCCTCGCTACGCTCGTCAGTAGCCGCCTACTTTCTTAAAATTGCCTCCTAACTTAAAATACTATGGAAAGCCCTGCTTCAAGCCATGTTGATTGCTCGAAAACTTGGCCAACAGGGGACAGGTCTGTTTGGTGATTTAATTTTTGCCTAATGGCAGTGAAGCGATACTGGCCCTCTTGTAGATGTATGTTAATAGCCTGTTGTAATACAATACACTTACACTTTACATTTGGAGGCTATTAATTATATGGCCAGAGTCATGAACAAATTGGCATACAGGACTTTGCAAACTGAATACCCAGATCAGCTTCAACATCAGAGATGTCGGGGCTGACAAGGGTCTACATTGTAACATAAGAGAAACAGGACTTTGTCTCTGCCACTTCAAACATCACATAAACTCAGTAAGTAATATGTTTGAATTTAGGCGACTGCTTTATGTGTGAACTGTTGGCAATTCCAAAAGGACCATTTTCTCGCGATGATGGCCATATATAAATGATTTATCTTTATTTTGATAAAAATGAATAAGTAAAAGAGCATGTAGATATAAATTGCTATTTAATAATACATTTGCAACATTTTGTAACTAATTAACAAGTAGGGGGTAAAATATAAAGTCAACTCTCTCTGTTTTTAGATCCCCTGAGCCAAAGATTCAAGGTGAGCTATTTTGATCAATCTGTCCGTTGTCCATCATCTGTCGTTAACTTTTAGCTTTAAAAATCATCTCTTCCTTAACCACAAGACCAATTTCAACCAAACTTCACAGGAATGTTCCTTTGGTGGCCCTCTTTCAAAATTGTTCAAATATTTAAATTCCATTGAGAACTCTGGTTGCCACGGCAACAAAAAAGAGGAAATTAACCAAAACTTAAAAAATCTTCTTGTCTGAAAGTAGAAGGCCCATGTCAAAAATGGCCCCTCACTTGGGTCACTTGTTTTACATAGACTCGTATAGGGAAAAAAACTTTAAAAATCTTCTTATCTAAAAGTAGAAGGCCAAGGCCTTTGATATTTGATATGTAGCTTCATCTAGCGGACCTCTACCAAGATTGTTCAATTTATAGCCCTTGGGTCAAAAATGGCAAAAAACTTTAAAAATCTTCTTGTCTAGATGGATAAGGCACAGGCCTTTGATATTTGGTATGTAGCTTCTTCTAGTGAAGCTCTACCAAGATTGTTCAAATTATAGCCCTGGGGTCAAAAATGACCCCTCCCCGGCGGTCACTTGTTTGACATAGACTTGTTTAGGTAAACACTTTAAAAATATTCAGGAGATCGATTTAGTGCCATCTTGGCCCTCTTGTTACATGTGGTATTGATCTGTTATTGAGATTTCCGGTTTGGTTTATTCTCTGTCAAAGTAGAATTGTCTTCCTTTGTAGGGCCAAGTTACTATCCAGGAAGCAGATTCCACATATGTAGCAGGTTCTACTGAAGAGGCATCAGATTATGGTAAATATCATTTCTGATCTTCCCTTTTGGACTGAAGTTGCCACAGTTGTCACTTCGGTTGTTTGGTTGTGGTATATATTTCTGTATGCATTCATCAATTTGAACTCTTCTATGCTGTAAAACTTTCTGGTGCATTTACATAACTTGATTCAAATCAGACCATGTCAAAATATATAAATCTAAGAAGGTCTGCAATCATTTGGAGACTTGCGTAACCCTTATCATGCTAGTTGTTCTCAATTGAGCTTTTTGCATGCTTTTGCCCTGAATATAGTGGTTAAAATATTAATATTGCCTAAAACCATGGTTGTTTAAAACTTTGACTGATCTTAAAACTCCTTAGTATTAATTCAGTGTGTGTATACCATGTGACTTTGAAGTCACAAATACTACGGCGGACACAGCAATATTTTACTTCGGTTTAGAAGTAAAAACAATGGTAACTTTTTTATTTCTTCACCCTTTTTAATGAAACATGGCGCAGTCTACGTCACTTACATAGCCCTATCCAGTTGTTAACAGAGCTTGATTAGTGGTTTAGTTTCTTCAAACACTTTGACGAACGCTTTCCTCAAAATTTATTAAGATCGCCTACAGCCGGAGCATTTTCAAAACTGGATTTTGAGAACAGGTTTGTCAATGTGTTTGAAAAAACTAGACCACCAATCAAACTCCTGTAAAAAACTGGAGATAGGACAATGTAAGCGGCGAAGACTGCGCCATGTTTCATTAAAAAGGTTGAAGAAATAAAAAAGTTACCATTGTTTTTACTTCTTATCAAGACCAATTATTGCTGTCTGACGATGCAAATATGTCTAATACACAGTAGTCAACTATAGCTGCCCAGGTTTTATAAGTCATAAGTACATGCTTTCATCAATGTTTGTGGTTTGAGGTATGTTTTTCCTAGACAATGTTAAGGTCATTTTTGTCTCGTCGCAATGAAGAAGCGAAAGCAAGACTAAGGTGTTTCTTTTCTGACAGCGTTGGCGTCGTCAAACATTTGCTGAAACATTAAATGCTTCATTTTTAGCTCACCAGAGCACAAAGTGCTCAAGGTGAGGTTTTGTGATCGCCTTTTGTCCGTCGTCCGTCATCAACATTTGCTTGTTAACACTCTAGAGGCAACATTTTGCATTCAATCTTCATGAAAGTTTATCAGAACATATATCTCGATCAAATCTTAGCCAAGTTCGAAACTGGGTAATGTTTGGTCAAAAACTAGGTCACTAGGCCAAATTGAAGGAAAATCTTGTTAACTCTCTGGAAGCCACATTTTAAACTTGAGCATGTTGAAACTTTGTCAGAAAGTTTGTCTTGATGATATCTAAGCTAAGTTCGAATATGGGTCATGTCCGGTCAAAAACTAGGTCACTAGGCCAAATTTAAGAAAAATCTTGTTAACACTGGAAGCCACATTTTTGAAACTATGTTGGAAAATTTGTCTTAGTGATATCTGGGTCATGTCGGGTCAAAAACTAGGTCACTAGGTCAAATTTAATGAAAATCTTGTTAACACTCTGGAAGCCACATTTTTGGCTTGAGCATGTTGAAGAATTTGTCTTAGTGATATCTAGGCCAAGATCGAAACTGGGTCATGTCGGGTCAAAAACTAGGTCACTAGGCCAAATTTAATGAAAATCTTGTTAACACTCTGGAAGCCGCATTTTTGGCTTGAGCATGTTGAAACTTTGTCATAATGTTTGTCTTAGTGATATCTAGACCAAGTTCGAATATAGGTCATGTCGGGTCGAAAAATAGATGACTAGGCCAAATTGAAGGAACATCTTGTTAACTATCTTGAAGCCGCATTTTAAACTTGAACATGTTGAAACTTTGTCAGAAAGTTTGTCTTGATGATATCTAGGCCAAGTTCGAATATGGATCATGTCCTGTCAAAAACTAGGTCACTAGGCCAAATTTAAGGGAAATCTTGTTAACACTCTGGAAGCCACATGTTTGGCGTGAGCATGTTGAAACGTTATCAGAAAGTTTTTCCTGATGATATTTAGGCCAAGTTTGAATATGGGTCATGTCGGGTCAAAAACTAGGTCACTGGGACAAATTTAAGGAAAATCTTGTTAACACTTGAAGCTGCATTTTTAATTTGAGCATGATAAAACTTTATCAGAAAGTTTGTCCTGATGATTTCTAGGCCAAGTTTGAATATAGGTCATGTCCTGTCAAAAACAAGGTCACTAGACCAAATTTAAGGAAAATCTTGTGAACACTCTGGAAGCCACATTTTTGGCTTTAGCATGTTGAAACTTTGTCAGAATGTTTGTCTTAGTGATATCTATGCCAAGTTCGAATATGGGTCAGGTCATGTCAACAACTAGGTCACTAGGCCAAATTGTATAACAATCTAGTTAACACTACTAGATCGCATTTTTGTCTTTTTGTTAGAAAGTTTGTCTTGATGAAATTGCCATTGGCGCTGAGAGTTAAGTCTTAAATAGCCCATTCTCAGGTGAGCGATTCCAGGGCCTCATGGCCCTCTTGTTTTACTTTTTCTCCGTAAGTACGAGTGCTAGGGGCTTTCAAATATGGAATAGTTACATCTGATACCCTTCTTCAGATTGTATGCTGAAGATGTAGAGTGTGATCTTATTTTTGGGGTACAAAACATGTTTTTTGGTGGATTTTGAGAATTGGACATGTATAGTTTCTTCATTCTTTGTTCGATTGATTTCAAATTGTGCACACACATTTCATTATTTAAGTTCTTCAACATACTTTGCAGGTTTTAGGATCAAACATTTGGAAATATTTTTTTTTATATTTTTATTATATTTTTTTAACAATTGCGTTTAGCTCAACGTTAAAGTTTGGTTTTTAGCTCTACTGGCCAAAGGCCAGAAGGGCTTATGTCGTGGCGATTTGTCCGTCGTGCGTGCGTGCGCGCGTCCGTGCGTCCGTAAACAATTTCTTGTTAACACGATACAGTCTTCACTTTTTTTGTATCTCAACCAAACTTATACAGTAGTTAGATATTCATGAGAGGTCGGTTCCTTTCGAAAACCAGCCAGATCTGCCCATGTATGACTGGATTATGGCCCTTGAAATGGTCAAAATTGCTATAAAAGAGCTTGTTAACACGATACAGTCTTCACTTTTGATTGTATCTCAACCAAACTTATACAGTAGTTAGATATCCATGAGAGCTCGGTTCCTTTCGAAAACCAGCCAGATCCGCCCATGTATGACTGGATTATGGCCCTTGAAATGGTCAAAATTGCTATAAAAGAGCTTGTTAACACGATACAGGCTTCACTTTTGATTGTATCTCAACCAAACTTATACAGTAGTTAGATATCCATGAGAGCTTGGTTCCTTTCGAAAACCAGCCAGATCCGCCCATGCAAGACTGGATTATGGCCCTTGAAATTGTCCAAATTGCTATAATTGAGCATGTGAACACAATAGAGGCTCCATTTACTATCTGATCTTCACCAAACTTAGATAGTAGTTAAATACTGATTAGAGCTTGGTTCCTTTTGAAAACCAGCCAGATCCGCCAATGCAAGACTGGATTATGGCCCATGAAATTGTAAAAATTACTATAATACAGCTTGTGAAAACAAAAGAGTCCCCATTTACTATCCGATCTTCACCATACATACATGCTCTGGATTGAAAATGACCAAAGAACCATACCAGTAGAGCATAGGCCCTCATGGGCCTCTTGTTTAGATCATCTAAGTCAAAGGCTAAAGGTGGTCTAGTCTGATCCCTTTGTTCGTCGCCGGTCATCGTTGATTTCATCCGTCATTTTAGCTTTAAACGACATCTTCTTATCCACTAAACAAATTTCAACCAAACTTCACAGGAATGTTCCTTTGGTGGTCCTCTTTTAAAATTATTCAAAGATTTAAATTCTATGTAGAACTTTGGTTGCTGTGGCATCAAAAAGGGGGGAAATGCCCAAACTTTAAAATTCTTCTTCTCTAAATCTACTACCTGTCTGATTCCAAGATAATTTGTTAGAAATGTTCCTTGAGTGACCCTCTACAAAAATTGTTAAAGTCATATTGATTAGTTGAAAAACATGGCAGCCAGATTGCATCAGAAAAGGTGCACTTTTGATGTTTGATACGAATGCTGAAAATATTTTTAATTCAAGTTAAATTGAACGAGTTTTCTAAGTTATATTCAAATAATCCAATTCACTTAAAAACCAGATAATTTAGAATGTGTATTAGACTAAGTGAGGCATGTATAATTCAACCGTACCGTTTTTGTTTGAGGAAAGAAATTTTGGAAAAAAAAACCACACAGGAACGTGTTACTACAAATATCATCTCTATACAGTTCATATACTAAAAACATAATAACAAGGTGTGCAACACGATTTCATCCCCTTGCTCAATTCGGACAAGATTTTGGCGGAAAAACGCAGAAACTGACCTGGTCTCGGGTACAGACAGGTTCATAAATGATTTTTCTCATGATCCACCTTACTGAAAAGTGCGACCATTTCGCCGATGTACTTAAGCTTAATGTTCATTTACTGTGAACAAATTCAGTAGGCCTGACCTCCATGCTCTGACATCAGAAGATTCACTTTTCCGCAGCGAATGACGATTTTAAACATGCTCCAAAAATATATATTTTGGACTTCTTTCGATAGCGTACAAAATAAAACAAATACAGTATTGTTTTTGGATAATATTTTTGCCGAAAAAAATAACCCGTATATTTTGCTGAATATATAGTGGAATATTCGCTGCGGAACCTTATTATTGTGACGATGGTGCATGGCGGTCAGGCCTACATATAAATATTCAAAATAACGGCTAATAAGCTCCAGTACAGTGTCATTATGGTTGTTTGAAACCTTTTGATGCTATGGTTATCATTTTTGGACCTATTTATACAAAAGAATATATATGCCAACAACCCCTTTATATATTTGAAAATCTAGCCTGACTGGAAAGTGGGTTAAATCTTTTTAGCTCACCAGAGCACGTAGTGCTCAAGGTGAGTTATTGTGATCGCCTTTTGTTCGTCGTTCGTCGACCGTCGTCAACATTTGCTTGTTACTACTCTAGAGGCAACATTTTGCATCCAATGTTTATGAAAGTTTATCAGAACATTATCTCCATCAACTCTAGGCCAAGTTCGAAACTGGGTCATGTGGGGGTCAAAAGCTAGGTCATTAGGTCAAATTTAAGGAAAATCTTGTTAACACTACTGAAGCCGCATTTTTGGCTTGAGCATGTTGAAACTTTGTCAGAAAGTTTGTCTTGATGATATCTAGGCCAAGTTTGAATATGGGTCATGTTTGGTCAAAAACTAGGTCACTAGGCCAAATTTAAGGAAAATCTTGTTTACACTCTAGAAGCCACATTTCTGGCTTGAGCATGTTGAAACTATGTCGGAAAATTTGACTTAGTGAAATCTAGGTCAAGTTTGAATATGGGTCATGTCGGGTCAAAACCTAGGTCACAATGCCAAATTTAAGGAAAATCTTGTTAACACTCTGGAAGCCACATTTGAGCTTGAGCATGTTGAAACTTTGTCAGAATATCTGTCTAAGTAATAGCTAGGCCAAGTTCGAATATGAGTCATGTCAGGTCACTAGGCCAAATTTAAGGAAAATCTTGTTGACACTCTTGAAGCCGCATTTTAAACTTGAGCATGTTGAAACTTTATCAGAAAATTTGTCCTGATGATATCTATTGTAGGGATGCAATATTTAAACTTGTCCATACTCCTGAAAGGAGCCGTGGAACTTCAATTTTGACGCACAGCACTGTCCTCGAATTATCCCCAACAGGCTCTCTTGAGGCTAGGCCAAAAGAGTGCAGGGATAAGGTCCCTAGTATTGAGTGATTAACAGACGCTTTTTTGATTTATGCGTCTGTTTATCTCGGGGCTCATCCAGAAAAAACGGGCGAACTGCTTCAATGTGGACAATTAGAGAGTCCGAGGCTCGCCAGGGGGGTTTCGCATGGAGAGAATATGATGAGCAGTTTAGACTCCCGTCAGGCATTGAATCCGTCGTCATGGTCTAAATTAAACGGAGATTTGTGGTGGCGGTGCATGCCAGCGAGCCCACAAACTCGGCCAGAAACACAAATACCGAAAGTCAATATATGCCATTTTTAGCTCTACTGGCCAAAGGCCAGAAGGGCTTATGTCGTGGCGATTTGTCCGTCGTCTGTGCGTGCGTCCGTGCGTCCGTCCGTAAACAATTTCTTGTTAACAAAATACAGTCTTCACTTTTGATTGTATCTCAACCAAACTAATACAGTAGTTAGATATCCATGAGAGCTCTGTTCCTTTTGAAAACCAGCCAGATCCGCCCATGCATGACTGGATTATGGCCCTTGAAATGGTCAAAACTGCTATAAAAGAGCTTGTTAACACGATACAGTCTTCACTTTTGATTGTATCTCAACCAAACTTATACAGTAGTTAGATATCCATGAGAGCTCGGTTCCTTTCGAAAACCAGCCAGGTCCGCCTATGCAAGACTGGATTATAGCCTGTGAAATTGTCCAAATTGCTATAATTGAGCATGTGAACACAATAGAGGCTCTATTTACTATCTGATCTTCACCAAACTTAGATAGTAGTTAAATATTGATTAGAGCTTGGTAAACCAGCCAGATCTGCCAATGCAAGACTGGATTATGGCCCATGAAATTGTAAAAATTGCTATAATACAGCTTGTGAACACAAAATAGCCTCCATTTACTATCCGATCTTCACCATACATACATGCTCTGGATTGAAAATGACCAAAGAACCATACCAGTAGAGCATAGGCCCTCATGGGCCTCTTGTTTCAATGAGTCTGCCTGCACGTGGCCGAACTGCCGTTTTCAACACGCGTGCGCCATATGCCTTTCTATTCAACCATCGCTTTCCCAAACCCCGCGGTTTCCCAAAAAAACGGGAACAAATAATAAATTAGCGGAAACGGCATGCGATTCACGGCTGACAAATAATCCTATAAATTAGAATTGCTTAACAAAATTCTTAAGATCTTGTAATAAAATGGAAGCAGATAACGTAATCAAATTTGAATTCAGCCGTCATTACGAAGGACCAAGAAAACCCGCTGGTAGAATGGCGGGCCCGTTCAACATAAAACCATAGGCTTAGTTCCTAAAAAAGCACCAGGCGATTTTCGGCTAATTCACCACTTATAATGCCCGGAGGGAGAGTCAATTAACGACGGAATAGCCCGCAAAAATTCCTCAGTACAATACACAAGCTTCGACGCTGCAGAAAGTCATTGCGACATGCGTCTTCCACCAATTGGCTAAGTCTATGGGGAAAAGCAGCCAGTTGCTTGGGAAGATTGTTGAGTGGAGTACTGGTGTGCGAAAACCAAGAAACATGTGTAGGTGAACTGGCCGCCGGATAAGACTGATACATTGTTGAAAATGGCGTTAAACCCCAATCAATCAATCAATCGACGCTGCAGTAGACATGATTCAATCCCTGGGGAAAAACTGCAAACTGTACAAAATGGATATAAAATGCCTTCCGCCTACTGCCTATCCATCCGGACAATTTTGAACTCCTCGGTCCGTTTTGAAAATCAATTATATTACGATAAGGCGCTTCCTTTTGGAGCAGCTACTAGCTGTAAGACTTTCGAAAGGTTTTCCTCGTTTCTCGAATTCTGCATTAGAGAGAGAACTTCGTCAAAAAACCTAATCCATTATTTAGACGATGTCTTAGCAGTGTTCTCCATAAGTTTTAAAGTAACAAGTTTTATTTTTGAAGTAGACGGTGGAGTAATAAGTTGTCTGGTGGTCGAGGCGACGAGGGGGAGAGTACGGGAGGGGTGTCCCCTCCCTTCAGGGGGGTTTGGGGGGTCCCCCCGAGATTTTTTTGTTCTCGAGAATGCCGTTGGTGCATTCTTACGTCATTTTTCCAGGCATTTAAGGTCATATGTAAATAAAATCAAAGTACTGAAGTACTGGTAACGAATTATTTTGAACATTTGTAAAATCTAATTTATGAATGCAATTGATCATGCTATTGCACAATTTAGTCTATTTTATTATTATTAATATTTTTGTCCAGAGATTTTTTTTTATCAGTTGACAGTTTTAGTAAATGTAGCATTTCAACGGCGATGCGAGCGTTTAACATGCACACTAACTCTTTCACTGAGCTCTGCGTAAAGTCTGTCAAAACACCCATGGCATATTTGTGAGATTTACATTGTTAGTTCGATTTGTTTTCGTCACCAGGGGCGGATCCAGGATTTCGGCTTATATTATGTTTCATGTGAGTGAATTAATTATTATAAATCTGTAATGTTTAACAAATCGCATAAAATAAGAATTAAAAAATAAAAAAATAAAAAGTTCCTATTAGGATTCGAACTCGCGTCCATAAGTAGTCCATGATTAGTAGTTCTACACGCTCTCCATTGCACCACGGTACTTTGATACAACTTTGAGCGTTACTTTCGTATATATACTAGAAAGGCGACACCTTAAGGGTTTCGCGGGATAGAATGAGTGGAGAGGAGCAGAATTGCATCCGAACTACCAACCGACCACACACAATGCTGAATATATTATTTCGATTCTAACATGATCCAAAACGTAACAATTGATGAAACTAGTATTTTGCAACACCAAAATTATCCCCGTAAGTCTAAAAGATAAATAGAACATTATTATCGGGATTTGGCGCCAAAGTTTAGTTTAAACTTATTTATTTTACATCGATTGCGAAACAAGCTTTAAGCTTAAATTAATCACACTCGATGTCTGCTTCCTGGAGACTTAACCAGTACTCGTGCCGTTTTGTGATGAAAAATCTCAAAAGGACCCGCTCATCACGGGACTCGAACCAGGGACCTTTGATACGAGAGGCCGACGTTCTACCTCTGCACCACTGTAACGTTATGACGTCAACCGCTGACGTGACGTCGCCTTCCTAGTCACGCCCACAGATTTTTTTAAAATCAAGAACCCCTATTGAAAGCTTTCTCCAAGAATCCAAACTGAATGTATGAGAAATCTAAAAACACCGTTGTTTGCACCGGATCTCGGACAAGTTTCAGTATGAATTTCAGGTCTCTAGCTGATTCCGTTTTTTGCTAGTGCGAGATTTACAGAAATATGTAGTCAAAATGTCGATTTTTCGGGTTTTAACCTTAAAAATCTCTGAAACTAGATTTTTCCCAGATATAACGAACACGCCCAGACCTAGATCGCATTGAGTTCTATAAGTGTGGCTAATTTCAGCGAAATCGTTCTCACCGATTTCTTTGTCCCCAGATCGCTGAATTTTACAACACATTGTGTCCCAATAGCCGTATAGACATTTGTTCCATAGAACAGAATAGAATAATTCTGTTCCACTACACTCATTCTATATTAAGCTAACTGAATGCGCGCGTATGTAAACCATGATCTATAATTAGAAAGCCTCTTTGATCATCGTTATCATGTTGGAAAAAGGAGAAACAACGGCGATGCGAGCGTTTAAAATGCACACTGACTATTTCACTGAGCTCTGCGTAGTGGCATATTTGTGAGATTAACATTGTTCTATACAGCGTGGGGTCGACTTCTAGTGAATGGGCATACGACTAAAATTCATACTCGTGGCTTATACGTACATGCCGACAAATGAAATATATATGCGCGTACTGTTAATTTGATATTTTCTAGAAAATTGATTATCTATGATGATTCGATAGTATAATTATGACTTCACTGTATTGAAATAACCATAGAAGTCATTTTAATATCGAAAAAATACTAGGACTATTTAGGTGCAGCGAATGTGTATTCTAAGCGGAAGTGTAGTTTAACCGTGACTTCCGGAAAGAAAAACGATCGCGTTAACTGTATTATTTTTTGAGAAAAAATAATTCGTTAAAAACACATCAGATTTTCTAACTTCTTTTTTTTTTTTTAAAACACTAAAATTCAAAGTCCGATTCGAGTCCAGAGTCGTCACTGTGACCATCATCAAAAGCCAGAGATTGAAGAGCATTGTGATACTCTTGATCACCACAGACTGGAGCTTGACCCACATGAACCAGGTTCTCCAGTTTGGCCTGTTCAATAAAAAATCACACACAAACATTGTTTTTACCGTTTCCATTAAATAATATCACTTTCGAAAGAAGTTATCATCCATTGTCTTGCATGTAAACAATTCCGTCAATTCTAATTTCTATCGCAAAATATTTCCAAAACATTTTACCTTTTGCCCAGAAATCGGATATTGTTCTCTGATTTGGCTCATCTGAAATCTTTAATTTCTTTTTCGGAGCCATTTCTACGAATCGATGCCAGAAAGTCGATTCATAACATTACGTATGTACAGGTTTGTGTGTGATGCTTTCTGACACCTCTACAGCAGACGACATTTGACTGTGCGGTGTAATGACGTGTGTAAAACTTGATCTAAAAATACACTACTCGATACGAAAATAGCCGAACACACTCCGAAGTATTGATCGTGCCTTTCCGCGTTCGATGTCGGGTGCATTCGTCATTTATCGTCAAATTGTGGAAATACTGCGCGTCGCATATGCGCAATGAATCGAAACATCCGGTAATGTTTACTTTCGATTTTGATTAGCGAAAAATATGCATTATTTATAAGATTTTCGTTATTTACGTTAAATTTTTTATTTTTTTAATGCAAAAAGTAGCCGGCGATAGATTCAAGAGTAGTAGGCGAAATCGCCGGCCGCCGGTGCTTCTGGAGAACACTGGTCTTAGGCGGCGCCAGAACGACACAAAGTTGCGAATCGCAGATATCTGCATTTCTGGCGTGCATGTACAAACTTAATGTCCCCTTAGCAGAAGATAAGGCATAGGGCCCCTCCAAAGTCAAATTGGAAGCCCGGAAACCTCTTATTAAAGTAGAAGAGGTCATTAGCAAAATGACAATTCTGCTAGGGAAAAGAAGAACAACATTGAAAGATATGCAATCGTTAATAGGCTCACTTAATTTCTGCTGCCGTGCAATTCCGGCAGGTAGATCGTTCTGTCGTCGCCTGATAAATGCTACATGCGGCCTGAGTAGGTCTGGTCACCACCTGCATGTAACTAAGAACATTAAGAAAGACTTGGAAACGTAGCTTACCTTTTTCAAACAACATAATGGTATCTCGACACACATTGTTTTTCGGATAGTGCTGGAGGAGAAGGTTCGGGAATGGGAATTTAATACAAAGGCCACTGGTGCATGCACTGTTGGCCACAGGCCTGGCATTCTGAGGGGGTAAGCAGGGACATCACAATTTTAGAGTTACATATGTCAATGCCATCAATGCATTCAATAAGTTCAGGGACAATTTCAAACTGAATCATTCTTGGCCAGTGCACCAAAAATACATCATTTGGTTCATCGCTTACTGCGTTGAAAAAGGATTAGAAGCGTCCACAATAAGGACGTAATCCACAGGCCTCAATTATTGGCATAAGATCAACTGCTGGCCCGAAATAAGCAGCATGTTTATCATATAGAAAATGTTGGAAGGTTGCTCTCGCTTGCGTAGATCGGTCAATAGCAGAGCTATCTGCCAGCATTTTAAATGCAGCGCTGAGCGAACTAAAGTTCGTTTGCTATAATCCATACGAAGTAGCGCTGTTCTGGGCTGCCTGGGTCCTGGCACATTTCGGCTTATTCCGAGTGAGCGAGTTGGTGGCAACTAGTAACCATGATCCGAATTCATATCTTCGACCCATAGACAAAAAATAGAAGCAGAAACGCAAAATCGGCACATTACGTTAATACAATCATAAACGAAATGACATGGCGTCGCTGTCGCTTACATCCTTCTGTAATAGTGTTAAACGAGTGTAGCTATCTGCGCGCAGCAGTACATTGGGCAGTGGTCGTGTGGGTGAATGTGCTTCAGCGCCTCGCTGGAATGCGTCTGCCTTCACGGCGGCGGCCATAGAGCGGAACGAGTTTGTTTAAATAGATTCGGACGACAACAGGTGAGACGTCATCCGCGCCGGCATTTTTCAGGGAGGACGGCGTCTCGAGATGTAGTTAGACTCAATTCGAGACGTGCTTTTGAGATACTTTATAAAATAAATTGGGAAACATTTAAAGATACTCAAATTCGATAACCATTAATTCTCTGCTTGCTAGGAATCTTTTGAATTTTGGGGGATAAATTTCACAAGCCAGTGTAAAATTTACTGTGGCGTAAAAATTCTAATCAGGGTTTAAAAAGCAGCACCAATTGCCGTAGTAGTTGCAAAGTTTAATTGGGCCACAAATGTTTTCATAGTGTGTGCATCGAGTCCACCAGGAGCCAAGCATTTGAAGTGTGTGTTAAAAACCAATAAGGTTGTATTTCGGCGGCGAGGCCCGGCCGCAGTAGGGTCCTCTATGGCTCATGTCCTACATACTGTAAATCTCCGTCCCTACCGTGATCTTATCGCCACTACTTTACTATATTGCCTGTGAGTGTTCAAATAGTACGATATGCAACTCGGGTAAAAATTATATTTCTGAAATTGATTTCCTTGTTGTTCTTTCTTGAGTCATAAAATAATACCATATATAGAGGCTATTTATAGTAACACGGTCTTGTGTGGGGGTTTTCCATAACGAAAACAATACCGGCATTAAAACCAGAGAGACTATTTTGTAGTAGCTTAACACGGTCTTGTGTGGGTTCTTTCCAAACTTTCTCGGATGAAAACTCCGACGCCTGTGGTTTGTCCTCATAATGCCATTTTTTTTCTCTTGATCTGACAAGGAAATGTCCCTTTAGTGTTTGTCCTCATACTGTTTCTTTTTTTCTTTAATACAAGAGAGGCTGTCCCCATAGTGATATACAAAAACTATTTTTTTGTTCCTTCACATCCTTTGAGTATTTTAACCCGTTGCATCATATATCCACCTCTTTAGCTCTCCTGAGCAGGAAATGTGGCTTTTAATGATTTAAACAAAAATTAAATTTTAGACAGTATTGATTAAAGGTAAGGATGACAGGATAAAAGTTGTTTCCCTGGTTTTCAGTTTTGCTCTGTTATCTTGTCTGTTGATAAATTGTCATGGTTTTGGCGTCACCGCCATCATTGTGGCTTAGCAAGTACATGTCTTAGAGGTAGCACATTCTAACCTTACGCTCTTGTTCACTATTACATGGGCCATGCTTGTGTATATTGTATGACCCTTTGCATGCTGTAAATAGGAAAAACAGATTAGCATTGAGACATTACCATGCAGGGCTGAATCTTGAGTAAATGTTGTTTGATTGCATGGTTACGTAATCAAATGATGTCATGCATTTTGAATCCATTTGTTTTGTTTTTCAGACAAAAAGAAAGATAGTGTTCAAACTGTGTCATCAAACAGATTGGGAAAACATGATTACACAAAAAAAACATACTTGTTTATTCTGTGGAAAACTGGACTTTAAAATGACCAGACACTTATGCACCCGGCATAAAAATGAAAGGGAAATTGCTACACTCCCATCAGTCTCAAAAATAAACACTCGGAACCATACCATAAGAGAGAAGCAGCGTTGGACACATTAAGAAATCAGGGAGATTTTATGTATAATATAAAGCAACTGCGTTTTTTCAAAAGGAGGGCCCTTAATAATTGCCAGGCGACCAGTTCCATGTCAACACTCTGCCAGTGACTACCTCCCATGCCAGCACTGTTTAAAGTTTTACGTCAAATCAGAATTATGGCGACATGCAAGAAGATGCAAATTTGCACCAAATCCCGTTTTGTCTGATAAACCAGAGAAACAATGTCAGGAAAAGAGTCACATAAAAGCTTCAAAGTCATTGTTTTATGGAGCTGGTGTCTTTGACCAAGAAAGATCAAACACCAATTCAGAATTCTACCGCTATGTCATAGATATTATGGCAAGTGATGAAACAGGCACAACTGTGAGGAAAGATCCAAGTATCAAGCTTGCTGAACAAGTTCTATATGGCAGACTGGGCAAGCAAAGAGCATCCGAGATTAGGTACAGATTAAGGTTGTTAGGAAGACTTAAATGTGAATTAATGCCAGATACTCTTGTTCGCAATGCTAATAATCTTGACACTTACATCAAACCAGATAAATTTAATTCAATGGTAGAAGGTGTTAAACAATTAGTGAAGGTGAGTGATGAAAGAAGTTTGAATGGCGTTATTATGTTTGATAAGCCAGAAACAGCTAAAAAGGTAGGACAGCTCGTGAAAAAAATGGCAGAGCTGAAGCAAGGAGAGTCGATAAAGGACAAATACCATGATAAGAGGCAAGATGCTATAGATTTTCTCATGTTATATAATACAAAATGGAAGGATGACACCGGCAGCATTGCAAGTCAGTCTACAAAAGAGAGGCGTTTTTAACAAAAAGGATATGTTACCAATAACCCAAGACCTTGTCAAATTGCAGAACTTCTGTGACCGCATGATAAAGGAATATTCAGAAACCCTTTTGAAGAACAAGTGCTATCAATTCTGGAGAAAACTAGCCAATATAACATTATGTAAAGTTCAGTCGTTCAACTTTAGAAGGGGAAATGAATGCTTGAAGATGCTGAAGATAAAATACGACAAAAGTGCCGACAGGAGACAGTGTAATGAAGAAATCTTTAAGTGCTTAGATAAAGTTGAGAGGGAGCTAGCAAAAAGGTATATTACTTTCTTATACCCGACAATGTTTGCTAAGAACGAATATTGCATCAATGTACAGTATGTGGGGCCATGTTTTTGGAGTTATGACAACAGTATAGCCTACAAACATATTGCACACTGTTGTAATATTTTTTTTATTGTTCACCTTTAAAGAAACAAAATTGTCTATAAACAATCAATTGTTAACCCTTTCCCTAATAATCAATTTTAATTTTTTTTTTCTTCAGAGATGTCTGTTACAAAAGTTGTAAATTTACCCTTTCCCTCATATAGATGCTTTCTGATGCCTCTGCAGCAGACGACTTTTTGAAAACATAGCGACAAAAGAAGAAATTGCTCAAAACAAGCAATTTCTCCTTTTGCCACAATGTTTTCCACTTTAAGTCATAGGTTATCCATTCAATTATAGAGATTTTCCATTATTTGACAAATACGTTTAAATTCGTCTGCTGCAGAATTGTTGTATAAGGGAAAGGGTTAAAGACCAATTGAAATACAATTTTTAGCTCGACTATTCGAGGAATATGGTGAGCTATTACAGTCATCCCAAACCAAAATGAATGCTTGCAGCAAGCTTGCGACAAGCTTCTGCAGGCTTTTTAAGATGTCTGCAAGTTTGTTGCAAGCTTGCTCAAGCAATTAGTCGCAAGCATGCCCAAGCTTTTTGGTTGTTTTGGACATGGAAAATTTCACTTACAAGTCTGGACAGAAAAAAGTGGAAATATTCCAAGTCCACAATATATGAAAAAGTTAATAAAAATCATTGCTTGAAGATCTCTATTAAATACATTAAACAATATCTACATACACATATATACAAACAATGCATAATTATAATTCAGATTGGAACCCTAGTTAACTGAACAATGTCAACAAATGCATTTGTTGAAAGAAACACATAATATAACTGGTATTCACCTCATGCGTGATCAGATCTATGAATTTGACCCTCTTAATTATTACTAAATTAGTTTAATCACTCTCTATAAGATTTGGCCTTAGTGAAACACATACTTTCTCAACTGTTTCATCTGTAAAGGTTATAAATACACCAAGACCTATAATCATATCTAAAGATACTGCTGTATAGTCATTAGTTAAAATGCCAGTTAAAATTTGATCAAGTTTTGCTTGCACTAAATCTGTATTGTCTTTTGTAAAAACGCATACACCATCACACTTGATTTTCTTCAACACTGCTAGATAGACAGGAGAGCAAAAACAACTTGTAACAGATGAACAATAACACAGTGGATAGACCTTTACATAGAACATAATCTGTCCACTAAATCTTTCACCATTTACAATATAAATTACTGTACATGAATTCCTGGAAAATGTATTATATTTTTCACTGTGATACACAGTTCCATTTAACATAACTCTATAAAACATATCGAAGTCACCCAATGCAAAATGTGTAGACTGACCAATGACTTCTGTGAACTTGATATCGAGTTTCTTGAGATGTTTAGCACCAATAACATATGCACTGTTACATATTTTCTCTCCAAGCTTATAATGATAATTCATTGAATTTAACTTTGTATAGAAATAAATGTCCAACAGGAGTTTCAGGTTTAATTTTTGATGCAAAAGCTGGCAGCTATAGCATGGTTGACACTGTATTAGCAATTTGAATAACAGGATTTTGAGTTCCATGAAATAATTTGATAAGATTACCATTCATACTTTCAAATGAAAAACATGAATAAACCCAAAGAGGTCCTAGCTGTTCCACTGTATCATGCAAATGAAGAAGTTGGTGTAGGTTTGCTGACAGGTAATGCTGAAAAATGTTCTGCTTTAATATTCCAAACAGCACTGGAACTGAGTAATGGAAAAGCCATGCTCTACACTCTGAAGCCTTCCAGTACTTTGACTGTTCCTTAATGTCTCTTGGGTGGCTGGCGTTTAATGTAATACAGAGGTTTTATTGAAGACAGTCTTTGATCTGCTACATTAACAAGGGGTGATACAGAGAAAGGTTGGCTGGAAAACTTTGAATCAAACCACAATTGTAGTAACCGCCGTACAAGTCCAAGAAGAACAGAATGCATGTAATCAATTGCTGTTCCGTTTATAATATCAGAACAACAATTAGCCCACCATGAAGGTCCTTTTACACCAAAGATATGCTTTGAAGATGCAAATGCTTCTTCACCATGTTGAACAAACTCATTATGGTTTCTTTTTGGCTCATCAATTAAATCATCGAATGGAAACACCTGTGTATGTCCTTTACCAGTTTTCACCACTTCTCCTTCTTGTTTACATTTAGGGCATCCATATTTTCCATTAAATTGAGTCATATTCATTACCATACATTTTGCAGGTAAATCACATGTTCCACATAACAGCATGCCTTTTACTTTAATAATTGAGAAGCAATGCTTACAGTTTATTTCATATCCAATATCCCTAAATTTGTTATAAAGGCTGTCATGAAATGGTTGCAGGAAGCATGGCATTGATGGTTTTGATTTTCCAAACCACAGGCCAGCGAACAATATGTTTTCTTGTTTAAACCTTTCCTGGGCTGGTAGTTCATTTATTGATAGAAATAGAGGCCATATACTAACTTTTGATGATTTAAAAAGTGGCACACCATCTGTGTACCACATCAAAGAAATGTTATCGTAAGAATCCAAAAAGCCACCGGTTGCTGTATAAGTTTTGTATAATTTCCCATCATAAATGTCTTCAATATTGTTTGCTTCTTTCTTTTTTCTTGAAAATCTGTGCCTCAGTTTGAGATGGAAGTCTGTTCTTTGAAACAACTGCTGTATTTGAAACAGTAATGGAATTTCAACAAAGTAGGAAACATTACTCTTTATACTCAGATCACTTTTACAAACTGAGCATTCATTCTTCGAATCATCCATTAAAAATTCACATTTACAGCAAAACTTATGGAACACTAGAGGAGATTTCAGAGCACTGAAATAAGACCTAAATCTGTATAACGATAAGTGCAGGAAATTGGTGCTGACACAATGCAATGAGATAAGAGTAAGTAAATCAGATAAACACTCTCCAGTCAGATTGTGTCTCATTGCAAAAGTTAATATTAAAATAGCACTTTCAGCAATTGAAATAGGAGCACCTTTATACAATGGATCAGAGCTGCTCTCTTTTGGACTGTCACTACTTTCATTTTTCTCAAAACTTTCACCTGCATCGTCATTTACTGCAAAATCTTCTTCGACATCAAACCACACAGAATTTTCATTTGATTGATACCAATCAACATTCACTTCATCTTCATCTTCATGGTTGTGTTCATCTTCAACAGATGTCCTGAACAAATAGAACAAAGGTACTGTATTAAGTCAGTGAAAAAGAGTGGCATGATGGC
The DNA here is from genome assembly GCA_031761405.1 of Serripes groenlandicus. NCBI lineage: Eukaryota > Metazoa > Mollusca > Bivalvia > Cardiida > Cardiidae > Serripes > Serripes groenlandicus. The sequence continues at coordinate 64,302 of JASEVX010000499.1, read as the reverse complement.
CCTGATATCGCTCACCTGAGTCAGCTGACTGAATAATATCAGATTTCATTCTTACCTAGGTTGACCTGGTTACCTAGTCAGACAGACGAACATACTGACTGACAAATTTTAAAAATTATATATTTATGGTCTTTTGTGTTATGTTTCACAATAATAGGACATTAGTTTGATTTAAACTTGCTTGACCAAAAACTTTAAACTGAGAAGAATGAACACAGACAAACGGACAGCTAGACAAACAGAGAGTCCAATTAGTCCAATTAGACATACATTTTTAAACAATGGTATGTTGATGTAATTTTGTGTGAAGTTTCATTAAGATATGACACAAACTTCACTAAAAACTACCTTGACCAAATACATTAACCTGAATGGAATGGACAGTCACAAACAGATAGATGAATGGCCGGACGAACGGAGGGTCGCGACCTCAAAATTGACACAACTTTTTAATTGTTTAAACAATGACATGTTGAAGGTCATTTGTGTAAAGTTTCATCATGGTAGGACATCAGCTTCACTAAAAACTTTCTTGACCAAAAAGGTTAACCTGAGCGGGACGGACGGAAAATCTACATGCCTCTCATACTTCATGCCGGGGCATAAAACGAAATTCAATTTACTAACATTAATAATCAAATGTTGGTAATGAATAAAATATAACAAGATCATATAAGGAAAACACAAATTCTTACGTTTCTGGTACAGTGTACTGTGTTGGGATATCGAAATCGTCGCTATCATTAGCACCAGGTGTTTCATTTGGTGATGACTGAGGTCGATTCTCAACAGTTTCTGTTTTCCGAGTTTCTGAGGATTGTGTCAATTTCCTTTTTTTCATGCGCCATTGTGTTGTTCGTGGTGCATTTTGGAAAGGCTCGTCATCTTGCAGATACTTTTTATAAGTTGTTTTTGGTTTTGCTGTTTTCATCGTCGAGTAAAATCTTTACGCAGATCGTTGTTGTTTTTTTCCGGAAATGGATTCGATTTCATAAAAATGGAATAGTCTACTATATGATCATTATTGTTCCAGGCATACTTGGATATTTAATTAAACTGTCTTAAATTATTTGAAGTTAAGCTACTCGTCAAATAACGTATGTTATTTAAAAAATATATAGACAATCAATACACGAAACGAGTGCAAGAAGTTCTTATTAAGAGCAGTAAATAGATACATGTTGTTCCCTACTAAAAGACACAATTGGACTATTCCGTAATGTACATGTACATCTTCGGAATATCCGGAAGTTCACGGAAGATTCACTTATTCCGAAGAATTAATATTTGGTTATATTTTAATTTTTTCGCTTACTCGAACATCAATAAAAGCGTATTTTATAATGCCTTATTGTAAATTAAGTTTTAATTACGCGTTTCAATGATCATTTTAGTATTTCGATGTATATAAAAAAGAAATCCGGAAATTAACGAGTTATTTTTAAAGGTCGGAACTTCGCGGAACTTGTCGATGACCAGCATCTGGGATACCCCAGCATCTGCAGCAACGATTGGTTAATCTGCTTATCAGGGAATTCCAGCATTCAAAAAAGAAAGGCGGCCATTATCACACGATTATACACACGAGGAAAATTGTATTTTAGTTATTTCAATATGAATACAGTATACTGTTGGTTTGATTGGGATGATAACATGACAACTGTTAATACCATCAACATAATCAAAGAGCCACGGAAGCCATGGATGGAATATACAATAGGAGAGAGGGTTCTCGCAAAGTTGCCTCAGTTTGGCCTATGGAATGGCGTCATTGTTGAAATAAGTGGTGAGTCGAATAAATTATAAATGTTCGGGTTGCAAACCAGCATGTTATTTTTCTGTATGAAAATTTAATCATAATTAACGCATGATCTCTTCTACGGAAACCTTTAAAAGAGCAGCTGTTAAAAGCTTTTTCAAATTGTTATTTCAAAATTTACAAAAATCAACAGTTTTTAAAATTGTTTTTGTATTGATTTTATTCTAGTGACTGTCTATACAATAATATATATATACATCTAAATAATTCTGAAAGTGTAGGAAGCAAGGATATATTTCAGGAATTCGTTGATGGCAAATTTTTGACTTCTTCTGTTTTTAGAGTGTTTAAATGAAGGCTATCTGGTAATGAGTGATGATAAAAAGGAATTTGGTTGCTATTCGTTATGCCACCTTGAACACATCATTTGTAGCTACCTGGATGCTGTGTAGAGTATACGGCAGACTATAAAGTCTGCGTCTTAATATAGAAAAACTCTTTATTGGACAAATGGTTAAATATGATCGAATACCGTATACATTTCATTTCCGAACGTTTATTTAAACTCAAAGAAGCTATAAATAACGTCAGAAAATAAAATTTCAATAATCCTTCATTGTCGACGGTACTACTTTTTAAATGAGTTGTCTGTTCGACTCTAATTTTGTCCATGAGTTGTCGTCGCATCCGAATAAAGGTGTGGGCTTAACCGAAAAAGGGTCCGGTCGGGTTAATTAATTTACTGTTAGCAGTTAAATAGCTTCTGCCTAATTAGAACAACAATGCCGAGTGGTAATAGTCAATCTGGACCGGATACAACTATGTGGTATGGAATTTGGAAACTGTTTTGATCTAGGGGAAACTTGATGTAAGTTAAAAGTTGATTTGAAATATCATTTATCCTGTATTTTAACATAATTAATTCTTTTTGCATTTTAGAATCAAAGAAAGACTTGTTACAGAAAATGGCTGCCAGACAAAAAACATCTGTTCTTGCTAATGATATTCAAAAAGTTGACAAAAGTAGTGGTAAGATCTGTGAAATCATTTAAGTTTATATAACTAAATTAATTGAAGTGGAGGAAACTGACCTCAAATGCCCATCTACGCATATTTATGACCTGTGTGGGTACATGTGTAGATCCACCAAACTTATGCAAGCCAACTGGATAAATTCTTACATGAAATTGTTTGCCACCAATGAGACTCGAACCTGCGGGGAGTTGTCGGAAACCACAAGCACAATTTTAAAGTAACCTGTTTTACGAACCGTTTATCAAACAAAATTTCTAATCAGGGGCAGATACATGTTGTTGGGTTTTTTTCTCAGGGAAAAGAGGGGGGGGGGGGGGGCAGCTCTAAATTTGATTTATTTTCTCAGGGGTGGGGGTTTTGTGGAGTCCAAAGTTGTATATATACAGTCATTGTCATTTTGTATCATTAACAGGATCTGAACTGCAGAAAACAAACAAACGTAAAGTAACTGCAGATGCTAACACAAAGGATGATGCTTCTGATAGTGACTCTGGAAGTGAAAATGATGATGATGATGATAAAGGTAAAGATGATGAAAGTGTTTTGCATTTACTCGCTTCTGATTGGTCGATTTTTCGGACTTGTATAACTCAAAAACGACTAGTGATAGAGACTTGAAACTTAGTACATGTGTTTCTTATCAAGTAGTACTACTTTCTCAAGTGTATTAGCACATGACCGAATACTCGTTTCTAATTGGTCGATTTTTCGGACTTGTATAATTAAATAACGTCAAGTGATCGAGACTTGAAACTTAGTACATGTGTTTCTAATCAAGTAGTACTAATTTCTCAAGTGTATTAGCACATGACCGAATACTCGTTTCTAATTGGTCGATTTTTCGGACTTGTATAATTAAATAACGACAAGTGATAGAGACTTGAAACTTAGTACATGTTTTTAGATCACCTAGAGCCAAAGGCTCAAGGTGAGCTATTCTGATCACTCTGTGTCCGTCGTCTGTCGTCCGTCGTTAACTTTTAGCTTTAAACATCATCTCCTCCTGAACCGCAAGAACAATTTCCACCAAACATCACAGGAATGTTCCTTTGGTGGTCCTCTTTCAAAATTGTTCAAAGATTTAAATTCCATTGAGAACTTTGGTTGCTGCGGCATCAGAAAGGGGACAAAATGTCCAAACTTTAAAAATCTTCTCCTCCGAATCTGCCTTTCAGATTCAAATATAATTTGGTAGAAATGTTCCTTGGGTGACCCTCTATATATACCCGCTTGTTCAAGCCATACTGATTGGTCGAAAAACATGGCAGTCAGGCGGCATCAAAAAAGGGGCAAAATGACAATACTTTAATAAAGCATCCTTATAAAAGTGCTTGTCTGATTTAAAGATAGTTTTGTAGAAATGTTCTTTCATTGATCATCTACATACTTTGTCAAGCCATATTGATTTGTTGAAAGGCATAGCAACCAAGCAGCATCAGAAAAGGAGTAATTCAACTTTTTGCTTCAAATGACATATGGTTATTAGATTTATGGTCTAAGGGAGGTAACACTTGGCAGAGTATTATGCAAGGGCAATCTCCTTCGCAGAGTTGTCGTTCCTTACACTCACCACACATGTATCAAAACATGAGTAAAACGACCAAACTTTAAAATCCTTTTCCTCCATAATCTGCTTGTCAGACTCCAAGATAATTCAGTAGAAAGAATTCTTAAATGCCCCTCTAAAAAAACTGTTCAAGCCATATTGGTTTATATTAAAAACAGATCAAGAAAGGTGCAAAATGACAAAAACTTAATAATTCAATTCTAATTGAAGTTCTTGTTAGATTTCAAGATATAAATGACCTTTACTTATAAGCTGTTTCTTGAGAAGTGTTCACTCCTTGAAGTTCTAATTGCACTCCTTGATCTTTTTCCCAGATATTTCTACTAATTTACTATCAATCAGGTGATCGATTTAGGGTCATCTTGGCCCTCTTGTTCTAATCAAGTAGTACTACTTTCTCAAGTGTATTAGCGCATGACCGAATACTCTGGGCCACTTTATTGCAAAGTTATCTGCTAAAACCTAAAAATGTTCCGATTTCGATGAAATTTGGTTTTCAAGTAGATATAGGTGTGGCGAGTTCATTTCCGATATCAAAATTTTATCCCGTGGTGGCCATTTTTTATTCAAAATGGCCGCCAAAACCTAAAAATGCCCCGATTTTGATGAAATTTGGTTTTCAAGTAAATATAGGTGTGGCGAGTTCATTCCCGGTATCGAAATTTTATCCCATGGCAACAATTTGCTGGTTTTGGGGATATGATGTGACTTGCTTGCAATCACAAACAGTACTTGTTTTTATTGGGTTTGCTATAAAATCAAATAGATATTAAATACTCTGCTTCTCAATTGATCTGCAAACGATATAACACACTATTTATAAATCAGTCGGCAAACGATTGATGAACTGTGACCTTTGATTTTAAATATATTTTTTTATCTATATTTGTTAAATCTAGGTAAAAAAAAGCCAACAAAAAAAAAGGTGGTCAGCAAGAAGATGACTTGTAGGGAGACAGCAAGTCGTGAAGTTGAGAAAAAGAAGCTTGAAGATGCCATGAAAATTGATGCTAAAACTAGACAGTTGGAAGCCATCATTTTAGAAAGACGGCAGAAAGATGTCTCCAAAGAAAACCTCATGCCAACTACAAATTTACAGCCAGTAATCCAACCCATTCAATCAGATGTATAACCCATTCAGCCAGATGTACAACCCATTCAGACTTTAGTTCAACAATCACCACATTCACATATCCCACCAGCACAAGACACCAGTTCTGTAGACTACACAACAGAACACCAGACTTCACCATATTGGCCTAGAAACCATTATGATAGTCCTTACAGTGCCTTTCACAGGTATTCATTTTTAAAACAACTATTCACATGTAACAAGTATATTATTTACATATAGTTGTATATTTCAATATGCAAATAATATACTTGTTATATGTGAATAGTTATTTACATATAGTTGTATATTTCAAGCCAAGCCTCGGTAGCGACGCGGGCTGTCAATCCAGTGGTTGTGAGTTTGAATCCCAGCTTGGCCAACATTCTTTCCGACGTTTGACAAAAATCATTGTGACCTGCGTCATCCGTCTTTCACCAATGGGTTGTTTAACAGTCTTTGTGGAAAAGCAGCCAGTTGCTTGGAAAAAAGAAACACATGAGTAGGTGAACTGGTCGCCGTGATATGACTGAAAAATTGTTGAAAAATGGCTTTTAACCCGAATCAACCATGTATATTTCAAGGGGTGCAAGTTGTTCTATCACTTTGATTGACTGGATTGCAGTCTATAAATTGATGATGTCCCTGTCTGTTCATCCATCCATCTGTCCATCACATCCACACTTTGGTTAAGTTTCATGTTTAAGCAAATTTCAGCAATGACAAAGAGCACATTAATGAAATTTAGCCTGCAGGTTACCATTAACAAGTACTTTGAATTCCATGATAACTGTTGACCTTGAAGTTGTTGTTTATTTCAAGGTCAAACTATTTTTGGCTGTGCTTCTTTGAGAGAAAAAAACGACAGTTGGCGTACAGTAAAGGTTTTTATGTTTAGTTCAGATTTTTGGTTGTTTTCAAAGTGGCGATAAGCTGAGCGTCTGTGCTATTTGTGGTGCTCTTGTTTTGTTAAGCTTGACGGATCAATTGCCAAAAATAAATTATTTGCAATCCAGCCATAATGTATTCAGTGGTGTCTTCTCCCTTTTCCTATTCAATATTTTATAATATTTTAAGAACTTAAGCTAGTATACTCGATAATTATATTATAGTTCTTATAAACATCTACTTAAAAATAAATAAGATTCTAAGTTAATTTATAGATGTATTACAGTATTTATCTATTGCTTTAATCAATCATGTTTTGTGAACTTTGACCAAGACCTGTGACATTTGTTACATGGTAAAAAATATGCTTACTTTGTGATGTAAAACTATGATAACATTTTAGCAAGCTATATTGAAGTCTCTAATGTTTGACATGTTTAGATATCCATGTTATTATATTATAACAGGTATTCCTATGTTGGGGACATAATGTCAACTCAACATCTACACACCTCAGCCATGCCAACACATGATTTTCATATGTTGGGTTCGCAAAAAGACACCCAAGAGCAATGTGCCAGGCTTGAGCTGGAAAATGAGAAACTTAACCAGGAGAATAAAGATCTGAGGAAAGAAAATGAGGATCTTAGAATGCAGCTCCAGGAGACTCGGCAAGGGCAGCCTGATGGTAATATTTATAATTGTTTTGAAAGTTATTTTATTTATTTCGGATTTAGCCATTCTTTAATATGCAGTTTACAGAATACAAAAAGCACTATGACCAACAACTAAGCAACGAATAGTACTATACAATTATGGACTTTTCAGCTGTTATACATGATATGCACCAAAAAAATCATTATTGACCGAGGCGATAGCCGAGGTCAATAATGATTTTTTGGTACATATCAACATCATGTATAACAGCTGAAAAGCCCATAACTGTTTTATTGTATAACCCTCAATTTATCATATCGTTTTGATATTGATCAACTTAAAAGAAAACAGCGGACCACTCAAGGAACATTTCTGTTGTATGTTGTATTTCTGTCTCATGATAACAGTACGTTTATGACATGATAACAGTCTAAAACGCGCGTCTAAAATGTTGGTAATGCACGTGCATGACGTCATTTAAAATAAATTACGTCACCGGAATGACCACTCGAAAGATTCCGTGGTCATTCGGAACGCGCCTCGGAAAATTCCGTAGCGTACGGATAAAGGCGAAGGATATTAATAGGCGGCTCGTGGGATTCCCCGGTCTTCCCCTGTTACTATTTATAAAACTGGTCAATATCAGAAAAAAACGGTCAATATCGCTAGATATTTTTTCTAAAAAAATACTTTTTAGCCAATGAAAAGGCGTCTATTTATAGGTTATATAATAATAATATAGGTTATTGACCCTGAACTGTGAAATCATCGTTGGACCGAGGTCTTCGGTTGACGTTGCCGAGCTTTTAAACCAGGTCAAACGAGGATTTCACAGTACCGGGTCAATAACCATTTTATTGAGTATACACTGGATTTTTTTTATATATATAGATTTGATAAATCTGCTTCCGAAATCGAAACAAACTTTGTTTACATGTGTAGTAATTTTGTTAAAAATGCCGTTTGGAAAGTTGAATTATAACGGTGACTTTTTTTTTGTTAAAGGATATCATGCACGTGCATAACCAACATTTTAGACGTGCGTTTTAGACTGTTATCCGGTCAAGAATGTACTGTTAGCATGAGACCGTAAGAAATTGTCCATGATCGGTATATGAGAATTTAACATTTCAAAGTCACTTGAGGAATATTAATGTTATTTATGTCAGCTATGTTTGTTTACATATAATAGTAGTCCCTAGCATGTTAATTATGCATCATTTTTGCACACCCTTATCTACGGTCATGTTCGAAAAATCATGACCACTTTCTGCAATGCAAAATGAACGGGACAATATGAAAGTATGCAATAAAGCTGAATCATTAATGTCATCATTCTATGCTCAATGTTGTCGCTTAAGGGCGAGCATAAAAATGACCATTCATGTGTGTGTCTATGTTGTCTGAACTCGACAAAAGTACTAAAGGGTTTCCAATAACATTTGAAACATGGAAGCTGGTTAATTGTAGAAGCTCATATCAAAAGAAACATTATTTCAATAATTGACAGATTTATCTCCCCTTTCATATATATGCTTGTCTGAAGCTACCCTTTCATACGCTTGTAGATTGGATGCAAAATGTAGCCTGTAGAGTGTTAACAAGCTGAAATGTTGACGACGGCCGGACTCCGGACAAAATGTGATCACAATAGCTCACCTTGCACTTCGTGCATAGGTGAGCTAAAAAACTAATTACGTCTTTGACCATTTTAGATTAAATTTCATCAGTCTTTGGATGTCTTTAATAATTGATATCAAAACTAGTCCTCTTTATTTTTCAGATATTGTTACCCCAAAGAAGGTGGAATTTTTGAAACAGCTAGTTTTATCATTTGAGGTAATTATGGTTATAACTGGTTGTTTGTAATGGGTGATCTGAATTTCCACTGCACTTGCCTTAAAGGTATTCTGTATCGAGTATCAGAAAATACATATCTATGGAGTAAAGAGTTAAAAAACTCGGTTTTAATCAAATAAATATATTTTTCTCACTTATTTGCTTATTTATCCATAAATGCATTGAAAAAAATATGGTCGGTAACATTTAGTATTCCTATACATGTGACAAAAAGAACTTTATGCCGTTTAAGTAATTTTGAAAATTATATCCTTTTATTTAAGAAAAAAGCTCAATCAACAAGACGAAAGTTGCTTCAGCCAACACCATTGAGACTAACTTACAGCACTCCATCCACCCCAAACAGATTTGTAGTAGAAGAGGCTGAAGCAGAGGTGGTTGTGCTGCCAAGTTCTTCTGGGGACATGGATGAACCATCTGATGTTTCATATGGTCAAAGAACGTGTCACTGGGAAGAGTGTGTTACGGTAATTTTAAAGCAGATACATCTCAATAATTTAAGCTATCATTATGTAAATATTTATTTGTAACTTAATGTTTCTTTAGCCTTTGGTAGACTTGAGTGGTTATTTGAAGAAATCCAATTAAAATAAGGGTTGCCTTATTGAGAAAGCTTACAATTTAGATGCGATATATTGTTATATTATATACTGAATGATAAAATATAGAGATTTCCCAACTTGAGAAAACCTATAACATGCTTTTTGTCTACTGAGCAATATCGCCTAGTGTGCGATATAGCTCGCTAGCCGGATTTTCGAAAAATACTTTTTTTAAATCTCTTTTAAGCTCCGTTTTCACTACTTAACACTTTATTTCCATGATGAACTGTTAAATAATCCACAATTGCACTTTTAAATCCGCAAATAAGAGCTTGAATCTACATGACACAAGTTTATTTCAATTAATGTACACATTGTCGGTGATGTCACGTGTATATATATATATATATAGTGACGTCACTGCAAAACTGGCGGATTACGTCAATCAGATCTCTCCACTTCTGAGCTAAAAATAAATAATAAACATTGTTTTCATGATTTGTGAATTAAATCCCTCGTGAAAGAGATTCTTGCATATAAAACTTGTGCGCACTCGTTTTTATATCGCAAGAATCTCTTCCACTTGGGATTTAAATACCGTATCATGAAAATAATGTTAATTAAACTCTATATATCAGGGTAGTTTGATCCGATTTGAAATTTGTCCATGTTCAAAAAGGATATTGTTTAAACAAAAATGTACAATTAGAGTTTGTATGTTCATTTGAAACCATTATAAAATTATTTTCCTTTTTTGCAGAGTTCAGGTGTGAGGAAAGTGCGTCTTGTTCCTGAGCTGGAAGTTTATGTTAGCCAGGCGCAGCTTTCCCAAGTACAGCACTTGGGGGGAAGCAATCCCAGGAAAATGACTAGCATTGATGGACATTTTGTTCACCAGGGAACAGTTGTCCATGTCAAGTGCCAAGGGGTCGAAGAAGGCACACAATGCCAAAATTGACACTGCAAGTGCCCCCTTCAGCAGCTCTTGCCATTAAGCAGTTTGTTTTAATACATTTCAAGAGGAGTGATGGGACACCCTGTTTAGAAGATTCCGTGTTTAATGGGGTAATGAACAGCAAGTGTGCCACTGCTAGAAGGGCTTTTAATAAAGACAAATAAGTTGAAATTCAGAAAATTGTGTTGCCTTGCTGTTTAGTATTTATTATGTTTCATCCTTTAGCTTCAGGAGGAAGTTTGACAATGAGAAAGCAATTTCTTCTTCTGTCACTATGTTTTTAAAAAGCTGTCTGCTGCAGAGGCGTCAGAAAGCGTCTATATGACGGAAAGGGTTAACTTGTGTTTCAACTGATAAGTGCAAGTTCGCGCAAGTTCGCGCAAGTTCGCACAAGCTTGCCAGTTTAATGGATCACAAGTTCGCGCAAGCTTGCAAGGTTAATTAACCACAAGCTTGCAAGGTTAATTAACCGCAAGCTTTTTTATCAGTTGTAAGCTTGCTGCAATGTTCTAATTCTGAGCTTACGGCAAGCTTTTCCTGCAAGCTTGCTGCAAGCATTAATAAAAGCTTGCAGTTTTGGTTTGGGATGTTGGCGTTTTGTTGCAACTTTTGTTAAAGTTTTGCAGGCAAGGCTTTTTCTCACGAACCACAGATATTGCTTTGAAACTTCACACACTAAATGACCTTGCAGGAAAAGTCCCAAAAATCTATATCAGATTTTGACACAATTATGCTCCTTTTTTTACTTGGAAACTTTATACAACCTTTCCCAACCATCACACCTATAAAAACAATCAAGTATGATAACTCGATCCAGCATATAATGCAAATGTTGGCCCTTTTTATACGACCGTTTTTTAAAAACGGTACGTATTATGGTATGGTCATGTCCCTCCCTCCGTACATACTTTGAGCTATTGAGCTGAAATTTTGTATAAGGCTTTGTAGTGATGTGTCACAGATCAAGTTCATATTTCCTGGGATTTCGTCAATTTTTGAATGAGTTATGCCCCTTTTTGGACTTAGAATATTTGTTTTCCGCACTTTTTTTCTACATGCTTTGATGTATTGAGCTGAAATTTTGTATATGGCTTTGTATTCATGAGTTACAGATCAAGTTCACATTTCCTCGGATTTCGTCAATTTTTGAAGGAGTTATGCCCCTTTTTGAACTTAGAATATTGGTTTTCCGCATTTTTTTCTTACATACTTTGAGCTATTGACCTGAAATTGTGTATTAGGCTTTGTAGTGATGTGTCACAGATCAAGTTCATATTTCCTGGGATTTCGTCAATTTTTGAATGAGTTATGCCCCTTTTTGGACTTAGATTATTTGTTTTCCACACTTTTTTAGCTCTACTGGCCAAAGGCCAGAAGGGCTTATGTCGTGGCGATTTGTCCGTCGTCCGTGCGTGCGTCCATCCGTAAACAATTTCTTGTTAACACGATACAGTCTTCACTTTTGATTGTATCTCAACCAAACTTATACAGTAGTTAGATATCCATGAGAGCTATCTCAACCAAACTTATACAGTAGTTAGATATCTATGAGAGCTCGGTTCCTTTCGAAAACCAGCCAGATCCGCCCATGCATGACTGGATTATGGCCCTTGAAATGGTCAAAATTGCTATAAAAGAGCTTGTTAACACGATACAGTCTTCACTTTTGATTGTATCTCAACCAAACTTATACAGTAGTTAGATATCCATGAGAGCTTGGTTCCTTTCGAAAATTTGAAATTGTCCAAATTGCTATAATTGAGCATGTGAACACAATAGAGGCTCCATTTACTATCTGATCTTCACCAAACTTAGATAGTAGTTAAATACTGATTAGAGCTTGGTTCCTTTTGAAAACCAGCCAGATCCGCCAATGCAAGACTGGATTATGGCCCATGATATTGTAAAAATTACTATAATACAGCTTGTGAAAACAAAAGAGCCTCCATTTACTATCCGATCTTCACCATACATACATGCTCTGGATTGAAAATGACCAAAGAACCATACCAGTAGAGCATAGGCCCTCATGGGCCTCTTGTTTCTACATGCTTTGATGTATTGAGCTGAAATTTTGTATATGGCTTTGTAATCATGAGTTACAGATCAAGTTCACATTTCCTTGGATTTCGTCAATTTTTGAATGAGTTATGCCCCTTTTTGGACTTAGAATATTGGTTTTCCGCACTTTTTTCTTACATACTTTGAGCTATTGACCTGAAATTGTGTATTAGGCTTTGTAGTGATGTGTCACAGATCAAGTTCATATTTCCTGGGATTTCGTCAATTCTTGAATGAGTTATGCTTCTTTTTGGACTTAGAATATTTGTTTTCCGCACTTTTTTTCTACATGCTTTGATGTATTGAGCTGAAATTATGTATATGGCTTTGTAATCATGAGTTACAGATCAAGTTTACATTTCCTTGGATTTCGTCAATTTTTGAATGAGTTATGCCCCTTTTTGGACTTAGAATATTGGTTTTCCGCACTTTTTTCTTACATACTTTGAGCTATTGACCTGAAATTGTGTATTAGGCTTTGTAGTGATGTGTCACAGATCAAGTTCATATTTCCTGGGATTTCGTCAATTCTTGAATGAGTTATGCTTCTTTTTGGACTTAGAATATTTGTTTTCCGCACTTTTTTTCTACATGCTTTGATGTATTGAGCTGAAATTATGTATATGGCTTTGTAATCAAGTGTCACAAATCAAGTTCACATTTCCTCGAATTTCGTCAATGTTTGAGTGAGTTATGCCCCTTTTTGGACTTAGAATATTGGTTTTCCGCACTTTTTTCCTACATACTTTGAGCTATTGACCTGAAATTTTGCCCCTTTTTGGACTTAGAATATTTGTCAATTTCTGCATGAGTTATGCATTTTTCATAGCTACCCATTATTCTTTAACAACTTATTCCTGAACGACTTTATTAACTTTTTACAAACAAACAATATATCAAAACAAAGAGGAAACTTACAAAGAAATTCCTGACGGGCGTATTATGTACCGTTTGCGGTACTCTTGTTTGACTTAGAAATTCTTGTTAAAGTTTTGCGTGCAACTACATTAAGAGTCCATACCTCAGTATTTACTTGATGCATTGCATTGAAATTTTATAAAACTCTTCCCAACTATCCCACCTATATAAAAAATCAAGTTTCATACCTCAGTATTTACTTGATGCATTGCATTGAAATTTTATAAAACTCTTCCCAACAATCCCACCTATATAAAAAATCAAGTTTGATAACTCTTTCCAGCGTACAATGCAAATTATGGCCCTTTTGTGTCGCCTGCGTAGCATGGAAGGCACGTAGGGATTACTTTTTTTTTGTCCGGCGTCTGTCTGTCTGTCTGTCCATCCGTCTGTCTGTCGTCACACATTTTCATCACGTTTTCAAATAACTTATTTTCTACTCAAAGGATTGGATTGAAACTTCTGACAAATGTTTATATCAATCTTTGTGATGGGTTCACAAAAGGGGGATAATCCAAATATTTTTATATCTGACAAGGCCCCGGCAGGTGACATACATGCTCCAGGGAGCACTCCATTCTAGTTTTACTTAGAAATTCTGTTTTGCATGCTATTATGGATGTATCTCAGTAACCACTTTTAATATTGACTTGAAACTTTATACATGTCTTCAGGGGTGTCAGACAGTCAAGTTAGATAACTCTTGTATGAATTTAGTACAAATTATGGCTCTTGTTTGACTTTGAAAATTTGGTTAAAGTTTTACATACATGGTACTATCATGCACCTATCTCAGTAACCAAGTGACTCAGGGATTGATTTGAAACTTCAAAAAAGTCTTTAAAGGTATCAAACAATCAAGTCAGGTAGATCCTGACTGTATTTATTATAATTTATGGCCCTTGTTGAAGGTAGAACTTTTGGTTAAAGTTTTGCATGCAAGGCCTTTTCACACAAACAGCAAATGATATTCAAACAAGACTTATCCAACTTGATTTATAGTACTATACTTTCAAGCCACTATTTCAGTAACAACTGTTGACTATAATATCAAATGGCCAAATAGTCAAGCATGCTGTCTTGCGGACAGCTCTTGTTAGCTCTACTAGCCAAAGGCCAGAAGAGCTTATGTCATGGCCATTTGTCCGTCGTGCGTGCGTCCGTAAACAATTTCTTGTTAACACGATACAGTCTTCACTTTTGATTGTATCTCAATGAAACGTATACAGTAGTTAGATATCCATGAGAGCTCGGTTCCTTTCTTAAACCAGATCTGCCCATGCATGACTCGATTATGGCTCTTGAAATTGTCAAAATTGCTATAATAGAGCTTGTTAACACAATAGAGCCTTCACGATCCATGCCAGTAGAGCATAGGCCCTCATTGGCCTCTTGTCATATTTATAGAGTTGAAAAGATTGTGAGAATTCTTTTCATAATGTTTTCAAAAGTCATCTGATGTGGATGCATCAAATGTTATTGATACATGAGAGATAAACCAAGAACACTTTTATACCAAATATGGAACTAAACATTTGTCCGCTACACATAATTACTTGGTTTTCCAGTTATCGGTTTACTTGAAAACAGTGGTGTCTTGTTGATCTTGTCTCCAAAAGACCTGATATCTTGACATCCAGAAAAAAATGGGAATAGGGTTTTAACTCATTAGTCCATGGGCCCAGGCCAGCATTTTGGCTTATTGGTACCACTCAAGGTGGCAAATTCTAGTTTCTTTTTTTGAAAAGGACTATATCTCTGGGTAATATTTCAACATGATAGCCGTTCCCAAGTGGTAGCTTAGTCACAGTTATCATCCTTCAAAGACTACAACCCTTTATCCAGGAAATAAAAAAAATGTTTATTGTCACATGTCCCTATGCACCAAACACTCTCAAGGGATACTTTTTATTATGCCCAAGCAATAGCAAGCATGCATAGCAATGTACTACATCATTCTGGAGATGTAAAAGTTTAAACATTTGGAAAAGTTCCTTCGAAATGGCATTTTAGGGTGGAAAATTGTCAAAAAACAGGTTCGTTTTGAAATTCTGAACATGCATTTTATCTTGTCACTTCACTATACCTTTGTTTATTTGGACAAATGATACACCATTTTAATCATGAATTACCATGCTATGTTATGAAATAAGCAATAAGTATGTTTTGTTATCCATATTCAACTCAATAACACTTTACTGACCCCTACCCCCTAATTTAAAATTTTAAGGAAAAACCATATACGCCATTTATCTCTATAAACTTGGACGTTTAAAGTATTTGTTTACTTCCTTGGAGGCAGATATCACCCCTCTTATGCATTGAACTTCAAAGTGGCTACATCTATAATGACACAATGGCAGATATATTACACACAGATGACCAACATTTACACTGAATAATTTGGACAAGTTCATGAAGAAATTACAATTTATTATGAACCATAATATTTATTTCAATGCAATTGGGAAAATAATTGATGCAACACAGAAGAGACTTTACAGGTCCGAGATCGACGAAGAGAACAAAGGACGTGCGTTTGCACTCGAAATTAGGGCTCGTGATTTGGAAATATTGATCAGAGATGGGGCCATCCGAAGGCTCAAAATCAATGTTGGAGCATATAAGTACATCGTGTCCCAGGCCAAAGCTACCGAAGTTTGAGGAAGGAAAAGACAACATGGATAGTTATATAGAGCGGTTTGAGCATTTCGCACCTACAATGTAGTCAAGGATGGGACCAAGCGACAAGAGCTATAAGTTGTTTGAGCTAACTTTAAACAAGCAAGGGGCTGCAATTATACACCAGCATGTCGCTAGATGTAGCTTATGACTATTAGGCTTTAAAGATAGCTGTGCTGAAACAATCAGTTTATCGAACAAGGGTTTAGGCACAAATCCCAAACTAGCAAGCCGGACAAAGGCAAAACTGTTTTTCAGTTTATTGCAAGAATGACAAGATACTTTCAGAGCTGAAGCTGAGCAGTCTTATGATTGTTGGAAAGATTTAATTTTGCGAGAACAGTTCATAAACACATGTTTGTCGGAACTTGCCTTGTTTTTGATTGATTGATTGGGGTTTAACGCCGATTTTAACAATTTCTCAGTCATATCACGGCGGCCTGTTCACCTACACACGTATTTCCTGACTTTCTCACACCAGTATTCCTCACAACAATCTTCCCAAGCAACTGGCTGCTTTTTCCACATAGACTAAGCCCATTGGTGGAAGACGAATGACGCATGTCGCATTGACTATTGTCAAACGTCGGACAGAAAGTTGGCCTAGCCGGGATTCGAACTCACAACCCCACAATTGACAGCCCGCGTCGCTACCGACCGAGCTACCGGGGCTCGGCCCCTGTTTTTGAGAGAGAGGGTGCTAACATCAATGGAAGAGGTTACGACACTAGCTGACCAGTTTGTAGAGGCCCGTGGAAGCAGCATGCCGGCATCTAGGACATACAAGGTTAAGACCGACTCAAACACTTACAAACAGACAAGATATTGTTTCGTTTGTAATAGAGAAAGTCACTTAGAAAGGAATGTCTGCCTGGAAAAGAACTCAATCAACGCTTCAAGCCGAAAGCCAAAAGAGGTGGTAAGAAGTTTTCAGCTACACGTGTGACCATGTCCTATGAAAGACCGTCATTCAAACAGAACAACGGAAAGTTGAAGCTTGCCAATGGTGATTCGATCCCCATTGTGTCAGGCTTGTGCAAAATATAAAATATGGAAGGTGCACGGAACATTAGGATAGAACATGGATTTTTCGTTGATAAACAGGTGAAGGTTTTGAGAGATTCTGGCTGCGAACTAGCCGCAGTTAGACGAAATCTTGTTTGAGATGATCAGCTGTTAGATAAGTATTTGGTGATCGCTATATAGATGGCGAGGCAAAGGTCGCCTAAGCTGCAGGAGTATTCATTGATACACCATACAATAGGGGCGACATAGAAGTTATGGCTCCAAAGGCATCTGGTGATTGGAAATATCCCCGGTGTTGTAGATAGCCAGGATAAGTCATGGAAGCGACTTAAGACGAAGTCCAGTATGGTACAAGACTGTTTGGCTGGAGCAGTTTTATCTAGGTCCCACACTAAAGAGTAAGAGAAGCCTCTTCTGGCATTTGAACGTTTCAAAACTGCGAGATAGTCAAGAAATCAAGGTTGATAAGCTCAAGCTGACCCAGAAGGAAGATGATATGTTATCGAAACTCTGGAACAACAAAGATTCTGCGACCACGGGTGGAAATAAATACACCTACATGTATATAGTTAGAAGAGATGTTCTGTATAGAGTGTTTGAGCAAAAACGGGGTTAATCACTACAACGATGAAACATATTGTTGTTCCAAAACAACATAGGTGTAGATTTATGGAACTAGAGCATGAGTTAATTGATGGAGGGCATCTGTCTTCAAAGAAAACCGCTGACCGAATTACAAGCAGTTTTCATTGACCAGGCATCATAGGCGATGTGACAAGCTTTTTTTTTTTTTTGTAACGAAAGTGCCTTTGGAAGAAATGCCCGTTATAGACACTCCGTTTCATCGTGTAGCTGTTAATCTCATCGGCCCGATTGCACCCGTTTAGGACAGAGGAAACAGATACATATTGACAAATTGGGGGCTCGTCCGGGATAGTTTCAGTTGGTTCATACAAGCTGAGACTACAACGTACGCCAGCATCAGTATATAGCTATGGACTTCACAAAGTGGATAGAGGCTGGTGAACCCTTGGGGCCGGAAGGTTCAGAGCTAAGAGAGTATGCTGAGAAAAAGGAAATAGAGTACCTTGATCTAAAATAGAGGAGCCGCTACGCTATCGTTTTACACTAAATACTGCGATTTTTCTATGAATGCCTTCCAACGTCTATAAGACATATACGAGCTATAAATAGATTCCCATACGCTGAATAGATAGGTTCGACACCGTTACAGACAGTTGAAACCACATACCAAAGGCAGTTTGAGCTGAGACCATAGAGTTGATACTTCGTCATAGATCAACAGAGACCAGGTAGCCTGAGGAACATAATATATATCGTCCACATTGTACACAGTCCCAGTTAAGATATTGTCACCTGCGAAACAACCCTATAAACATGTCGACTTATCTCTGAGCAAACTCTGAGCACCCCGTGTGAAATGTCCTAGTGCTAAACCGATGCCGTACAACGGATGTAGATTTGAACTGCTCAACCGATGTAGGATGTTTCAGCTGATACTTCTCTGGTAGAGTGATCTGTAAATATCTAATAGACGTTTAAAGCATTGGTGGAGAAATCGCAGTAATTCGTATAAAACGTTAGCGTAGCGGATTCTCTTTTCCCGGCAGCAATCAGAGGGAAAGTGATGATGAAGAAGCTGCTGTGGAACTGTTCAGCTATGATGACAGTGGGAATGCCCCGGATAGTGATGATGAATTAATAGGTATAATACTCAATAGCATTTGTACTTAATACATATATTGTTAACAACGTCAAAATAAAGTGACATTTGTGGATGTATGTTTGATGTCATCAATGTCAATGAAGATACGTCATAGGTTGGTTATATTCTGAAAATAGGGAAAGTTAAGGGTAGGGGTTAGATAAGTATCTTCCTCTGGTATAAGAATGTTCTGATAGGATATTATAGACAAGACATGTAGTATAGTATAAGCCAATGTGTGAAATCTTGAGTAGAAAGAGATAATACTTCTTAAGAGTTTCAAAAAGTACCATATTTTAAATATTTTGTTAGGTAGTTTGCTTTAAATTTCCCATATTGTGCAGGTGTATAGCCCATTTACAGAACAATTCATAGGAGTAATATATGCCTCCAAGGAAGTACAAATATCAACAACAAATCCAGATGTATGGAGATAAACGCCAAATATTGGTTTTAACCCAACAAATGCTGAATTAGGGCGTAGGCGTCAAGAAAGTGTCATTGGGTTGAATATGGATAACAAAACATACTTCTAGTTTATTTCATGGAATAGCAGGGTAATGCATGATTAAAATAGTGTATCATATGTCCAAAGAAATGAAGGTATGGTGAAGTGACAAGAGAAAATGCATGTTCAGAATTTCAAAACAGTCCTGTTTTTTTGGACAAATTTTCAACTGAAAATGCCTTCTCTAGGACAATTATCACATTTATTAACTATTTTTGCCTCAAGAATGTCGGATTGCATTGCTATGAATATTTCTGACACAATTTAACTTGTCATTGGAGTAAATTTTGGTGTCTAGTGGCAGGTGGCAAGAAACACGTTTTTGTCCATAATCTGGAACAAGGGTTATCATCTTTGAAGGATGATAACTATGACTAAGCTACCACTTGGGAACGGCTATCATGTTGAAATATTACCTAGAGGTATAGTCCCTATCAAAAAACCTTACTAGAATTTGCCATCTCAGGTGGTACCAAAATCTGGTCTGGCCCATGGACTACATCAACACATTTTCAGACTTAACTTGTAAATAATCTTTAGCTCAGTCTATGAATGTGATGTTAGTTTTAAGATTGGATTTCAAGTTATCCAAACATTTTCATGGGAAACAATGGGCTGAGAAACATTATATATACCACTCGGCTGTATATAATTGTTTGCATCAAACGACATCAACATACATATCATTATGTGAGGCATACATGTTTATAGTGAGTTTCATACCTTCATCAATATTGTGCCCAAGGGGCATGCATCTTGACAGAGGTTCTTAGAAAAAAACTTGAACAATCTTAATCTTGCTGATCTTTGGTGCATTGAAACTTCATACACTTTTTTTCACCATCAAGATAGAATAGTCATATTCTAGCCAATGTGCATTACTCTATCATTGGAGTTACATTGTCAACAGATGAACATCTGCAAACACATACCATGCTCTTGTTTATTTACAGAATGGACCTTGTAGAAATTATGGGATAAAAGAATAGAAAGGTTCCTGTACTTCTGACCCCTTCCATTAGAGAAGCCTTGGACCTTTTAAATCACACAAGAAATTATGTTGGAATATCAGAAAGCAACCCTTATCTTTTTGCTAAGGTATTAGTTTTCTTGCAGATTCAGATTTGGTAGTGACGACCCCATTAGAGCAGTATTGTAACATTTTATCATTTAAGTATTCTTAAATTAACTTTCCCTGATAGACAGTTTTGAGTCATCTTCTTCAAACAAGTTGGCATAAAAGTTATCAAAGCTTGATAAATGGCAATACATTTTTTATATGGAGTTGAAAACATTGGGGATAAAACGTGGAATTGCTCATTTCAAACAATTTCACTGTTTCTTGCAATGTTTTCAATTGCCACCTTCTGCATAAGGTGTCCAAAGTCTTCTACCTGGGGAAAAGGGTTCAATGACTGTAAATGGCAACTCTCTAATGAGCTTTGAAAACATTTTGAACTGCATCTTTATTGGGAAAAAAAGGAATTTCTTCACCAAAGTTACAGAATACACTTAACAACTTGAAGATATCTAAACAGATAACTAGTTCTCAGGTTGATTTTTGTGTTGCCTTGCATAGACAGGGTTATACTTAGGGATCACTTCTCAGTTGTCTGTCATCTTTTATTTTTTCTCATACTGTCCCCATGAAACGTCGCACATTTATTAAAGGTCATACCAATGTCCATCAAGAACTCATAGATTTAACCCTCAGGGATATTGTAAGTGATCATTTTATCTTTATATTGTGTGGTTATTGTACTTTATAATCATTAAAATCAAACTCCTGTTTTCAGCATGATGTAAACTATATAAGAGGATCAGACGCGTTGAATGCTGTATTAGAGATGGTGCCTGACCTACAGTTACCAGAGAACATACGGTTTCCAAAAATGAGGAAATACCTAGCTACCGTTGTTCAGGTTTGTATTTCAGTGACTGTGTATGAAATATCGAGACAACTTGTAGAAATGTTTCAGTTGTTCTTTTTGTGTCCAAAAGTAGGTCTTAATGCTTAGCAAAAAGCATTAATTAAATTGCAATATTGTCAAACGTCAATGAGTTTAATTGTTTTGTATACCTCATATGCAAAACAATTAAACTCATTTAGCTTTGAGATTGAATTCCATAACAGATTTTAGCAACTCATAGTATTTATTTATGATACAATTAACCAGTCAACCACACAGGAAAATTTCTTTGAAGATCATTCCTCAGTTTCCCTCAAGGATTTTGATTTGTAAAAACACATGGAGGTTAGTGGGTAGGGTAATTGTAAGATTTTTCCTTGCAAAGTTCTAGGTCACTCAGGTGAGTGATTCAGGGCCATCATGACCTTATTGTTTGTTATATTTCTCTTATGGACCCTGATTAGAATGACACAGGTCTGTTCGTGTTATTGGTATTGTCTGAAAGAGATGAAGTTAATTGGGTGATCATTGCATGGGGTTTGATGAAAAAAAATCAGTTTAGTGTTATGTAATATGTATTATTTGACTCAAACATTGTAAAGTGATACAGGGGTCCCTAATCACTGTACTCAATGATTTGTAGGTAGAAAAAATTGTGAAAACCTTATAAAACACATAGCATGATTTTACTAGGTGGTCAACTGTAACATGCAATGTCTGATGTACAATGAAGGTGCTTTTTCCATTCCCAACATTATTGAAAAGTATAACGTTTAATTGAAATTTTAAATAATTTCCTGACATTTAATTTTCTGTTTTTGTCTATTTAAAGATATACGTACTAAGTGAGATAGAACTGCAGGAGGTAGCCCGTCATCTTGGCCATGAACTCTCTGTTCACAGACAGTACTACAGACTGCAAGCTGATGTGATTGAGCTAGCCAAAATCTCGAAGATGCTGTTACCTGTGGAAGCAGGCCAGGCTCATCAGTTTGCTGGCAAGTCAATAGACGACATAGATATAGAAAGTGTGTCAGTTAGAAAATAAGATTTTTTATAGCATAACAGTGTAAAATTGTGCAGCATTCATTTTGTATGTGTCTTGGCCTAGTGAAGCAGAGTTGTAGGCCTTGATTCAGTAAAATCATTCAAGAGCTTAGAAAGTTTTAAATATTCAATTCATGGCATGCTGTATTAGCCTTGTGATGAAAAGTGCATTTTTAGCTTGTCTGGGTTTATTTGGTATAAGACTAGGTATTGCTATATATAGCCCTGATGTCGTCAACATTGTTGAGCAAATAACATTTGTTATGGTTTCAACATTTCTCAAGTTACATGTTCATCACTACCAGGGCTATTTTCTGGCTTAGTGGTGTAACTCTACTGTGCATTTCTACAGAGTTATGGTTCTTTTAAGACAGGCATTTTACAGTAATGGCTCTCAACAGATGAGAGTTGGCAGTATGCGGTGCTCCTGTTTCTTTAACACTGAAGACATCTTGGAGACTGGTCTTGTGCATTGTTAATCAACTAATTCACAAACAGCCAAGAACATTTACAGAAATTTATATAAATGAACCTGTGATGTTTTAACCTGGAGTTGGTTTGCATCATGGTTTAGTTATAAATTAGTCAGTCATAATTTGATTATTCTTGGTAGAGAACCAATAGATTAAGTTACATATCAGATATCAAAGGCCTTGGCCTTCTGATTTCAGACAAAAATATTTTTCTTTTAAAGCTCTTGGTGGAAAGCCAGTAGAGCTTATGGCATGGCCCTGTTTCCATCGTCCGTTCATCTGTCTGTCTTAACTATTTCTCTTTAGAGCAATGGAGCACAGATTTCATATGATTTCCGAGACATCTTTGCAAGATGTCTCTGTCGCTCTCAATATGAACTCGCAGCCTATTGAAACATAGCAAAATCAACCGTTTTTGTCTCGCTGCGACGAAGTAGCGAAAGCGAGACTTGGGTATTACTTTTCTGGCGGCAGCATCAAACATTTGCATAAATTTAGCTCAACGTTAATTTTTTTTTAACTTTTACTCATTAAGTACTTGTGCTCAAATTTGGAATACAGTTACAACTCATACCCTTCTTCACATTGTATGATGAAGATGCTGAGTGTGGCCTTAATTTTGTGGTAAAAAACTTTCTTAAGTTTCTTAATCTTTAGCTCTGCTGGCGTCATGGCGAATTGTCTGTTGTGCGTGCATGCATTAACTTTTCCTTTAAATGACTTCTCCTCCCTAACCACTTGGCCAATTTGGTTGAAACTTCATAGGAAGCATCCTCTCAATGTCCTCTCCTAGATTACCTCAAATTTCTTTGATCCATCCAAAATTGTGTTCCTTGGGTGACCCTTTATTAGATTCCTTCAAGAAATGTTGATTGGTTGTGTCCGTTGTTTTATCCAATTTTTGTGAAACTTAATCAGAATAAATGTCTTGATAATATTTAGGTCAAGTGTGAATATGGGTCATATGGGGTCAAAGACTAGGCCACCAGGTCAAACTTATCAAAAACCTTATAAACACCATAGAGGCCACATTGTTATGCAATCTTCATGTAAAAAAATCAGAAAGTTTCTTTTTAGGCCAAGTATGAATATGGGTCACTATTTCAGCCGATTAGTAGAAAACAAATAGTGGTTTTTGAAAACACTGTGAAAATGAAAGTCTCATTATCTCAAACAGCGAATTTGTGTCATACCAAAGACTTTAACAATGATAGTAATAGATGCCCTCCTTGGCGCTCGGGACTGCAGGTTTAGCCTTACGATTGGCCAGTAGTGCTGGTAATGTAACAAGGAAAACGCCGTGATATAACTGAAAACATGTTGAAAACGGCGTAAAACACCAAACAATCAATCAATGAATCAAACAGAAGATTAATGCCGTTAATAAGTTATATGAGCCGTGTCACGAGAAAACCAACTTTGTGTAAAGTATCGACCCGGATCAACCTAAGCATGTCGCGCAGGCCAACCCGGACATACACTGTTCGCCTCCTGTGGATTTTCTCTTTCAGGAATCATTACTCTATACCAAGAGACGGAATGTGTCGGCCCGGATTAGCCTGCGCAAATTGTGCAGGCTGATTTGGGTCGATATACTACGCAGATTCCATACTGTTGGTTTCCTCGTGAGACGGCTCATATAATCATGAAATATCAGCACCATAATTTGTATCCCACCTGCAGACGCATTTTGATGCTATAGCAGCAGACGTCTTTTGAAACATTGTGGCAAAAGGAGAAATTGCTCATTATTGCGCATGATGATCTGGTTCAATACATTACGCAGAGTCTATGTTTCTCACATACAGCAAATCTGCAGCAGGCGACTTTGAAAACAAGGTGACAAAACCCCGAAACATCTTCATAAAAGATAGCTTAATTGATAAATAAAGTTGAAAACATTATAAAGGAGAATTGTGATTATGACATAATGACCACATGAAGTTTACATTCACATATTGGTCTACTGGCAGATTACTTGTGTATCTCATTGAACACCTGTTTCTCACCAGAAAGCAAGCCAATGCCTTATATTAGCTTATCAAAACTCTGTGACAGGAAATCTATAAATATGATATGATATCATTGTATAGACATTAATTACATCAGGGTTTCACCTGAAATGGTAGTAACAGCTAGGTGATAACTTTTGCTACAAGTCCTTACTAAAGACAAAATACACGGGTATTTGAGTAAACCAGTGGGTCATATTGGTCATAGGTTGATTTTAATAAATATTAGAACACTTCTTCTTTTGCCACAATGATTGCGAAAGTCATCTGCTGCAGATGTGTCGAAATGGGTCTGCAAGCTGGTAAGGGTAAATGCATGATTTAAAACATTGTAGGAAAACAAAATATTGCTTTTTGTTTCAAATTTTCCCTTTCCCCATAATGTTTTCAAATGTTGTCTCCTACTATAGCGTCTAATGTGAGATGTTCCTTTTCAATTCAGGGCCAGTATTTGCTAGACTCGGAATTTCATTGATAAAGACAGAAACTATTAATTTTCAATAGAATTAATGGTACGTACACTATAACCATTTCCCACATACAACAAATCTGCAGCAGACGACTTTGAAAACATAGTGATAAAAACCTGAAAAATCTCTGGCCAATTGGCGAATTCCACAATGTTTTCAACTTTATTAAACAATTAACAGAGATTTTCAGGTTGTTGTCAATATGTTTTCAAAGTCGTCAAAGAGCTCTAGATAAGGAGCGTTTTTCATGCTCAGAAATCCTTATTTTAACCTCCAAAACCTTTGTTGTGGGTACTCAAAAGAATCGTCTCAGTATTTTATTCCTCCTTATCTAGCCTCTGATTAGCTCTGACGAGCCCCTTGCAGGGAAAATATTACGCGGACCTGTTTTTCTACACTCAAATCCAAAGAAATGTACCTAAAATGGTTAACAGCATGTAACGTTTATGAAAGCCAACATCTGACGCTATACATGCGTTTTAAAATAAAGCTACAATAAACAATTCAATTTGAGAATTCTTCATAGCTCATAAGCTGATTTGGTTTCAGTGTAGCTGTCAAGATCGTCCATAATTGAATGTTTCTAGTCGTTGCTAAAATAGTTTACCCCAAGTTACAACATTAATGAATGTGAATAGAAGACAGTGATGCAGTGGTAGATGAGTGGCGTCTTGTACCAAAGGTCCCGGGTTCGAATCCAGTGATGAGCGGGTTCTGCCTTAAGCATTTTCCCACGCAAAACGGCGCGAATACTGGTTGTCTTCCGGAAGCAGACATCGAACGTGATTAATATCAGCTTAAAGCTTGTTCCGCAAGTTTATTAAACTAACGAGTGTAAAATTCAATAAAATTACCTGTCCCATGCAATGCCGAACGAAGACAATGTGCTTATTGAGCCAAACAAAAGTGAAGCCATCGAGAATATGTCACACCGAATATAGTCCTTCCCTAGCACTGTCCAGTCGCACAGCAGGAACATATAACTATACTGACAATCATGCACACGTAATACGTGTTCTCCCTTCTCTGCAGCAGTCTATGTTTGACAAACATCAAAAGGGAAGTAACCAGAAGATTATTTTTAGTAAAATAGTCGAAATTTCAAATATAGTATGTTTTATCGTTCTTTTTAGTTTCCGACACAATTTCAGAGACATTCCTAACCGTCACGGATGAGCAGTTTAATAAACCCATTCTTGGAATGTATGTATCCAGTTGTTATTATAACCTCTTTTCACAAAATCGCTTCTCGATAGCCTCGAGGTGTTTGATCTATGAATGTTGACCAATTCGAACAATGAACTTGAACATGTGCATAAGTGCTCAATTGACGTCATTGAAAAAAGAACTGGGGTTTGGCGCATTTTTATTTAAACATTTATCCCCACCTACAATCATCACTACTTTGCTCTGCCGAAAGTTGTGTGTTTTCCTTTTAATAAGAAATTCATGTCTTTGTGTGAAAACTGTATTTGCTTTAAACAGGTATGTATGTTTTATGCAATAAAGGTTATTATTGTTATTATTATTATATACTTATGCCTACGTTTATAACACATAATCTCCATGGGGGTAATGCGCCAAGTTCATTATTCGAATTGGTTAATAGGAGGTGCGACGCGATGTTCCCTCATAAAGACGCTTTCTGACGCCTCTGCATCAGACGGCTTTTTTTAAAAAGAGCAATTTCTCCTCATGTTAGCATGTTTTCTTCTCTTTTCAATTACTGGGTCCTTCATTTAAAAGGATTTTCTTTGCTTTTGCCTAGACGTTTTCAAAGTCGTCTGCTGCAGAAACGTTGTATGTGGAAAAGGGTTAAGATGTTTCAGCCGTGTGACAACGGCGATAGAAGTGCAATTTACGTAGCTTAAAGCAGTGGCGCGACAACAGCCTTGCTAAAGTGTACACTGGGACTTGATTTCAGATTGCTAGAGACTCACTAGGCCTATCTTTCTTCCATTTAGGGACACTTGAACACACCATTAGGTGAATGAGTGAATGTTGAAGATAGCATAAACGGTCAGTTCCTCAATCTAAGCCACCTAGAATAGGTTGTAGATGACCAAATCCAGTCCATATACAACACATTCAAGTAAGATATTCCCGAAGTTGGTGTAGACGAGTTTTAAATTGATCGAAGGCGTTGAGGGAAATTAAGCAGCCGTTCAGAGAACAATCCGTTATCAACCATTACATATACGTTAGCATGAGTCAATGAAGACCTCCGCAATTATTAGTAGAACGTGAACACAGGTGGTATCGTTTAGATAGATGTCTTCATGGACTCCTGCTAACGTATCTGTAATGGTTGGTGATGGATTGTTCTCTGAACGGCCTCTACATTTCAAACCTCCCCGATATTGATTAACTTTTTGTGAGGAAGACAAATTGCAGCAGACGACTTTTAAAAACATCTATTCAATAATGATACTTTCATCTATAGAGCATATCCATATTTCTGCCGAGATGTTTTCAAAGTTGTTTGCAGCAGATTAATTGTATGTAGGAATGGGTTAACTATATTCAATAAATATACAGACATAATTATATAGAGCATATTTATTGTTTTGCCTTATATTTTCAAAGGCGTCTGAAGCATAATTGGTTAACTCTATTCAATAACTATACTTTCATCTATAGAGCATCAGCAGAGGAACTTAATAAGCTAGAATTAGCTTCCATTCCGATTCTTTTGTATTTTCAATAATCAATTATGGAAACGAAAAAAAAAAGTATGAGTTGCATCAGGCGATTTGGGGGTCTTATGACTCTGCGTAATGGAATCGTATCACGGCTAAATTGCGTTAAAGTCGGGACTTATCTACATCCTTGGTTAAACTAATGAATAAATGTATAGTGTTTAGCGCGCATTCAAATATAAACTAGAATTGTTTTTGCAAAAGACAGATGTCTCCCCCTCAAATATCTGTCAATATCTCTCAAAACATTCCAACCTATAAAGCAGACAATGGGTTCTGCACATCGCCTTGATGAGGTGAACATGTGATCTAAGTTTCATGAAAATCCTTCAAGCCGTCTCGGAGATATGGAGCGGACACGAAATAAAGCCTCAAACCTTTGACCTTCAAGCGTGACCTTGACCTTGACCCTATATTGTCGAGACGCGGGTTCTGCACGTCGCCTTGATGAGGTGAACATGTGACCCAAGTTTCATGAAAATCCTTCAAGCCGTCTCGGAGATATGGAGCCTCAAACCTTTGACCTTCAAGCGTGACCTTGACCCTATATTGTCGAGACGCGGGTTCTGCACGTCGCCTTGATGAGGTGAACATGTGACCCAAGTTTCATGAAAATCCTTCAAGCCGTCTTGGAGATATGGAGCGGACACGATTTCGGACAGACGGACAGACAGACAGACAGACGCCCAGGACAAAAACAATATATCTCCCCTGTATACAGGGGGAGACATAATGATAAAGTAAATTAAACAGGAGGACCATGATGTCCCTAGATCGCTCACCTAAATTATGCAATGTGATTTCTAATGCAAAACAATTCAAGACAATTATTCTGATAAAAAATCCAAATGCATTTTCCAGAATGTTACCAAGATTTTCCTTTATTTGGCTAAGTGACCTAATCTTTTTAACCTCATAAGACCCATATTCGAACATGGACTAGTCAAAACTTTTATTACTTTTCCTTAATTTTGTCTTTATGTTTTCAAATTAATCTGTTGCAGATTTGTCGTATGTGGGAAAGGTTAAACACAGAACTCTTGATATGGAACATTTTTAAATTTCTAACATCCTTATTTGACTCTCAAACCCTATGCTGATGGTAATCAAAAGTGAGACGATTGTTTTGGGAACCCACAACATAGCATTTGGGCGAGATATAACAGAAATATTCTGGGGGGAAAACCGAGGTGGATGCTCCAAAACTACACCACAGAGTCGGTCCCGTCTAAGATATATCTTAAGTCAACTATTCATAGGTCAGTTTACATAGAAATAAATACAATAAACTGACATTGTTATGTATTCATCATTCGACAGTTGAATTAACCCGTTATCACACGTTGACACATTTTGACACCTTATATTAAATTTCCTTAATTTTGCCTAGGTATTGTTAAAGTTATCTGCTGTTGATTTAGTGTATGAGGGACAGTAGTCCTTTAAGAAGAACCGCAGTTTGACGCATTTGAAGCAGACGACTTTTTGAAAACATTGGAACGAACAATTTCTCACTGTCACCACCATGTTTTCAACTGAATGTTATATACATAAAACGACTTTGAAAATGCATAGATAAGATATAAAAAAAATGAAACTAGCAATATTGAGAAATTTCTCAAATTGTCACAATGTTTTCAACCGTGACTTTTTCTGCAGATATGTCAAATTAAGTTTGCACTAGCATTTGACTTGCATTATTTAATCTTACTCAAGTCGATGAATAAGAAGGGGTTTGTTGCTTTGTAGCAGACGGCATTTGAAAACAGTGGAAAAAGGAGGAACTGTTATTAATGAACAATTTCTCCCTTTGACAGCATGTTTTCAACTGTATCATTTGATTAGATCAGTTGATAGAGATCTTTTATAATTCTACCTGTACGTTTTCAAAGTCGTATGCTGAAGATTTGTTTTATATATTTTGGAAAGGGATGACAGTTTTATGAAACACACGATAAGCAATTGTTGTCAAGTAAAGAGGCGTTACGTGTAAGGGTAAACAAAGTGTTTGACTGAGGTTAACGGTGTTTTCAACACATTTGCAGTCATATCACAAAAACTCCACACGACATACTTGGAAACTTTCCAAGCAACTGGCTGCTTTTCCACATAGACAGTCAAATTTACTTTTGTCAAACGTCGGAAAGAATGTTGGCTGAGCTGGGATTCGAACTCGCAACCCCTTAATTGACATCCTGCGTCGCTACCAATCAATAGGGGATTGCATCAATAGGAACAATAGAAGATATGAACATAGTTTATTTTATTTCAATAACCTTCCATTGGGCCTAACAATCCCATTTGGATTCTTTATTACAGAAATAATATATCTAAGAACAAAAATAAGATTAAATGACGGTCAACATGCATTTTAAAACACGGCCCATGAAATAAAAATCACGGACAAAAGTATTTCATCTGTCTTTGGACAATAAATACCCCACCATAGAAACGAAATGATGTAAATAATGAGGTAAAATAATTAGCAAAATGATAATTAAGGAATACTCATATATATACACACACACAATCATATCACGGCGGCTCATGTTTCTTGGCTTTCTCACACCAGTACTTCGTACAACATTCTTTCCAAGCAACTGGCTGCTTTTCCACATTGACTGATAGTTTGTTTGTCTTTCACCAATGGGCTATCAGTGATAATTGTCAATAATAAAATAATAATATTATTTATTTAACTGTCTTTACCAATGGGCTATTTCAATTATTTAGTTATCTTTTTATTAATATTTTGTTATTGACACTTATCACTATATATAAGAAACAGAACTCGGTTTGTTCACCCCTACTTGGTGCAATGTAAACAGCTGTATTCAGAATTAAGTCTCTACAGCAGACAACTTATGAAAATATAGTGAGGAATTACTAACTGTCACTTCCAATATCTTTACCCTACAAAAACAAAACCTTGGAACATTTTGATTCCAAAAATTAGAAAAAAATGAAGAAATGGATCATTATTTTCAATATTTGTCTGCAGCAAATGCAGCAAAATGGGTCTTCACGAGGGAAAGTGTAAACTATTGATACATTTGAGCGATTACTCATTTGTCCACAAAGTATTTCAAATGTCTTCAGCTGCAAAATTGTAAACTTTTGGTTATATGGGGCAGGGACAATATATACACGGTCCCTGTATGGGGTGAACGGTTCAAAGAGTTTATTGGCAGTCGACACATATATACATATATACAACAGGCATATTTTTGTAATAAAAGTATAATATGAATGTAAAAGAAATACATGTATGTACCCGTACTCGGATATCAGTTACTGCCTATGGCCGACTCGCCCAGGAACAACCAGAGATAAAACTAATGGTAAAAACTCTGGAAACCTGTGTCCATTTGTCAAATGTCATGCCATGAAATGTCGAACCTCATTTGCAGTATTAATCCTTAATATATCATCTAATAATGTATAAGTATAGTCATTTGTATTGAACTGTTAAGTTCTCTCTATGTGTAACTGATTAAATATAACTGAAATAAAACAAACAAGAGCACCGCGTACGGCACAGACGCTCGACTGATAGAAAACAGAAAAAAGCTTAACCGGACGACCACGCCACCGCCGAAGACGACCACGCCAGGGTCATGACAATAGCTCTCGTTTTTGGGATAGGGGCGTTTCGCGCTTATCCCATACTCGGGCTGTTTTCAAAAAGTCGGATTAAAGCTGCAACCACAGTCCACATGTGTATACCTACACCAACATCGAGTTTTGATTGGTTATAATCTGCCTTTTCAACGATTTCATTGGTTCGACCGAATCACGAAAAACCCTCCGTTTGCATTAATTAATGAGACAAAATAGTTCCAACGCGTGAAACACACTCTGAACTATGATTGACCTTAATGTCAGTGGTGTAAGGTAACGTCGACCGTTCTGTGACCCCATTAGTTTACAACAGTCGACTTACATAGAGAAATGTGCAAATCACTGTAAATAAAATTATTGAAAGGAGTTGAAACCATTGTGGCAAAAGTATAAATTGCCTCCGATAAGCAATTTCTCCTTTTGTCGCAATGTTTCCGATTGTCGTCTGTAAGCGGGAAATGGTTACATCCTCCCCATGGAAGCGGAGCCCTTTCCGTGATAATATAACAGTTCGAATATTGAAATATTGTTGAAAATGGAGCTATTGCTGACAATGAACAATTTCTCCTTTTCACACAATGCTTTCAAACACGTTTCAAATTAATTCTTTTCATATTTAAACGTTTTACTGTGGACATTCTTTTACTCTATCTCCTTTCCGGACACATTTTGAATAACATGCTAGAGATTAATGATAACGAGCAATTTCGCCTTACATCAAGAGGAAAAATATATAGTTTATACATAGCTTTGTGGAAAAAGAGGAAATGGGTCACAAATAACCATTCTGCTGCACATGCGTCAACAAGCGACTTTAAACGGGAAAGGATTAAACCGTTTCCGTTATAGCTACTTAGTTACATACGAATGTTGAAAGTATATTTGCCTACGGAGCAACTGCTGACAATGAGCAATTCCTCCTTTCCAAACAATGCTTTGAAACATAAATCAATTTTTTTCTATAACCTAGATAACGAACATATTTGTCTACAGTTATTATTTTAACCTTTGCCCCTTTTAGACACATTTGACTAACATTAACAGATAAATGATAATCAGCAAGTTTGTCTTTTTCCACAATGTTTGAATTACTATTCAAAATAATACTTTCAGGCTTAGTTAAATGTTGTTTGCTGTATATTTAGTCTACGTGGTCAAGGGTAAGGACTTGTTATTACATAATCCGTCCAAAGAGAGAGGTCCTACTGTGTATACATGCCATGAAAGAATGGTACTAACGGTCTCACGGCTACTGGAGAATTGTTGGTAAAACAGGTCGCGTGTTGTGTTGAATATTCTCACGTGTCGCTGTATGTCGACCCAACTAGGACATAAGAATTAAATCTACAAATTAGAGATAAGATTTCAACACTGATTGATTGTGGTTTAACGCCGTTTTTAACATTTTCTACGTTATATCACGGCGGCCAGTTCATCTAATGTGTTTCCTGGTTTTCGCACACCAGTATACTCTACACAACAATCTTCCCAACCAACTGGGTTCTTTTAGACTTAGCCCATTTGTGAAAGACGAATGACGCATGTCGCATAGACTTTTGTCAAACATCGGAAAGAAAGTTGGCCGAAAATGTCAACATACACACGAGTTATAACCGCAAGGTCATTATTTATTTTATAATTGAGGCGCTTCTACCGATTTTGGGACTAAAATTATAATGTATATGCATTTGCGCTAATTGAAGATTCAATGTTCGTCAACGTGTAATCTAGTCCTAGACGTATCTGTTGACAAATAAACTAGAAATATAGTCTAAATAGGTTTTTGTAAATAAATCTTGTACGGTCCCATTTCGGAGATACAATTAATTTGCAAATACTTTACAAAATCTAAGCACAGACGTGTTTTGACGCATCGAACCAGTCTTTTGTAATCAATACTTTATAAGTTGTCTCTGTCTGTAAAGCTTGGAGGTATAATCCGGTGTCCGGCCGGCTGTCTGCCTGAATGTGCATTCGTCCGTCCGTCATGGATTGCATGTATTGGTCAAAACGTTGTTTCTGTATGGCAGATTTATTTGAAAGTGGTCACACTTATACCGTGTGATCAGGAGAACGGCAAAATAAATACTAGGTACATAACTCTGGTCTGCTTATCTTAGTTATCTTCATTTTTCCTTATTTAGTTCAGCGATTGTCTCAATTAATTTCCATTGTATCCATTTCAAACTTGGTTTGTAGGTAACTTTTGACCTACACATTTGCAGTGCACCATTACCATAACTTTAGCATGCTGCGTTTGGAGTGTGTATATATTTGTCTTTTCATGTTCTCACTTATTATATGACTTTCGCATGCAACACATGCGTTCTGTGAAATGCCCTTGTTTCGTTAATGAGTGTTTCCCAAGCATTGTACTTTGTCCAGAGCGACTGACTGTCTGTCCGTTACGGTTTGCATTAATGGGTCAAAACTTTGTTTCTGTTTCGCGGATCCATTTCAAAGTCGTCACACGTATACATTGGGATTAAGAGATCGATACAATATTTTGAACACAAATCTGATCTGGGTTTTTTAGGTGTAAAACTCATTTTTCATTATTTCGGTTATTGTCTCAATAGATGTCCAATGTATCAATTTTAGACTTGTTGTATAGGAAACTCAGAGTTACAGAAGTGCAGTGCAAAAGAAACATAACTCTAGCATGCTTTCGATTGTCTTTTATTTATCAGCATTTGAACATATTGTCAAGAAATAGAAAATCTCTATAATTGAATCGATTACCTATAACTAAAAGTGGAAAACAATTTGAGCAATTTCCTCTTTTGTCACTATGTCTGCTGCATATAGGCGTCAGAAAGCGTCTTTATGATGGAAAGAAGGGTTTAGTAACAATATCCCTTCTAATTTGGAAATAGTATAATCCTATTTAAGGCAGCTGTTGCACATATAGATACAGGAGATATGAACAATCTACATATTGTATCATATCGACATTTTTCATGACGACAAATATTAGAAAGGGCTATGCGGCTAGCTTTTGAAAAAGTTAAAAGCATTACCAAACTGAGGTTTAAATGCAATATAACAAAATTCGTTTGAGTAGTTAGGTTATTTGATTATTCCTTAGGTATCAGACCCATCAACATTTGTAGCAAGTAAAACTCGAAAAGTATTAAATATATGATAATAACAAAGTTATTTTGTGAAAGTGGAACCATTCTTCTATTGCAGTAAATATAATCTAATATAATGTTATTATTCTTGATGTTATCGTTATTGTTTGTTATCATTATCATTATAGTTGTTAATAATAATAATAAAACAAGAGCACCGTCTGTGCCAGACGCTCGACTGATAGAAAACAGAAAAAAAGCTGAGCTGAACAAAATACCGGCCGACGACGACACCAGGTTCATGACAATAGCTCTCGTTTTTTCAAAAGTCGAGCTTATAATACAAATTAATATAATTATTATCAATATAGTAATTATTATCATTATATATTAATATTATTGTTGAAGTCCTTATCAGTAGTTTACTGTAGTCCGTTATTATTGTTAGTTTTTAACCTAATTATTATCAATATAGTTATTATTATTGTTATTATCATTATTGTTAGTTATCATTATCATTATAGTTGTTAATAATAAAATAATACAAATTAATATCATTAGTATCAATATAGTAATTATCATTATATATTAATATTGTTGTCGTCGTCGTTGTTTAAGTCCTTAATATCAGTAGTTTACTCTAGTCTGTAATTATTGTTAGTTATTAACAGACAGACAGACAGAACATTTTATTGTTGCAATGCGTATACATAAAATATACATGACAGGAAAATACAAACAAACATGATTCATTTGGAATTTATAGGATGATTGAATTAAACATGAATTCAGCATTTTGTTTGTTTGTTTGTTTGGAGTTTAACGCCGCTTTCAACAGCTTTGGTCATATCACGGCGGTCAGTGCACCTACCCATGTTTTCCTGGCTTTCCCACACCAGTACTTACACAACATTCTTTCATTCTTTCGAAGCCACTGACTACTTTCTCACATAGATCAGAGGTGAGAGGCAATGGAAAACATCGCCCGAAAGAATGTCGCCGCAACCGGGTATCGAACCCGTGACCTCCAGATCACGAGTCAGATACGCTACCAATTGAGCTACCCGGTCGGGTCTGAATTCAGCATGAGAGTGATATAAACATGAATTTAACATGAGCATGATATAAACGTTGTGAGGATGAGCAATGTATAAATAGGGGAGTGTTATTTGGAAACAAAAGACATTGAACAATTGTTCCTAAATTTAAATGGTGAAGTGGATAATGTACAATGGAAGAATCAATTATGAGGTAAATAATGAGCGACGTATGAATGAAGGATTGAATGAGTGTACGAATTAATGATCAATCAAGTTGCAGTTTTCGAAGAAGAAATCATGATACATTAAATATGTTTCTCAGTAGAGTTGCCTCTTTGATATAAATAGCTAGACTAAGGGTTGTCTTTCTATTACTGTTGGTTAGTAGTTCAGCAAATTTATAGACGCTTGGACGAATAAAATAATACGTTTTCAAGTGTTTGTTCCTAAGTTCAGTAAAACATGGACATGCAATAATAAAATGAAATAAAATAAAATGAAATTCATCTTCGATGTCAGTAGATTTACAGCATAGACAATATCTTTCTTCTCTAGGGGTTCTGTTCTTAACCTAATTATTATCAATATAGTTATTATTATTGTTGTTATCATTATTGTTAGTTATCATTATAGATGTTAATAATAATAATAATAATACAGTTATTATTATAAGTCCTTAATATCAGTAGTTAAGTATGTTACACTGTTAGTTAATTATTAACATAATCATTATCAATATAGTTAATCTTGTTACTCAAAAAAGCTTTGGCTTTTATACAAAATCCGACAAGAGTCTCACGTAGTTCTAAAATGCACCTAACTGCAGCAAACTTCAAACCTTCACTAGGAGGAATTAAAATGAATGAATAAATACAATTAATATCATTATTATCAATATTGCAATTATTATTATTATTATTATTGTCGTCGTCGTTGTTGTTATTATTATTATAAGTCCTTAATATCAGTAGTTAAGTGTGTTATCATTGTTAGTTATTAACATAATCATTTCAATATAGTTATTATAATTGTTGTTATCATTATATTTGTTAATAATAATAATAATACAAATTAATATCATTTTAGTTTACTTTAGTGTGTTATTATTGTATAAATCTGACAAGTCTCACGTAGTTCTAAAATGCACCTAACTGCAGCAAACTTCAATCCTCCAAAAGGAGGAATTAAAATGAATGTATAAATAAATAAAATTAATATAATTATTATCAATATTGTAATTATTATCATTATATATTATTATTATTGTTGTCGTCGTCGTTGTTGTTATTATAAGTCCTTAATATCAGTAGTTTACAGTTTACTTTAGTGTGTTATCCATACGTTTTCTAGTTAACTTTCATATTTGATATTAATTTGTTATTTATGTTTGAAATTGATATTTGATATTTTTGTTTTATATTTATTTTTTATATAATTGCTGCATATGTAATTATTTTTATACTTTTTTTTAGCTCGACATTTGAAGAATATGAGATCTATTACAGTCACAGTCTCCAGGTTTGTCTGTCAGTCAGTCAAGTTAGACAACTCTTGTATGAATTCAGTACAAATTATGGCACTTGTTTGACTTTGACAATTTGGTTAAAGTTTGGCATGCAAGGTACTATCATGCACATATCTCATAAACCACAGTTTACTATATAATCAAATCGCAAAGCAAATGGTCGAGCATGCTGCCATATTGACAACTCTTGTTGTATGGTATTGCACGACATTTTGGTAATAAGGCCTACAAACCACTTTATCATATTGAATAGACATTTTAGTTGCTGAATTTAACTGTTGCTTTTGTTAAAGTTCAAGCCTCTAGAAGTTTTACTTGCTACAAAGTGTATACTTTCTCTAATGTGTTATGATTAAACCAGTGCATGCCCGTATTGAATGAAGAGCCACATTTCTTAAACATAAATCAAATCAAGATGCTATTTAACATTTCTAAACAGGAATACATCACATACAGTGTATATCACAAATATCTAACATCGTCTACAAGGCTGAAAAAATCACACTTTAATAGTAATCTTAGTAATATTGTTATTTCTTCTTTTCCATAACTGTCTCCCGGGAATCGATCATGTTACTTTACTTCTGACGTCTGATCTTGATATATAAATTGTTGGATACAAGCCGGATCTGATCTGTAGATAGACTGTCGCGGGTTTATCTCTGAGTAGGTTTTATCTCGGAGTGATTATTAGGTTTATCTTGGGAGTATAATCACTATCTTATACACCCCCCAGGTGTGGCGTACCAAATCTGGCGTTTAAGCGTCTATGTTAACCTGGAATTATATACTAGTAATATGCAGATGTTCTATTGCATTTTCAATAGTACACATATATGGTATATTACAGTATATATTCGTAATGTCACTAACAATAAGGAAACGCACTCTTTTTTTTCTAAGCCGAAAAAGGGGCATTACTGAATTATTTAAGACAATAGTAATGTAACTTGGTATAGACATACATAGTTTACTTGATGTATTGATAATCAATACATGTTTAGTACTTTGGTCAAAGGGAAGCAATTCGGATTGGAGCACCGGGCAGACAATTTTGTCAAGGGAATTTCAGCTGAATCTATGTGACTGAAGTAGTCTTCAATTGTTTTATTGTTAGGAAAGAACCATAGCCAAAAACCATGGACAATGAATCACTTCCTTCTGACCTTTTGATATTGTTTAGAAGTGAAAGTAGAGAACGAGAAAATTCGTTTTTTCCAGGACCGATTTGGTCCAAAATGACGGTTACCATTTATTATTGGTTGAATATAGGTTTGTGTTATTTGGATTGTTCGGAAAGAAGCATAGCCCAAAACGCTATAATTGTCACCTATAGAAAATAAATTGCTTCCATCTGACCATCAGGATCATTAATCTTTTTTTCTTCCTAATAAGGAATATTTCAATTTGTGTTACAAATAAACAAATTGTAATACAACTATACATGTAATACTTAAAAAAAACTAGAAAATTAAAATGTTATCTTTACCGAGTTCAGGGGTGTAGTTCCAAAGTCCAGTGTGCGTTGATCCATTCTTCTAATGTTTGTGTAGTTATCTCTTCCATCTCGGTTCTTTATATCTGGGACAAAAACTGAACATGATAAGCATGTGGAAAGCAAACAAATATTCGTATATTGTAAATGGTTTAAAGAATCATATATAAACAAGTAACTGTAGGATTGCAAGCAATACCATAATCCCCTACCGGTTTGCACGTTTTGACTTGGTTTCTGTTGTCATAGCAACTCAATATTTAAGGTTATCAAGACAATAAAGCATGCTTTAACTCATAAAAAAATGACGAAATCCCATGAAACGCGAACTTGATCTGCGACACATGATTACAAAGCCATATACAAAATTTCAGCTCAATATCTCAATGCATGTAGAAAAAAAGTGCGGAAAACTGATTTATTAATATTCTAAGTCCAAAAAGGGGCATAACTCATAAAAAAATTGACGAAATCCCATGAAACGCGAACTTGATCTGTGACACATGATTACAAAGCCATATACAAAATTTCAGCTCAATATCTCAATGCATGTAGAAAAAAAGTGCGGAAAACTGATTTGTCGGACTGACTGACAGATGGACTGACAGATGGACTGACAGATGGACTGACTGACAGATGGACGGAGTGCAAACCTAAAAGTCCCCTTCGGCACGCCGGTAGGGGACTAATAAAGCTTCCGTTCTGTTCTATATTACAGACACATGGTTCGTTTGCACACGTTACGAATGGTGACAAGGAGGATCCAAGAAGATTATAAGCTGGTCGATCAAAAGTCACAAATGGTTCTTAGAAACGTTTTGACCAGTTCCCCCATGTTTAAAGGAGTCGACTTTTGAAAACATTATGACGTAGAAATTGCTCAACAAACTTCCTAACCCTTATCCACATGCAGACGAAGTTTGATGCAAATGATGCGGCTTTTGATATTATTGTGACAAACGTAGACATGGTTAAAAACGAGCAGTTGCTCCTAAGGCTACAATAATTCGAAACGAGCAAGTAATTATTCAATACCTAGTCGGGGATTAAGCTATGAAGTCCAGTGAGCGTTGATCTGTGTTTTCATCTCTGAAAGCGGATCTGTTTCATATCGGTTTGTTATATCTGGTACAAAATCTGGAAGTAAAACCGACATCTTTTAGATTACACACGTTACGAATGGTGACAAGAAGATTCTTAGCCTTTCAGCACATGCAGACAAACTTTGACGTAAATGAATATTAAGCAGACAAATTTTGAAAACATTGGGACAAAAGTAGAAATTGCTAAAAACAAGTTATTTCTCTTTTGCCGCTATGTTTTAAACATCTTTCAAGTAATACAACGTTCATTTAGGTATTTTCCATATTTCTTCCGCCTAGATGTGTTCAAAATCGTCTGTTGCAGATATATTTGTATGTGGGAAAGGATTAATGAGTACTTGAGATGCACTCCATGAAAACGTACTATTTGTTATTTTCTTTCCGTGTAAAGTTTGTGAATATCGATTAAACCTGCACACTTAGCATGTGCGACCAGTGTAGTCTCAGATCAATGTGTGCATCCGCATATATCTGTATCTCGATCTACACTGGTCTATCGAAAGTCACAAATGGTTCTTAGAAACGTTTTGACCTGTTCCCTCATGTAGACGCATTTAAAGGAGTCGACTTTTGAAAACATTATGACGTAGAAATTGCTCAAGAAACTTTCTAACCCTTATCCACATGTAGACGCATTTTGATGCGGCTTTTGAAAACATTGTGACAAACATAGACATGGTTCAAAATGAATAGTTGCTCCTTATGCCACAATTATTCGAAACGAGCAAGTAATGACTTCTTACCTAGTCGGGGGTTGTAGCTCTGACGGTGGTGACGGTGATCTGTGTTTTCATCTGTGAAGGCGCATCTCTTTCATCTCGGTTTTTTATATCTGGAACAAAAACTGAACATGGTTAGCATGTGGAAAGCAAACACATAATTTGTATATTGTAAATAGTTTCAAGATCAATCATATATGAATAAAGCTTATGTTCTAAGAAACATTTTGACCCGTTCTCTCATGTAGACGCATTTTGGTGCATTTGAAGCAGTCGAGTTTTGAAAACCTAGTGACAAAAGTAGAAAATGCTCAACAAACTTCCTAACCCTTTCCTACATGTAGACGCATTTTGATGCATATGATGCAGTTTTTGAAAACATTGTGACATCGGAAGACATGGTTCAAACTGAATAGCTGCTCGATCCTTATGCCACAATTATTCGAAACGAGCAAGTAATTACTTCTTACCTAGTCGGGGGTTGTAGCTCTGACGGTGGTGACGGTGATCTGTGTTTTCATCTGTGAAGGCGCATCTCTTTCATCTCGGTTTTTTATATCTGGAACAAAAACTGAACATGGTTAGCTTGTGGAAAGCAAACACATAATTCGTATATTGTAAATAGTTTCAAGATCAATCATATATGAATAAAGCTTCTGTTCTAAGAAACATTTTGACCCGTTCTCTCATGTAGACGCATTTTGGTGCATTTGAAGCAGTCGAGTTTTGAAAACCTAGTGACAAAAGTAGAAAATGCTCAACAAACTTCCTGACCCTTTCCCACATGTAGACGCATTTTGATGCATATGATGCGGTTTTTGAAAACATTGTGACATCGGAAGACATGGTTCAAACTGAATAGTTGCTCCTTATGCCACAATTATTCGAAACGAGCAAGTAATTACTTCTTACCTAGTCGGGGGTTGTAGCTCTGACGGTGGTGGCGGTGATCTGTGTTTTCATCTGTGAAGGCGCATCATCTCTTTCATCTCGGTGTGTTACATCTGGAACAAAAGCGGAACATGGTTAGCATGTGGAAAGCCATCACATAATTCGTATATTGTAAATAGTTTAAAGATCAATCATATATGAATAAAGCTTCTGTTCTAAGAAACAGTTTGACCAGTTCTCTCATGTAGACGCATTTTGGTGCAATTGAAGCAGTCGAGTTTTGAAAACCTAGTGACAAAAGTAGAAAATGCTCAACAAACGTCCTAACCCTTTCCCACATGTAGACGCATATGGTGCGGCGGTTTTTGAAAACATTGTGACGTCGGAAGA
Source organism: Serripes groenlandicus (assembly GCA_031761405.1). NCBI lineage: Eukaryota > Metazoa > Mollusca > Bivalvia > Cardiida > Cardiidae > Serripes > Serripes groenlandicus. The sequence continues at coordinate 22,538 of JASEVX010000499.1, read as the reverse complement.
CATGGTTCAAAATGAATAGTTGCTACTTCTGCCACAATTATTCGAAACGAGCAAGTAATTACTGCTTACCTAGTCGCGGGTTGTAGCTCTGACGGTGGTGGCGGTGATCTGTGTTTTCATCTGTGAAGGCGCATCATCTCTTTCATCTCGGTGTGTTACATCTGGAACAAAAGCGGAACATGGTTAGCATGTGGAAAGCCATTACATAATTCGTATATTGTAAATAGTTTAAAGATCAATCATATATGAATAAAGCTTCTGTTCTAAGAAACAGTTTGACCCGTTATCTCATGTAGACGCATTTTGGTGCAATTGAAGCAGTCGAGTTTTGAAAACCTAGTGACAAAAGTAGAAAATGCTCAACAAACGTCCTAACCCTTTCCCACATGTAGACGCATGTTGATGCATATGGTGCGGCGGTTTTTGAAACCATTGTTACGTCGGAAGACATGGTTCTAAATGAATTGTTGCTACTTCTGCCACAATTATTCGAAACGAGCAAGTAATTACTGCTTACCTAGTCGCAGGTTGTAGCTCTGACGGTGGTGGCGGTGATCTGAGTTTTCATCTGTGAAGGCGCATCATCTCTTTCATCTCGGTGTGTTACATCTGGAACAAAAGCGGAACATGGTTAGCATGTGGAAAGCCATCACATAATTCGTATATTGTAAATAGTTTAAAGATCAATCATATATGAATAAAGCTTCTGTTCTAAGAAACAGTTTGACCCGTTATCTCATGTAGACGCATTTTGGTGCAATTGAAGCAGTCGAGTTTTGAAAACCTAGTGACAAAAGTAGAAAATGCTCAACAAACTTCCTAACCCTTTCTCACATGTAGACGCATGTTGATGCATATGATGCGGCTTTTGAAAACATTGTGACAAACGTAGACATGGTTCAAATCGAACAGTTGCTCCTTTTCCCACATTTATTCGAAAAAAGCAAGTAATTAATCCTTACCTAGTCGCTGAGTGTAGGAGACGTAGTTCTGAAGTCCACCAGTGTGCTGTGCCTTGATCTGTGAATCTTTCATCTCGGTTGGTTATATCTGGAACGTAAATGAAACCTGTCGACGCATTTCGATGCAATTGAAGCAGTCGAGTATTGAAAACATTGAGACAAAAGTAGAAAATGCTCAACAAACTTCCTAACCCTTTCCCACATGTAGACGCATGTTGATGCATATGATGCGGCTTTTGAAAACATTGTGACAAACGTAGACATGGTTCAAATCGAACAGTTGCTCCTTTTCCCACATTTATTCGAAACGAGCAAGTAATTAATCCTTACCTAGTCGCTGAGTGTAGGAGACGTAGTTCTGAAGTCCACCAGTGTGCTGTGCCTTGATCTGTGAATCTTTCATCTCGGTTGGTTATATCTGGAACGTAAATGAAACATGTAGACGCAATTCGATGCAATTGAAGCAGTCGAGTATTGAAAACATTGTGACAAAAGTAGAAAATGCTCCACAAACTTCCTAACTCTTTCCCACATGTAGACGCATGTTGATGCATAGGATGGGGCTTTTGAAAACATTGTGACAAACGTAGTAGACATGGTTCAAATCGAACAGTTAATGCTCCTTTTCCCACATTTATTCGAAACGAGCAAGTAATTAATCCTTACCTAGTCGCTGCGTGAAGGAGACGTAGTTCTGAAGTCCACCAGTGTGCTGTGCCTTGATCTGTGAATCTTTCATCTCGGTTGGTTATATCTGGAACGTTAATGAAACCTGTAGACGCAGTTCGATGCAATTGAAGCAGTCGAGTATTGAAAACATTGTGACAAAAGTAGAAAATGCTCCACAAACTTCCTTACCCTTTCCCACATGTAGACACATGTTGATGCATAGGATGCGGCTTTTGAAAACATTGTGACAAACGTAGTAGACATGGTTCAAATCGAACAGTTAATGCTCCTTTTCCCACATTTATTCGAAACGAGCAAGTAATTAATCCTTACCTAGTCGCTGCGTGAAGGAGACGTAGTTCTGAAGTCCACCAGTGTGCTGTGCCTTGATCTGTGAATCTTTCATCTCGGTTGGTTATATCTGGAACGTAAATGAAACCTGTAGACGCAGTTCGATGCAATTGAAGCAGTCGAGTATTGAAAACATTGTGACAAAAGAAGAAAATGCTCCACAAACTTCCTAACCCTTTCCCACATGTAGACGCATGTTGATACATAGGATGCGGCTTTTGAAAACATTGTGACAAACGTAGTAGACATTGTTCAAATCGAACAGTTAATGCTCCTTTTCCCACATTTATTCGAATCGAGCAAGTAATTAATCCTTACCTAGTCGCTGCGTGAAGGAGACGTAGTTCTGAAGTCCACCAGTGTGCTGTGCCTTGATCTGTGAATCTTTCATCTCGGTTGGTTATATCTGGAACGTAAATGAAACCTGTAGACGCAGTTCGATGCAATTGAAGCAGTCGAGTATTGAAAACATTGTGACAAAAGTAGAAAATGCTCCACAAACTTCCTAACCCTTTCCCACATGTTGATGCATAGGATGCGGCTTTTGAAAACATTGTGACAAACGTAGTAGACATGGTTCAAATCGAACAGTTAATGCTCCTTTTCCCACATTTATTCGAATCGAGCAAGTAATTAATCCTTACCTAGTCGCTGCGTGAAGGAGACGTAGTTCTGAAGTCCACCAGTGTGCTGTGCCTTGATCTGTGAATCTTTCATCTCGGTTGGTTATATCTGGAACGTAAATGAAACCTGTAGACGCAGTTCGATGCAATTGAAGCAGTCGAGTATTGAAAACATTGTGACAAAAGTAGAAAATGCTCTACAAACTTCCTAACCCTTTCCCACATGTAGACGCATGTTGATGCATAGGATGCGGCTTTTGAAAACATTGTGACAAACGTAGTAGACATGGTTTAAATTGAACAGTTAATGCTCCTTTTCCCACATTTATTCGAAACGAGCAAGTAATTAATCCTTACCTAGTCGCTGCGTGAAGGAGACGTAGTTCTGAAGTCCACCAGTGTGCTGTGCCTTGATCTGTGCCTTGATCTGTGAATCTTTCATCTCGGTTGGTTATATCTGGAACGTAAATGAAACCTGTAGACGCAGTTCGATGCAATTGAAGCGGTCGAGTATTGAAAACATTGTGACAAAAGTAGAAAATGCTCCACAAACTTCCTAACTCTTTCCCACATGTAGACGCACGTTGATGCGGCTTTTGAAAACATTGTGACAAACGTAGTAGACATGGTTCAAATCGAACAGTTAATGCTCCTTTTCCCACATTTTTTCGAAACGAGCAAGTAATTAATCCTTACCTAGTCGCTGCGTGAAGGAGACGTAGTTCTGAAGTCCACCAGTGTGCTGTGCCTTGATCTGTGAATCTTTCATCTCGGTTGGTTATATCTGGAACGTAAATGAAACCTGTAGACGCAGTTCGAAGCAATTGAAGCAGTCGAGTATTGAAAACATTGTGACAAAAGTAGAAAATGCTCTACAAACTTCCTAACCCTTTCCCACATGTAGACGCATGTTGATGCATAGGATGCAGCTTTTGAAAACATTGTGACAAACGTAGTAGACATGGTTCAAATCGAACAGTTAATGCTCCTTTTCCCACATTTATTCGAAACAAGCAAGTAATTAATCCTTACCTAGTCGCTGCGTGAAGGAGACGTAGTTCTGAAGTCCACCAGTGTGCTGTGCCTTGATCTGTGAATCTTTCATCTCGGTTGGTTATATCTGGAACGTAAATGAAACCTGTAGACGCAGTTCGATGCAATTGAAGCAGTCGAGTATTGAAAACATTGTGACAAAAGTAGAAAATGCTCCACAAACTTCCTAACTCTTTCCCACATGTAGACGCATGTTGATGCATAGGATGGGGCTTTTGAAAACATTGTGACAAACGTAGTAGACATGGTTTAAATCGAACAGTTAATGCTCCTTTTCCCACATTTATTCGAAACGAGCAAGTAATTAATCCTTACCTAGTCGCTGCGTGAAGGAGACGTAGTTCTGAAGTCCACCAGTGTGCTGTGCCTTGATCTGTGAATCTTTCATCTCGGTTGGTTATATCTGGAACGTAAATGAAACCTGTAGACGCAGTTCGAAGCAATTGAAGCAGTCGAGTATTGAAAACATTGTGACAAAAGTAGAAAATGCTCTACAAACTTCCTAACCCTTTCCCACATGTAGACGCATGTTGATGCATAGGATGCGGCTTTTGAAAACATTGTGACAAACGTAGTAGACATGGTTCAAATCGAACAGTTAATGCTCCTTTTCCCACATTTATTCGAAACGAGCAAGTAATTAATCCTTACCTAGTCGCTGCGTGAAGGAGACGTAGTTCTGAAGTCCACCAGTGTGCTGTGCCTTGATCTGTGAATCTTTCATCTCGGTTGGTTATATCTGGAACGTAAATGAAACCTCTAGACGCAGTTCGATGCAATTGAAGCAGTCGAGTATTGAAAACATTGTGACAAAAGTAGAAAATGCTCCACAAACTTCCTAACTCTTTCCCACATGTAGACGCATGTTGATGCATAGGATGGGGCTTTTGAAAACATTGTGACAAACGTAGTAGACATGGTTTAAATCGAACAGTTAATGCTCCTTTTCCCACATTTATTCGAAACGAGCAAGTAATTAATCCTTACCTAGTCGCTGCGTGAAGGAGACGTAGTTCTGAAGTCCACCAGTGTGCTGTGCCTTGATCTGTGAATCTTTCATCTCGGTTGGTTATATCTGGAACGTAAATGAAACCTGTAGACGCAGTTCGAAGCAATTGAAGCAGTCGAGTATTGAAAACATTGTGACAAAAGTAGAAAATGCTCTACAAACTTCCTAACCCTTTCCCACATGTAGACGCATGTTGATGCATAGGATGCGGCTTTTGAAAACATTGTGACAAACGTAGTAGACATGGTTTAAATCGAACAGTTAATGCTCCTTTTCCCACATTTATTCGAAACGAGCAAGTAATTAATCCTTACCTAGTCGCTGCGTGAAGGAGACGTAGTTCTGAAGTCCACCAGTGTGCTGTGCCTTGATCTGTGCCTTGATCTGTGTCTTGATCTGTGAATCTTTCATCTCGGTTGGTTATATCTGGAACGTAAATGAAACCTGTAGACGCAGTTCGATGCAATTGAAGCAGTCGAGTATTGAAAACATTGTGACAAAAGTAGAAAATGCTCCACAAACTTCCTAACCCTTTCCCACATGTAGACGCATGTTGATGCATAGGATGCGGCTTTTGAAAACATTGTGACAAACGTAGTAGACATGGTTCAAATCGAACAGTTAATGCTCCTTTTCCCACATTTATTCGAAACGAGCAAGTAATTAATCCTTACCTAGTCGCTGCGTGAAGGAGACGTAGTTCTGAAGTCCACCAGTGTGCTGTGCCTTGATCTGTGAATCTTTCATCTCGGTTGGTTATATCTGGAACGTAAATGAAACCTGTAGACGCAGTTCGAAGCAATTGAAGCAGTCGAGTATTGAAAACATTGTGACAAAAGTAGAAAATGCTCTACAAACTTCCTAACCCTTTCCCACATGTAGACGCATGTTGATGCATAGGATGCGGCTTTTGAAAACATTGTGACAAACGTAGTAGACATGGTTCAAATCGAACAGTTAATGCTCCTTTTCCCACATTTATTCGAAACGAGCAAGTAATTAATCCTTACCTAGTCGCTGCGTGAAGGAGACGTAGTTCTGAAGTCCACCAGTGTGCTGTGCCTTGATCTGTGAATCTTTCATCTCGGTTGGTTATATCTGGAACGTAAATGAAACCTGTAGACGCAGTTCGATGCAATTGAAGCAGTCGAGTATTGAAAACATTGTGACAAAAGTAGAAAATGCTCCACAAACTTCCTAACTCTTTCCCACATGTAGACGCATGTTGATGCATAGGATGGGGCTTTTGAAAACATTGTGACAAACGTAGTAGACATGGTTTAAATCGAACAGTTAATGCTCCTTTTCCCACATTTATTCGAAACGAGCAAGTAATTAATCCTTACCTAGTCGCTGCGTGAAGGAGACGTAGTTCTGAAGTCCACCAGTGTGCTGTGCCTTGATCTGTGTCTTGATCTGTGAATCTTTCATCTCGGTTGGTTATATCTGGAACATAAATGAAACCTGTAGACGCAGTTCGATGCAATTGAAGCAGTCGAGTATTGAAAACATTGTGACAAAAGTAGAAAATGCTCCACAAACTTCCTAACTCTTTCCCACATGTAGACGCATGTTGATGCATAGGATGGGGCTTTTGAAAACATTGTGACAAACGTAGTAGACATGGTTTAAATCGAACAGTTAATGCTCCTTTTCCCACATTTATTCGAAACGAGCAAGTAATTAATCCTTACCTAGTCGCTGCGTGAAGGAGACGTAGTTCTGAAGTCCACCAGTGTGCTGTGCCTTGATCTGTGCCTTGATCTGTGTCTTGATCTGTGAATCTTTCATCTCGGTTGGTTATATCTGGAACGTAAATGAAACCTGTAGACGCAGTTCGATGCAATTGAAGCAGTCGAGTATTGAAAACATTGTGACAAAAGTAGAAAATGCTCCACAAACTTCCTAACCCTTTCCCACATGTAGACGCATGTTGATGCATAGGATGCGGCTTTTGAAAACATTGTGACAAACGTAGTAGACATGGTTCAAATCGAACAGTTAATGCTCCTTTTCCCACATTTATTCGAAACGAGCAAGTAATTAATCCTTACCTAGTCGCTGCGTGAAGGAGACGTAGTTCTGAAGTCCACCAGTGTGCTGTGCCTTGACCTGTGAATCTTTCATCTCGGTTGGTTATATCTGGAACGTAAATGAAACCTGTAGACGCAGTTTGATGCAATTGAAGCAGTCGAGTATTGAAAACATTGTGACAAAAGTAGAAAATGCTCCACAAACTTCCTAACCCTTTCCCACATGTAGACGCATGTTGATGCATGGGACGCGGCTTTTGAAAACATTGTGACAAACGTAGTAGACATGGTTCAAATCGAACAGTTAATGCTCCTTTTCCCACATTTATTCAAAACGAGCAAGTAATTAATCCTTACCTAGTCGCTGCGTGAAGGAGACGTAGTTCTGAAGTCCACCAGTGTGCTGTGCCTTGATCTGTGAATCTTTCATCTCGGTTGGTTATATCTGGAACGTTAATGAAACCTGTAGACGCAGTTCGATGCAATTGAAGCAGTCGAGTATTGAAAACATTGTGACAAAAGTAGAAAATGCTCCACAAACTTCCTTACCCTTTCCCACATGTAGACACATGTTGATGCATAGGATGCGGCTTTTGAAAACATTGTGACAAACGTAGTAGACATGGTTCAAATCGAACAGTTAATGCTCCTTTTCCCACATTTATTCGAAACGAGCAAGTAATTAATCCTTACCTAGTCGCTGCGTGAAGGAGACGTAGTTCTGAAGTCCACCAGTGTGCTGTGCCTTGATCTGTGCCTTGATCTGTGTCTTGATCTTTGAATCTTTCATCTTGGTTGGTTATATCTGGAACGTAAATGAAACCTGTAGACGCAGTTCGATGCAATTGAAGCAGTCGAGTATTGAAAACATTGTGACAAAAGTAGAAAATGCTCCACAAACTTCCTAACCCTTTCCCACATGTAGACGCATGTTGATGCATAGGATGCGGCTTTTGAAAACATTGTGACAAACGTAGTAGACATGGTTCAAATCGAACAGTTAATGCTCCTTTTCCCACATTTATTCGAATCGAGCAAGTAATTAATCCTTACCTAGTCGCTGCGTGAAGGAGACGTAGTTCTGAAGTCCACCAGTGTGCTGTGCCTTGATCTGTGAATCTTTCATCTCGGTTGGTTATATCTGGAACGTAAATGAAACCTGTAGACGCAGTTCGATGCAATTGAAGCAGTCGAGTATTGAAAACATTGTGACAAAAGTAGAAAATGCTCCACAAACTTCCTTACCCTTTCCCACATGTAGACACATGTTGATGCATAGGATGCGGCTTTTGAAAACATTGTGACAAACGTAGTAGACATGGTTCAAATCGAACAGTTAATGCTCCTTTTCCCACATTTATTCGAAACGAGCAAGTAATTAATCCTTACCTAGTCGCTGCGTGAAGGAGACGTAGTTCTGAAGTCCACCAGTGTGCTGTGCCTTGATCTGTGAATCTTTCATCTCGGTTGGTTATATCTGGAACGTAAATGAAACCTGTAGATGCAGTTCGATGCAATTGAAGCAGTCGAGTATTGAAAACATTGTGACAAAAGTAGAAAATGCTCCACAAACTTCCTAACCCTTTCCCACATGTAGACGCATGTTGATGCATAGGATGCAGCTTTTGAAAACATTGTGACAAACGTAGTAGACATGGTTCAAATCGAACAGTTAATGCTGCTTTTCCCACATTTATTCGAATCGAGCAAGTAATTAATCCTTACCTAGTCGCTGCGTGAAGGAGACGTAGTTCTGAAGTCCACCAGTGTGCTGTGCCTTGATCTGTGAATCTTTCATCTAGGTTGGTTATATCTGGAACCCCGTGCCTACATTCAATGTTGAAAAGCCTTAATGACTCCCCAAGTAGACACGACATGACCTAAATATAATGAAACCGTGCCTAGAATGACACCTTAAACCTTAAATCTCCTCTCTTTGCTGCCTCTTAAGGAGAAAGAAAGGACCTCGTGCCTACATTCAATGTTGAAAAGCCTTAATGACTCCCCAAGTAGACACGACATGACCTAAATAGAATGAAACCGTGCCTAGAATGACACCTTAAACCTTAAATCTCCTCTCTTTGCTGCCTCTTAAGGAGAAAGAAAGGACCTCGTGCCTACATTCAATGTTGAAAAGCCTTAATGACTCCCCAAGTAGACACGACATGACCTAAATAGAATGCAACCGTGCCTAGAATGACACCTTAAACCTTAAATCTCCTCTCTTTGCTGCCTCTTAAGGAGAAAGAAAGGACCTCGTGCCTACATTCAATGTTGAAAAGCCTTAATGACTCCCCAAGTATTTTTGTTTGGAGTTTAATGCCGCTTTCAACAGCTTTGGTCATATCACGGCGGTCAGTGCACCTACCCATGTTTTCCTGGCTTTCCCACACCAGTACTTACACAACATTCTTTGGAAGCCACTGACTACTTTCTCACATAGATCAGAGGTGAGAGGCAATGGAAAACATCGCCCGAAAGAATGTCGCCGCAACCGGGCTCCCCAAGTAGACACGACATGACCTAAATATAATGAAACCGTGCCTAGAATGACACCTTAAACCTTAAATCTCCTCTCTTTGCTGCCTCTTAAGGAGAAAGAAAGGACCTCGTGCCTGCATTCAATGTTGAAAAGCCTTAATGACTCCCCAAGTAGACACGACATGACCTAAATATAATGAAACCGTGCCTAGAATGACACCTTAAACCTTAAATCTCCTCTCTTTGCTGCCTCTTAAGGAGAAAGAAAGGACCTCGTGCCTACATTCAATGTTGAAAAGCCTTAATGACTCCCCAAGTAGACACGACATGACCTAAATATAATGAAACCGTGCCTAGAATGACACCTTAAACCTTAAATCTCCTCTCTTTGCTGCCTCTTAAGGAGAAAGAAAGGACCTCGTGCCTACATTCAATGTTGAAAAGCCTTAATGACTCCCCAAGTAGACACGACATGACCTAAATATAATGAAACCGTGCCTAGAATGACACCTTAAACCTTAAATCTCCTCTCTTTGCTGCCTCTTAAGGAGAAAGAAAGGACCTCGTGCCTACATTCAATGTTGAAAAGCCTTAATGACTCCCCAAGTAGACACGACATGACCTAAATATAATGAAACCGTGCCTAGAATGACACTTTAAACCTTAAATCTCCTCTCTTTGCTGCCTCTTAAGGAGAAAGAAAGGACCTCGTGCCTACATTCAATGTTGAAAAGCCTTAATGACTCCCCAAGTAGACACGACATGACCTAAATATAATGAAACCGTGCCTAGAATGACACCTTAAACCTTAAATCTCCTCTCTTTGATGCCTCTTAAGGAGAAAGAAAGGACATCGTGCCTACATTCAATGTTGAAAAGCCTTAATGACTCCCCAAGTAGACACGACATGACCTAAATATAATGAAACCGTGCCTAGAATGACACCTTAAACCTTAAATCTCCTCTCTTTGCTGCCTCTTAAGGAGAAAGAAAGGACCTCGTGCCTACATTCAATGTTGAAAAGCCTTAATGACTCCCCAAGTAGACACGACATGACCTAAATATAATGAAACCGTGCCTAGAATGACACCTTAAACCTTAAATCTCCTCTCTTTGCTGCCTCTTAAGGAGAAAGAAAGGACCTCCTGCCTACATTCAATGTTGAAAAGCCTTAATGACTCCCCAAGTAGACACAACATGACCTAAATATAATGAAACCGTGCCTAGAATGACACCTTAAACCTTAAATCTCCTCTTTGCTGCCTCTTAAGGAGAAAGAAAGGACCTCGTGCCTACATTCAATGTTGAAAAGCCTTAATGACTCCCCAAGTAGACACGACATGACCTAAATAGAATGAAACCGTGCCTAGAATGACACATTAAACCTTAAATCTCCTCTCTTTGCTGCCTCTTAAGGAGAAAGAAAGGACATCGTGCCTACATTCAATGTTGAAAAGCCTTAATGACTCCCCAAGTAGACACGACATGACCTAAATATAATGAAACCGTGCCTAGAATGACACCTTAAACCTTAAATCTCCTCTCTTTGCTGCCTCTTAAGGAGAAAGAAAGGACATCGTGCCTACACGGGCCTTCTGGGGCTAGGTTACAGACGAATGGAAAAGTTTCTGTCATTGCATTTATAAACATTATGTGAATGCTTGTTTTATATTTTAATGTTTAATTACATTGTTGAATTTCATGTTCAATGTATGATTGTTGAGGGCCACAGGGAAAAATAGTGTAACTAACTGTGTTACCCTCATTAAATAAAGTATTATTATTATTATTATTATTATTATTATTATTACATTCAATGTTGAAAAGCCTTAATGACTCCCCAAGTAGACACGACATGACCTAAATATAATGAAACCGTGCCTAGAATGACACCTTAAACCTTAAATCTCCTCTCTTTGCTGCCTCTTAAGGAGAAAGAAAGGACCTCGTGCCTACATTCAATGTTGAAAAGCCTTAATGACTCCCCAAGTAGACACGACATGACCTAAATATAATGAAACCGTGCCTAGAATGACACCTTAAACCTTAAATCTCCTCTCTTTGCTGCCTCTTAAGGAGAAAGAAAGGACCTCGTGCCTACATTCAATGTTGAAAAGCCTTAATGACTCCCCAAGTAGACACGACATGACCGAAATAGAATGAAACCGTGCCTAGAATGACACCTTAAACCTTAATTGTCCTGTCTTTCCTGCCTCTTAAGGAGAAAGAAAGGACCTCGTGCCTACATTCAATGTTGAAAAGCCTTAATGACTCCCCAAGTAGACACGACATGACCTAAATATAATGAAACCGTGCATAGAATGACACCTTAAACCTTAAATCTCCTCTCTTTGCTGCCTCTTAAGGAGAAAGAAAGGACCTCGTGCCTACATTCAATGTTGAAAAGCCTTAATGACTCCCCAAGTAGACACGACATGACCTAAATATAATGAAAACGTGCCTAGAATGACACCTTAAACCTTAAATCTCCTCTCTTTGCTGCCTCTTAAGGAGAAAGAAAGGACCTCGTGCCTACATTCAATGTTGAAAAGCCTTAATGACTCCCCAAGTAGACACGACATGACCTAAATATAATGAAACCGTGCCTAGAATGACACCTTAAACCTTAAATCTCCTCTCTTTGCTGCCTCTTAAGGAGAAAGAAAGGACCTCGTGCCTACATTCAATGTTGAAAAGCCTTAATGACTCCCCAAGTAGACACGACATGACCTAAATATAATGAAACCGTGCCTAGAATGACACCGTAAACCTTAAATCTCCTCTCTTTGCTGCCTCTTAAGGAGAAAGAAAGGACATCGTGCCTACGTTCAATGTTGAAAAGCCTTAATGACTCCCCAAGTAGACACGACATGACCTAAATATAATGAAACCGTGCCTAGAATGACACCTTAAACCTTAAATCTCCTCTCTTTGCTGCCTCTTAAGGAGAAAGAAAGGACCTCGTGCCTACATTCAATGTTGAAAAGCCTTAAAGACTCACCAAGTAGACACGACATGACCTAAATATAATGAAACCGTGCCTAGAATGACACCTTAAACCTTAAATCTCCTCTCTTTGCTGCCTCTTAAGGAGAAAGAAAGGACCTCGTGCCTACATTCAATGTTGAAAAGCCTTAATGACTCCCCAAGTAGACACGACATGACCTAAATATAATGAAACTGTGCCTAGAATGACACCTTAAACCTTAAATCTCCTCTCTTTGCTGCCTCTTAAGGAGAAAGAAAGGACCTCGTGCCTACATTCAATGTTGAAAAGCCTTAATGACTCCCCAAGTAGACACGACATGACCTAAATATAATGAAACCGTGCCTAGAATGACACCTTAAACCTTAAATCTCCTCTCTTTGCTGCCTCTTAAGGAGAAAGAAAGGACCTCGTGCCTACATTCAATGTTGAAAAGCCTTAATGACTCCCCAAGTAGACACGACATGACCTAAATATAATGAAACCGTGCCTAGAATGACACCTTAAACCTTAAATCTCCTCTCTTTGCTGCCTCTTAAGGAGAAAGAAAGGACCTCGTGCCTACATTCAATGTTGAAAAGCCTTAATGACTCCCCAAGTAGACACGACATGACCGAAATAGAATGAAACCGTGCCTAGAATGACACCTTAAACCTTAATTGTCCTGTCTTTCCTGCCTCTTAAGGAGAAAGAAAGGACCTCGTGCCTACATTCAATGTTGAAAAGCCTTAATGACTCCCCAAGTAGACACGACATGACCTAAATATAATGAAACCGTGCATAGAATGACACCTTAAACCTTAAATCTCCTCTCTTTGCTGCCTCTTAAGGAGAAAGAAAGGACCTCGTGCCTACATTCAATGTTGAAAAGCCTTAATGACTCCCCAAGTAGACACGACATGACCTAAATATAATGAAACCGTGCCTAGAATGACACCTTAAACCTTAAATCTCCTCTCTTTGCTGCCTCTTAAGGAGAAAGAAAGGACCTCGTGCCTACATTCAATGTTGAAAAGCCTTAATGACTCCCCAAGTAGACACGACATGACCTAAATATAATGAAACCGTGCCTAGAATGACACCTTAAACCTTAAATCTCCTCTCTTTGCTGCCTCTTAAGGAGAAAGAAAGGACCTCGTGCCTACATTCAATGTTGAAAAGCCTTAATGACTCCCCAAGTAGACACGACATGACCTAAATATAATGAAACCGTGCCTAGAATGACACCTTAAACCTTAAATCTCCTCTCTTTGCTGCCTCTTAAGGAGAAAGAAAGGACATCGTGCCTACACGGGCCTTCTGGGGCTAGGTTACAGACGAATGGAAAAGTTTCTGTCATTGCATTTATAAACATTATGTGAATGCTTGTTTTATATTTTAATGTTTAATTACATTGTTGAATTTCATGTTCAATGTATGATTGTTGAGGGCCACAGGGAAGATTAGTGTAACTGTGTTACCCTCATTAAATAAAGTATTATTATTATTATTATTATTATTATTATTATTACATTCAATGTTGAAAAGCCTTAATGACTCCCCAAGTAGACACGACATGACCTAAATATAATGAAACCGTGCCTAGAATGACACCTTAAACCTTAAATCTCCTCTCTTTGCTGCCTCTTAAGGAGAAAGAAAGGACATCGTGCCTACATTCAATGTTGAAAAGCCTTAATGACTCCCCAAGTAGACACGACATGACCTAAATATAATGAAACCGTGCCTAGAATGACACCTTAAACCTTAAATCTCCTCTCTTTGCTGCCTCTTAAGGAGAAAGAAAGGACCTCGTGCCTACATTCAATGTTGAAAAGCTTTAATGACTCCCCAAGTAGACACGACATGACCGAAATAGAATGAAACCGTGCCTAGAATGACACCTTAATTGTCCTGTCTTTCCTGCCTCGTCAGGAGAAAGAAAGGACCCGTGCCTACATTCAATGTTGAAAAGCCTTAATGACTCCCCAAGTAGACACGACATGACCTAAATATAATGAAACCGTGCCTAGAATGACACCTTAAACCTTAAATCTCCTCTCTTTGCTGCCTCTTAAGGAGAAAGAAAGGACCTCGTGCCTACATTCAATGTTGAAAAGCCTTAATGACTCCCCAAGTAGACACGACATGACCTAAATATAATGAAACCGTGCCTAGAATGACACCTTAAACCTTAAATCTCCTCTCTTTGCTGCCTCTTAAGGAGAAAGAAAGGACCTCGTGCCTACATTCAATGTTGAAAAGCCTTAATGACTCCCCAAGTAGACACGACATGACCTAAATATAATGAAACCGTGCCTAGAATGACACCTTAAACCTTAAATCTCCTCTCTTTGCTGCCTCTTAAGGAGAAAGAAAGGACCTCGTGCCTACATTCAATGTTGAAAAGCCTTAATGACTCCCCAAGTAGACATGACATGACCTAAATATAATGAAACCGTGCCTAGAATGACACCTTAAACCTCCTCTCTTTGCTGCCTCTTAAGGAGAAAGAAAGGACCTCGTGCCTACATTCAATGTTGAAAAGCCTTAATGACTCCCGAAGTAGACACGACATGACCTAAATATAATGAAACCGTGCCTAGAATGACACCTTAAACCTTAAATCTCCTCTCTTTGCTGCCTCTTAAGGAGAAAGAAAGGACATCGTGCCTACATTCAATGTTGTGAAAAGCCTTAATGACTCCCCAAGTAGACACGACATGACCTAAATATAATGAAACCGTGCCTAGAATGACACCTTAAACCTTAAATCTCCTCTCTTTGCTGCCTCTTAAGGAGAAAGAAAGGACCTCGTGCCTACATTCAATGTTGAAAAGCCTTAATGACTCCCCAAGTAGACACGACATGACCTAAATATAATGAAACCGTGCCTAGAATGACACCTTAAACCTTAAATCTCCTCTCTTTGCTGCCTCTTAAGGAGAAAGAAAGGACCTCGTGCCTACATTCAATGTTGAAAAGCCTTAATGACTCCCCAAGTAGACACGACATGACCTAAATAGAATGCAACGGTGCCTAGAATGACACCTTAAACCTTAAATCTCCTCTCTTTGCTGCCTCTTAAGGAGAAAGAAAGGACCTCGTGCCTACATTCAATGTTGAAAAGCCTTAATGACTCCCCAAGTATTTTTGTTTGGAGTTTAACGCCGCTTTCAACAGCTTTGGTCATATCACGGCGGTCAGTGCACCTACCCATGTTTTCCTGGCTTTCCCACACCAGTACTTACACAACATTCTTTCGAAGCCACTGACTACTTTCTCACATAGATCAGAGGTGAGAGGCAATGGAAAACATCGCCCGAAAGAATGTCGCCGCAACCGGGCTCCCCAAGTAGACACGACATGACCTAAATATAATGAAACCGTGCCTAGAATGACACCTTAAACCTTAAATCTCCTCTCTTTGCTGCCTCTTAAGGAGAAAGAAAGGACCTCGTGCCTACATTCAATGTTGAAAAGCCTTAATGACTCCCCAAGTAGACACGACATGACCTAAATATAATAAAACCGTTCCTAGAATGACACCTTAAACCTTAAATCTCCTCTCTTTGCTGCCTTTTAAGGAGAAAGAAAGGACCTCGTGCCTACATTCAATGTTGAAAAGCCTTAATGACTCCCCAAGTAGACACGACATGACCTAAATATAATGAAACCGTGCCTAGAATGACACCTTAAACCTTAAATCTCCTCTCTTTGCTGCCTCTTAAGGAGAAAGAAAGGACCTCGTGCCTACATTCAATGTTGAAAAGCCCTAATGACTCCCCAAGTAGACACGACATGACCTAAATATAATGAAACCGTTCCTAGAATGACACCTTAAACCTTAAATCTCCTCTCTTTGCTGCCTCTTAAGGAGAAAGAAAGGACCTCGTGCCTACATTCAATGTTGAAAAGCCTTAATGACTCCCCAAGTAGACACGACATGACCTAAATATAATGAAACCGTGCCTAGAATGACACCTTAAACCTTAAATCTCCTCTCTTTGCTGCCTCTTAAGGGGAAAGAAAGGACCTCGTGCCTACATTCAATGTTGAAAAACCTTAATGACTCCCCAAGTAGACACGACATGACCGAAATAGAATGAAACCGTGCCTAGAATGACACCTTAAACCTTAATTGTCCTGTCTTTCCTGCCTCGTCAGGAGAAAGAAAGGACCCGTGCCTACATTCAATGTTGAAAAGCCTTAATGACTCCCCAAGTCGACACGACATGACCTAAATATAATGAAACCGTGCCTAGAATGACACCTTAAACCTTAAATCTCCTCTCTTTGCTGCCTCTTAAGGAGAAAGAAAGGACCCCATGCCTACATTCAATGTTGAAAAGCCTTAATGACTCCCCAAGTAGACACGACATGACCTAAATATAATGAAACCGTGCCTAGAATGACACCTTAAACCTTAAATCTCCTCTCTTTGCTGCCTCTTAAGGAGAAAGAAAGGACCTTGTGCCTACATTCAATGTTGAAAAGCCTTAATGACTCCCCAAGTAGACACGACATGACCTAAATATAATGAAACCGTGCCTAGAATGACACCTTAAACCTTAAATCTCCTCTCTTTGCTGCCTCTTAAGGAGAAAGAAAGGACCTCGTGCCTACATTCAATGTTGAAAAGCCTTAATGACTCCCCAAGTAGACACGACATGACCTAAATATAATGAAACCGTGCCTAGAATGACACCTTAAACCTTAAATCTCCTCTCTTTGCTGCCTCTTAAGGAGAAAGAAAGGATCTCGTGCCTACATTCAATGTTGAAAAGCCTTAATGACTCCCCAAGTAGACACGACATGACCCAAATAGAATGAAACCGTGCCTAGAATGACACCTTAAACCTTAATTGTCCTGTCTTTCCTGCCTCGTCAGGAGACAGAAAGGACCCGTGCCTACATTCAATGTTGAAAAGCCTTAATGACTCCCCAAGTCGACACGACATGACCTAAATATAATGAAACTGTGCCTAAAATGACACCTTAAACCTTAAATCTCCTCTCTTTGCTGCCTCTTAAGGAGAAAGAAAGGACCCCATGCCTACATTCAATGTTGAAAAGCCTTAATGACTCCCCAAGTAGACACGACATGACCTAAATATAATGAAACCGTGCCTAGAATGACACCTTAAACCTTAAATCTCCTCTCTTTGCTGCCTCTTAAGGAGAAAGAAAGGACCTCGTGCCTACATTCAATGTTGAAAAGCCTTAATGACTCCCCAAGTAGACACGACATGACCTAAATATAATGAAACCGTGCCTAGAATGACACCTTAAACCTTAAATCTCCTCTCTTTGCTGCCTCTTAAGGAGAAAGAAAGGACCTCGTGCCTACATTCAATGTTGAAAAGCCTTAATGACTCCCCAAGTAGACACGACATGACCGAAATAGAATGAAACCGTGCCTAGAATGACACCTTAAAACTTAATTGTCCTGTCTTTCCTGCCTCGTCAGGAGAAAGAAAGGACCCGTGCCTACATTCAATGTTGAAAAGCCTTAATGACTCCCCAAGTCGACACGACATGACCTAAATATAATGAAACCGTGCCTAGAATGACACCTTAAACCTTAAATCTCCTCTCTTTGCTGCCTCTTAAGGAGAAAGAAAGGACCTCGTGCCTACATTCAATGTTGAAAAGCCTTAATGACTCCCCAAGTAGACACGACATGACCTAAATATAATGAAACCGTGCCTAGAATGACACCTTAAACCTTAAATCTCCTCTCTTTGCTGCCTCTTAAGGAGAAAGGACCTCGTGCCTACATTCAATGTTGAAAAGCCTTAATGACTCCCCAAGTAGACACGACATGACCTAAATATAATGAAATCGTGCCTAGAATGACACCTTAAACCTTAAATCTCCTCTCTTTGCTGCCTCTTAAGGAGAAAGAAAGGACCTCGTGCCTACATTCAATGTTGAAAAGCCTTAATGACTCCCCAAGTAGACACGACATGACCTAAATATAATGAAACCGTGCCTAGAATGACACCTTAAACCTTAAATCTCCTCTCTTTGCTGCCTCTTAAGGAGAAAGAAAGGACCTCGTGCCTACATTCAATGTTGAAAAGCCTTAATGACTCCCCAAGTAGACACGACATGACCTAAATATAATGAAACCGTGCCTAGAATGACACCTTAAACCTTAAATCTCCTCTCTTTGCTGCCTCTTAAGGAGAAAGAAAGGACCTCGTGCCTACATTCAATGTTGAAAAGCCTTAATGACTCCCCAAGTAGACACGACATGACCTAAATATAATGAAACCGTGCCTAGAATGACACCTTAAACCTTAAATCTCCTCTCTTTGATGCCTCTTAAGGAGAAAGAAAGGACATCGTGCCTACATTCAATGTTGAAAAGCCTTAATGACTCCCCAAGTAGACACGACATGACCTAAATATAATGAAACCGTGCCTAGAATGACACCTTAAACCTTAATTCTCCTCTCTTTGCTGCCTCTTAAGGAGAAAGAAAGGACCTCGTGCCTACATTCAATGTTGAAAAGCCTTAATGACTCCCCAAGTAGACACGACACGACCTAAATATAATGAAACCGTGCCTAGAATGACACCTTAAACCTTAAATCTCCTCTCTTTGCTGCCTCTTAAGGAGAAAGAAAGGACCTCGTGCCTATATTCAATGTTGAAAAGCCTTAATGACTCCCCAAGTAGACACGACATGACCTAAATATAATGAAACCGTGCCTAGAATGACACCTTAAACCTTAAATCTCCTCTCTTTGCTGCCTCTTAAGGAGAAAGAAAGGACATCGTGCCTACACGGGCCTTCTGGGGCTAGGTTACAGACGAATGGAAAAGTTTCTGTCATTGCATTTATAAACATTATGTGAATGCTTGTTTTATATTTTAATGTTTAATTACATTGTTGAATTTCATGTTCAATGTATGATTGTTGAGGGCCACAGGGAAGATTAGTGTAACTAACTGTGTTACCCTCATTAAATAAAGTATTATTATTATTATTATTATTATTATTATTATTACATTCAATGTTGAAAAGCCTTAATGACTCCCCAAGTAGACACGACATGACCTAAATATAATGAAACCGTGCCTAGAATGACACCTTAAACCTTAAATCTCCTCTCTTTGCTGCCTCTTAAGGAGAAAGAAAGGACCTCGTGCCTACATTCAATGTTGAAAAGCCTTAATGACTCCCCAAGTAGACACGACATGACCTAAATATAATGAAACCGTGCCTAGAATGACACCTTAAACCTTAAATCTCCTCTCTTTGCTGCCTCTTAAGGAGAAAGAAAGGATCTCGTGCCTACATTCAATGTTGAAAAGCCTTAATGACTCCCCAAGTAGACACGACATGACCCAAATAGAATGAAACCGTGCCTAGAATGACACCTTAAACCTTAATTGTCCTGTCTTTCCTGCCTCGTCAGGAGACAGAAAGGACCCGTGCCTACATTCAATGTTGAAAAGCCTTAATGACTCCCCAAGTCGACACGACATGACCTAAATATAATGAAACTGTGCCTAAAATGACACCTTAAACCTTAAATCTCCTCTCTTTGCTGCCTCTTAAGGAGAAAGAAAGGACCCCATGCCTACATTCAATGTTGAAAAGCCTTAATGACTCCCCAAGTAGACACGACATGACCTAAATATAATGAAACCGTGCCTAGAATGACACCTTAAACCTTAAATCTCCTCTCTTTGCTGCCTCTTAAGGAGAAAGAAAGGACCTCGTGCCTACATTCAATGTTGAAAAGCCTTAATGACTCCCCAAGTAGACACGACATGACCTAAATATAATGAAACCGTTCCTAGAATGACACCTTAAACCTTAAATCTCCTCTCTTTGCTGCCTTTTAAGGAGAAAGAAAGGACCTCGTGCCTACATTCAATGTTGAAAAGCCTTAATGACTCCCCAAGTAGACACGACATGACCTAAATATAATGAAACCGTGCCTAGAATGACACCTTAAACCTTAAATCTCCTCTCTTTGCTGCCTCTTAAGGAGAAAGAAAGGACCTCGTGCCTACATTCAATGTTGAAAAGCCTTAATGACTCCCCAAGTAGACACGACATGACCTAAATATAATGAAACCGTTCCTAGAATGACACCTTAAACCTTAAATCTCCTCTCTTTGCTGCCTCTTAAGGAGAAAGAAAGGACCTCGTGCCTACATTCAATGTTGAAAAGCCTTAATGACTCCCCAAGTAGACACGACATGACCTAAATATAATGAAACCGTGCCTAGAATGACACCTTAAACCTTAAATCTCCTCTCTTTGCTGCCTCTTAAGGAGAAAGAAAGGACCTCGTGCCTACATTCAATGTTGAAAAGCCTTAATGACTCCCCAAGTAGACACGACATGACCGAAATAGAATGAAACCGTGCCTAGAATGACACCTTAAACCTTAATTGTCCTGTCTTTCCTGCCTCGTCAGGAGAAAGAAAGGACCCGTGCCTACATTCAATGTTGAAAAGCCTTAATGACTCCCCAAGTCGACACGACATGACCTAAATATAATGAAACCGTGCCTAGAATGACACCTTAAACCTTAAATCTCCTCTCTTTGCTGCCTCTTAAGGAGAAAGAAAGGACCCCATGCCTACATTCAATGTTGAAAAGCCTTAATGACTCCCCAAGTAGACACGACATGACCTAAATATAATGAAACCGTGCCTAGAATGACACCTTAAACCTTAAATCTCCTCTCTTTGCTGCCTCTTAAGGAGAAAGAAAGGACCTTGTGCCTACATTCAATGTTGAAAAGCCTTAATGACTCCCCAAGTAGACACGACATGACCTAAATATAATGAAACCGTGCCTAGAATGACACCTTAAACCTTAAATCTCCTCTCTTTGCTGCCTCTTAAGGAGAAAGAAAGGACCTCGTGCCTACATTCAATGTTGAAAAGCCTTAATGACTCCCCAAGTAGACACGACATGACCTAAATATAATGAAACCGTTCCTAGAATGACACCTTAAACCTTAAATCTCCTCTCTTTGCTGCCTTTTAAGGAGAAAGAAAGGACCTCGTGCCTACATTCAATGTTGAAAAGCCTTAATGACTCCCCAAGTAGACACGACATGACCTAAATATAATGAAACCGTGCCTAGAATGACACCTTAAACCTTAAATCTCCTCTCTTTGCTGCCTCTTAAGGAGAAAGAAAGGACCTCGTGCCTACATTCAATGTTGAAAAGCCTTAATGACTCCCCAAGTAGACACGACATGACCTAAATATAATGAAACCGTTCCTAGAATGACACCTTAAACCTTAAATCTCCTCTCTTTGCTGCCTCTTAAGGAGAAAGAAAGGACCTCGTGCCTACATTCAATGTTGAAAAGCCTTAATGACTCCCAAGTAGACACGACATGACCTAAATATAATGAAACCGTGCCTAGAATGACACCTTAAACCTTAAATCTCCTCTCTTTGCTGCCTCTTAAGGAGAAAGAAAGGACCTCGTGCCTACATTCAATGTTGAAAAGCCTTAATGACTCCCCAAGTAGACACGACATGACCGAAATAGAATGAAACCGTGCCTAGAATGACACCTTAAACCTTAATTGTCCTGTCTTTCCTGCCTCGTCAGGAGAAAGAAAGGACCCGTGCCTACATTCAATGTTGAAAAGCCTTAATGACTCCCCAAGTCGACACGACATGACCTAAATATAATGAAACCGTGCCTAGAATGACACCTTAAACCTTAAATCTCCTCTCTTTGCTGCCTCTTAAGGAGAAAGAAAGGACCCCATGCCTACATTCAATGTTGAAAAGCCTTAATGACTCCCCAAGTAGACACGACATGACCTAAATATAATGAAACCGTGCCTAGAATGACACCTTAAACCTTAAATCTCCTCTCTTTGCTGCCTCTTAAGGAGAAAGAAAGGACCTTGTGCCTACATTCAATGTTGAAAAGCCTTAATGACTCCCCAAGTAGACACGACATGACCTAAATATAATGAAACCGTGCCTAGAATGACACCTTAAACCTTAAATCTCCTCTCTTTGCTGCCTCTTAAGGAGAAAGAAAGGACCTCGTGCCTACATTCAATGTTGAAAAGCCTTAATGACTCCCCAAGTAGACACGACATGACCTAAATATAATGAAACCGTGCCTAGAATGACACCTTAAACCTTAAATCTCCTCTCTTTGCTGCCTCTTAAGGAGAAAGAAAGGATCTCGTGCCTACATTCAATGTTGAAAAGCCTTAATGACTCCCCAAGTAGACACGACATGACCCAAATAGAATGAAACCGTGCCTAGAATGACACCTTAAACCTTAATTGTCCTGTCTTTCCTGCCTCGTCAGGAGACAGAAAGGACCCGTGCCTACATTAAATGTTGAAAAGCCTTAATGACTCCCCAAGTCGACACG